>CM040190.1:95319162-95324162 GCA_022606455.1 Callitettix versicolor
GACATTGAAACCAAACAAAAACCACTGAAACCTCACAAAACTGAACTTTACTGAAACGTTTCAATTGAAATGTATATATATATATATATATATATATATATATATATAGAGAGAGAGAGAGAGAGAGAGAGAGAGAGATAAGAGGATATAATTATCATCTATGTGAAAATAAACATTTCCTAAATATGAAATCATTTAATATATAAACTAAAGCTAATTTATAGTTTACTCATATTCATCTATACTCATTTAGATAAAAAACAGTTATATATATATATATATATATATATATATATATATGAACAAAAATATATATATATATATGAATGTCATGTTAACTAATATAAATGAACAATTTCGTGTTAAAACCTCAAATAATCAAAATTTTTGTTAAAAATGGGTCTCAAAGTTTCATTTGAAAAGACTAAAATATTGACAAACATACAAAAACCACCAAAAAAGCTTCAAGTGGGAGAACAATACATTGAGATAGTCAAAGAATTCAAATATTTTGGGAAATGGATCAGCTGGAACGCCCTAGAGAAAAAAGCTATGGATTCTAGGAGAAATAAAGTTGAATTAGCCTTCCAACCTACCAAAGACACATACAACAAGTCCCTCTCCTGGAATACAAAGATAAGGCATTATCATAAGGTAATTAAACCATAAGCCTTATATGCAGCTGAAACATTATCTCTCACAACCTAGGGCCCACTTGAAAGGCTGGAGATCAAAGAAAGAAAGGCTGGAGATCAAAGAAAGATATTACGAAAAATCCTAGGCCCCAAATTCCGTAACAACCAATTACTCCACATCAGGAATGAAACTCTTTACCAAAAAAACTGAAACACTATCAGACACAATAAGAAAAAGGAGAATTGATTTTTATGGGCACATCCTCCGAATGGACAAAAATAGACTAACCAAAAAAAAAAAAAATATTGGACTACTTTCGCAATAAAAGAGCCAAACCACTTTGGTTTAGAGAAACAGAGAAAGACATAACAGAACTACAAATCACTGACACTATGCTCATGGACAAAACAGCCAAAACAATAACCAAGGACAAAAAACAACGGTTCCAAGGCAAAGTCAAATCCAAGCGAACGATCCAAATATCTGACGAAGAAAGAAAAGCAAGATCACAACGAATGAAGCAATACTGGGCTACGAGGAAGGCACAGAACATTAAAAAGTGATTGATTTGGTGTACTCCAAAGTTGGGTGAAACAAATAAAGAGAATAATCGATTTTAGTAATAGTTTGAAGAATTTCGTCTTTCCACGTTCCGCTTAACCGTTTCAAAATGGCAGCCATTTAAAATCTCTATAAAATTCATAAGTCTTTTTTTACAACTATTGTAATCAGCGTTAAAAACTACGTAAATCAACATTTTGAAATTTAAAAATCCATTTAAATCAATGAAATGATTTAGACGGCTGCCAAGGGTTATTTTCGTATTTTCAATGCAATTTGGAAGCTTGAAATACTGAATGACGCAGATTTAAGACGATAATAAAATTCAATTTTTTAATAATTATGATAAAAAAACTACGTAAATTAACATTTTGAAATTTAAAAGTCCATTGAAATCAACGAAATGATTTAGACATGAGTTTTCTGCCACTTTTGCAGTTTTTCTTTTTCTTCTGAATCAAATCCATGCTTCTATCCAGGTGCATATTACTGGTTTGGATAACCAAGGAGTGTACATTCCAAGTTTACTTTGGATATTATGGCTGCCAAGGGTTATTTTCGTATTTTCAATGCAAATTGGAAGCTTGAAATACTAAATGATGCAGATTTTAGACGATAATAAAATTCAATTTTTTAATAATTATGATAAAAAATTACGTGCGTTAGAGTAAATAATTGTATTAAACCGTTTTTACACCCGTATTGTCACTTTTTTGAATTTTTATTCATTTTTTAAACTTTTAAAAATCGATACAAAACCTCTTCACAAAGTAAAATTACCTTTCATAAGCTAATGATTACACAAACATGGGCTACATAACATTTTTTTAAATAGTCCCCAACAATTAAACATTGTTGGCCCAATGTTGGGAAATGGTTAGTTAATACGCCATCGAATTATCTTCAATGGGCCAACGAGCTGTTTGTTTGCTAGGCCAACTGTTACATTCATGTAAACTTCTGCTGTTGGCCCAACATTAATTCTTAGTTGGCAGAAAATATAAAAAATATTTTATTAAAATAAATATCTTTTAAATTAAATAGGGTATAATTATTCCAAAAGTTTAAAAATAGTGTCATATATATTTGTTAGTATAATAGTATTTTATTATATGTTGTAAAATTTACTGCAAAGTGCAAGCGCACGTGATGACTTACACAGAATTGCCAACAACAGAACAATTTTTTTAATATATCTTTAATTACTATACTAACAATAGTGTTACAATGATTAACATTTTTAAAAATCTCCTTTTATTTCTACTTAACTATAATCATTTACTATGGATGATTTTATGATGTACTTATTATTTGAAATATTGCCAGCACTGTGGAAAAATGAAAGTTTGTCCGTTACTGGTTTACTTCTGTGTTGTCATTTACCAAGCATAGTTGCGCGATCCTACATGTACAGTACAGTTATAGTTTTAATCTGGTGCTATAGTGCTTTTTTTGATTTGGCTTTTCACAATTGCCATTTAAATAAATTTTGTTTGTGTGAATTTTGTCTCTTTTTGTAAAATAACCTTGTTTCAGTAACGAAATATGCCATGTTGGTTACTCAACTAACTTTCAATAGTAGGCCTAACCTTACTAATTACCACTATGTTTAAAGTGTTATATTTTATTTAATTGATTAGTGAACTTAATAGTAATCATAACTTCTCTACATTCGCGAACACGTTTGAATACCTTTTCTTATTAAATTCAATATATATTCTTACTCAAAATAATATGTACATTATAATATACAATTAAAAAGCTAATGTAGGCTACATATTATATATTACTTCGAGTAAGAATATTCTACATTTGATAATAAAATGTATTCAAATATATTCGCGAATGTATGGAGAATGATAACTATTAAGTTAACTAATCAATTGAATACAAATATAATACTTTAAACATGTTGGTAATTAGTAGGGTTACCATTGAAAGTTAGTTGGGTGACTGTTGGAGTAAGTTGGGCCAACAATTTCTTTGTTGGTTTTTGGTGATGTTTAATTGTTGGCCCTATGTTGAGATTTGGTTCGTTATTAATTGGTAGGTATTTGTGCCAATTTTAACCGTTGCCCAACCGTCTGTTAAAATAAAATACCAACAATGGACCAACAGAAAATGCTACTGGGGTTATTACATAACATTTGTAATGCAAAACTTGTGTATAGTTTTAGTTTCTATTTTTATTACCAAAATGTATAAATATTTCATTTAAAATTCTACCATTATTTCATTTAATATTTATTCTATTATCGCCTTTCCGTATTCGAACTAAGTAGTCTATCTATGATCAAATCGCTTGATTTTGTAATACATATTGTTACTGACATTTATGAGATAATCAGCTGTTTCATCAGTTCTCCAGTTTCCTTCCGGTTACTCTCAATGCGATTTCACTGCATCACAAAATTCACCTCACTGGACGTAAAGAACTATTAACTTCAAAAAACTTTGAAATCATCTTCCATCACGTCAACTAGACTGTTGGGTGCCGCGATTATTTAAACAAGGAATGGTAAAGAATAAAAATCAGCTGTTAGGTCTTAGTGTCACGTCATCTGTTCATCCGCACGTGTCTGACAACTTAATAACTTCGCTACAAGAATATATTGTCACCAGTATTGAAGTGTTATAGTAAATCTCTCGAGCTGTTGAGCACCGAATGTAGCGGAATAACAAAGCCAAGCCTTAACACTCTTGAGTCACTTTATCAGCTGGCCTGAACGTGTGTAATGGCATAATACATTTTTTTAAAAGCTGAAGTAAGGAAGATACAAATTTTACGATTTCTTTCAGAATTAATAATTATCAAAATTTTTTTGACAGTGCAGCTAACTGAAGATGTTTATAATCACCGCACACAACTGTTTCGCTGACGTGACGAAAGCGGAATCCCAACAATAGTATTTTAATTTTTTATTAAAAAAAGTATTAATTTTTACTATCATAATCAAGAAAAAATTCTGCATACATTAACGAAAAAGGAAACCCTAATATAGATTAAATAATTTTCGTAATTTTAGTAGCATTCAAAATGTTCATTTATGCAGATTGTAACCCTGAACAAAAATTTATAATCAGATTTTTACTAAAATGTAAGGTAAAAGGTTTTTGTTTTTTTACAGATTTGAAATTACCGATATTGTAAAAGGTTAAACTTATTTACTGGAAACTATGTTATCCAAGCAAAATTAAAATTGTTTTGATAAGATTGAATCAAATTAGTTAAAAATTCACAAATTTTTACATTTTCTTTAGAAAATTTGATTTTACAATCGCAGTCAGTGTTAAATTAGCGGATATTCACTTAGTGTGAGTATTTCTTCTGCTTAAATATGCAGAGTTTGATGCAGATTATGAAACTGAAATGAGATAATCAAATGAGATATATATACATTTTTTTTTTTTAACGTCCGACTATTGTGCACACTTGGGCTAATGCAGACGATGGGGTGATTTATAGCGTATGAAAATGCCAAGCCCTGGCCGGAAATCGAACCCGGGTCCTCAAGGTGAAAACCTAAAACACTACCCTCTAGGCCACCGAGGCGGCTTCTTTTTTAATCAATAAACAGTTTTTGTTATTTTATAAATTTGAAATGACCGATATTTTAAAAGGTTAAACTGAGTAAATGAGAACTATGTTATCCAAGCAATTATTCAAATTTTGTATTAAGTTTGAATGAAATTAGTTTAAAACACACAAATTTTTCTTATATTTGTTTTTAGAAAATCTGATTTTACAATCGTAGTCAGTGTTAAATCAGCAAATATTCATTTTGTGTGAATATTGTTTCTGC
>CM040190.1:95329162-95354162 GCA_022606455.1 Callitettix versicolor
AAAAATATATTTTACTATCAGATATTTTCACCATGGTCATGTGTTTCACCACATTGTCAGTTAATGTTTTTTGAATAAGTAGTATTTTTGTAATGAATAGTGACAAGTTTTTAATAATCTTCAAAATTAAGTGGCGAAAGATGTAGGGGTAGTGGAAGGTCTCGACGACAGAAGTATTTGTAAGTGCCGAGTAGCTAAATGCACCCTTTCCCACCTCCACCCCTGTCATCTA
Source organism: Callitettix versicolor (assembly GCA_022606455.1). Taxonomy (NCBI): domain Eukaryota; kingdom Metazoa; phylum Arthropoda; class Insecta; order Hemiptera; family Cercopidae; genus Callitettix; species Callitettix versicolor. Next base: position 95,329,395 of record CM040190.1, read on the forward strand.
AATATTGTAACACAAATGACCTTCTACAAAAAAAAAAAAAAAAAAAAAAAAAAAAAAAACAGTGGCATTATCGGTTGGACGACTTGTTTGGCTGTCACATTTCGTAAAAGTATTTAAAAAAACCCAGACATTTTGAGTATCGGCCAAAAATCAATTAAAATTTGTACTTAATAGATACTAATGTTTTCATTGAAACATGACAAGCGGACAACGAACAAAATTGAATTTTTAACTTAACATACACTGAGACAAACAGAAATTTGTTTAACGTCAAATTTGTTTGTCCTAAAGCATAAAATCAAAACAAAACTATAGTATGCAATTCTCAGACAAACCCTTTGGCGTCCAGAGGTCGTGATAATAATTCGTTTTAAAATAAAACGAACTTTTTGAGTGGCCGCCATTTTGTTTTGAATGAATATGTTGGCAGTTAGCCTGAAAGATAACCATTCAGCGTATTCTTGCTAACAATTGTATTTAATAAATACGTTTTTTTCGAAATCTATCAAGCCGTGTCACAGTGAAAAGCGGACAATAAGCCTTTCAGCGTAACAGACAAATAAATCAAGCATTTTGAGTGCCCGCCATTTTGTTTTAAAATATATGACAGTTTGAGATTGCTTAAAGTCTTGTCAGTGTTTCATATAATAAAGGAAAAAAACATTGAAGTGCACTGAGCTATTTCAACGTTAAAATAGGACAAACAATACAAACAAACAAATGTTTTGATGTTTTATAGAGAATCTATTTGAAACCACTTTTTTTTTAATCCAGCCTTATGCACATCTGCAGCATACGGTGTATTATACCACCTTGCGAAATTTCAATATGGAGGCCTTGACGTTTTTTAGATACACTCATTACTGACTGGCTTTTATATAGTTAGGTGATTTATTGCTTGAATCTTACCACCTAATATTATTCTAATTAGATTTTTTTTAACGTCCGACTATTGTGCACATGGGCTAATGCAGGCGATGGGATGATTTATAGCGTATGAAAATGCCAAGCCCTGGCCGGGAATCGAACCCAGGTCCTCGGGGTGAAAGCCTAGTACGCTATCAACTAGGCAACCGAGGTGGCTATTCTAATTAGATGGAAGTGAAATTAAAATATCAGGCTAAGTTTATCAGTCAGTCAGTCTTTCTGTAGGTAACGCAAGTTTTACTCATAAACGATTTGATCGATCACTATAAAATTTAACGAACAGCACGGCCTATCGCTATGAGACTAAAAGAAAGTAAAATGCGATTCAAAAGCCATTTTAAAGTCAAACACGTTTTAAAATAAGGAAAAAGCAACGGAAGTAACTGTGTCTCGAACCCACGACCTTGAAATGTGAAGTACAAAATCGTAGCAAACTGACCGGTGTCTTAACCACATTTACCACCCGAGTGACTAACACTCTAGTCATTGATCCATTTTTTTTATATTTGATACTATCCGTTCCCCACCACGAGTTACTGTGGCTCAGTCTGGTTAATGCATCCACAGACATTAAAATGGAATAGTAAAATATTTAGTATAACGTGTGTTGCCTTTACGTACAACAGATGGCGTTGTTTTTCAAAAAAGCACATTTTCAACTGTCACAAGTGTGATAGCTATAAAATTCCTATATAAAAGCATGCGAATGCAGTGTTGTGTCAGAATTGTAAAGCAATCGGTGATAGATTTTTGGAGATTTAAGATTTTGGACAGAATTTTTTTTTTTAACGTCCGACTATTGTGCACACTTGGGCTAATGCAGACGATGGGATGATTTATAGCGTATGAAAATGCCAAGCACTGGTCGGGAATCGAACCCGGGTCCTCGGGGTGAAAGCCCAGTACGCTATCAACTAGGCCACCGAGGCGGCTATTCTAATTAGAAGGAAGTGAAATAAAAATGTCAGGCTAAGTGAAATATTTTTTATTTCAAAAATTTCTTTTTGAAACGAAATTCATTTTTCCTGAAATACTAATTTCTATACTGAGTAGATATACAGAACTAACAACACGATATTATATTGGAAATATTTAAAGAGATATATCAGTATTAGCCTATATTATTTTGAAGGACATTATGAAATGAATTAAACGTATTTAATTTGTCTAAAATAATATTATTTATGGTCTGATAGTTTTGAAGTATTTATGGTGTGAAAAAATAATGATTTAAATAATTTAGATAGTAAAATTTCTAATACCGTAATTAGTTAAATATTGAAACATTACAAGCAAGAAAAGATTTTTAAATTAATATCAAAACGTTTAAACAATTCATGTCGCCATATTGTCTCTAAGCGTTGTACAGAAAATTATACAAAAAAATTTTAAAAAAATTTGTCGAATTTGGTAATTAAAACGAATGCAGAATTATGCTAAGTGCGCTGTGGCTAATCGACAGTGCCTGAGGTCTTGTTTGTACCTTCATTAAGCGTTGAAAGCTGAAGTTTTGAAGTCAATTTAACTTAAATCAGTTTGTTAATTACTTTTAAATATTTAACCAAACACGTGATAGTTATTAGCAAATTCCCATTAGTGGTTTAGCGGCCATCATGGTAAGATCTCAATCCGGGAACTTAAATGAGTGTCAATTCTAAACTTTACATTACTTTTTACGACGTTGTTAATATATATATATATCGCGCGCGCGCGCGCGCGTGTGTGTGTGTGTGTGTGTGTGTGTGTGTGTGTGTGTGTGTGTGTGTGTGTGTGTGTGTGTGTGTGTGTGTGTGTGTGTGTGTGTGTGTGTGTGTGTGTGGTGTTTTTCCAGTTAGTATAATTAAAATAATTAAAAACTGTATATAAGTTAGTGTTAGTTTGGGACAAGTTCGTTAGAATTTCAAAATGGCGACTGCCATACAAAAGAAATCGTAACTTTTGTACAATGTATTTTGCATTAAAACATGTTTTCATTTGTATAAGTTTGAAGGCCTGCATTAAATAAGCATTTTTATTTTAAAATGTCATCGCATAACGAATTACAACCTGGTCAGGTTTCATTTTTGTATTTTTAAAGTAATTAATTTTTGCCGACTTCCTTAAAACTTGGCAAAAATATTTATTACTTTTTTGCAATTTGGAATGTAACGACAAACGACAGTCGCACGTATCGTTTAGCCAAAGTTAATTTTATCGTGTGTATTTTAATCGCGTAATTGTGTTTAGTGTTTATGTCGTGCGTTTTTAATGTTTTGTTTGACTTTGTGACGACCTCGACAGAGGGATTTGAAATTTTGTATTGCGACCTGAAGATGAAACAGTAAGTCTTCGAAACTGCGGTAGGCTTTACAAGGTGAATAAGTAGACCACTAGATGGAAAATAGGTAATAATTACTTAAATATGTGGTCCCGTGCTATGTTGCAATAATAAAATTAAGTTTCGGTATCCTTATCAAAATTCCTTCCGTTTAAAAATAGCAAACCAGCACGACCAAATAAAACAAGTTCTAGAGAACACGTCAGTGCACATTTCATGTTCCCGTGATGGCTGCTTCAATAGCTTACTTTCCAGTGAGAGTTCGATAATAAAGCAACTGCAGTAACTTTATATCATCATTCCTTAGCGTACTAATACAACCATGACATTGTGAAGACTATAACAGGTGTGTGTAGACAGACATACCCTACTGTATTATATAATTACCCCGCTAAGTAAACTGGACTCCGACCTCAATGGACGTTATTAAGTCACCGCAGTTGACAGCCTCGGATACTGGACGTAAGAAGTAAGAATATTTTAGGAAATACAGGAACTAAGTTATTGGATGCATTGATCCAAATGTTGACAGCGAATGGAATTGATGTTCGGGTTCTGCTTTTTATGATGATATAAAATGGAGAAATGTATTTACATACATATACGTACACCGTATTAGAAGTAGGATTACACCTCATGTGTTATGCATTAGGTTAAACGTTTCGGTAACATTTTTTGTGTAGTGTATATATATGTATGCGTGAGATCCTTGCAGGGGGGTGCAGACTAGCTGCACCTATTGAGAAGATTTAGACGTCCCTCACGGTACCCGAGTCTAACATACACTTACACTTACAACACTATATTTACGACTTTAACACTTTACACTCACACTTACATTTAGGAAGTCGATAAGTGCTTTTCGCCTTAAAATAAATAAATAAAAAAAAAATGTGTGAGATTTAAATTTTGATATTTATTTTTGTGGCAGATTCTGTTTGTTCAGGAATATTGCTGGTGAGGAAAACTATAAATAATGAAATGGTTACTGTCGAGGGACGGTAGATAGGCGTGAACTAAATTGCTGGGCTGGGCATGTAGTGAAACGGCTTTCATTCTTAATTAAGATTGTTATTCATGAATTTATTTATATACAATATTGAAGATATAATTATTGTAAACGAGCTAAAAAATATTTGTGTGTAATACAACGGCGTTATTTATAATTAATATGTATAACTTATTTTTTTAAGTATCCATAACTTAAAAACGAAACGAGTTGGCAGTATGACAAAATTAACATTAAAAATGATTAAGGAATATGACAAAAAATGAAAACAGTTTTTCAAAGCGGAATAAGCGATTTCATAATGACCCTTTTAGCAATTGACCGTTTCTTCTTTTCCTTGTTCTTCGACAAAGAAGCGTTTACAACCGAAAACTACTTATCCAATTTTGATCACAATTTTATTTATCTTGGGTTTTTTGCATAAAATTATAAAAAGTGTGACAAATTATTAAATTACAAAAATCGTCAGAAAATGAGATGAAATTGGAAACATACCATCTTAAACTGCTGAACAAATTTTACCGGCCTGCCTGTGCATTACCGGCTCTAGGAACACCGACAGCTGCTTTAGAGGTCGTTCTTGGGTTTCCTCCCATTGGTATTTATTTCATGAGGGAGGCACGTAATGCAGCGCAGGTAGGTTGTGTGTGGCTATGCTCAACTTTGGCGCATGCTAGAATCACGGAAAATATCAGTGATCTAATTCTAATAATGGGGACTGATCAGATGGTCAAACGACACATGGTTTCTAGACCTTGTGATGTTAAAGTCTGAGTTTGGAGATCGTGACTTGGGAAAATCTGGAGACATAGTATGGTATACTATGTTATGATATGGAATAGCTCCACGACATAGACAAGCACTGGTGCTGGGGTGTACTGTCTGAAACCGGATTTGACGAAAGTTACTACCCTGGGACAGCATGGAACAGTATTTCAGGCTGAACTAATGGCCATTAATGACTGTTCGGGAGAGCTTCAAGAAGGCTTGTATTCATATTTATACCGATAATCAGGCAGCAATAATAGCACTTGCGGATCCTACATTGCAGTCGGGAGATCGGCAGCGCTCTGTCCCTGGATAACCACTGGGTTCCGGGACTTGAGGGTAATAGGTTAAGGCTTGAAGATAATAAAGGAGTTGAGGGTAATGAGGAGACAGATCGACTGGTTGGACTGGGATCTGCATCTGAGTTCATCAGATCTGAACGGCTTTAGGGATCTCCTAATAATTGGTGGTGCTGATAGGTTGGTGGTGCTGCTAGGTTGGTGGTGCTGATAGGTTGGTGGTGCTGATAGGTTGGTGGTGCTGATAGGTTGGTGGTGCTGATAGGTTGGTGGTGCTGCTAGGTTGGTTGTGCTGATAGGTTGGTGGTGCTGATAGGTTGGTGGTGCTGATAGGTTGGTGGTGCTGCTAGGTTGGTGGTGCTGATAGGTTGGTGGTGCTGATAGGTTGGTGGTGCTGATAGGTTGGTGGTGCTGATAGGTTGGTGGTGCTGCTAGGTTGGTGGTGCTGCTAGGTTGGTGGTGCTGCTAGGTTGGTGGTGCTGATAGGTTGGTGGTGCTGCTAGGTTTGTGGTGCTGATAGGTTGGTGGTGCTGATAGGTTGGTGGTGCTGCTAGGTTGGTGGTGCTGATAGGTTGGTGGTGCTGATAGGTTGGTGGTGCTGCTAGGTTGGTGGTGCTGATAGGTTGGTGGTGCTGATAGGTTGGTGGTGCTGCTAGGTTGGTGGTGCTGATAGGTTGGTGGTGCTGCTAGGTTGGTGGTGCTGATAGGTTGGTGGTGCTATTAATAAGCAGCAACAGGCAAGATAAATAACCTTCATGGACATTCCCATAGTAAGTTCTTCTGAATCAGGGTTCATAAGAAAGGCTTAAAGGAGCAGCAGATATATTAAACAGAGCACAACTCAGGAAAATCATGGGTCTTATTACTGGGCACTGTATGTGAGGGTGCACATGAACAGGATACCATGGAGAAAACGTGTTTGGGTTGTGTAGGAAAGAGGAGAAGACTGCAGGAAATATAATCTATGATTAGGCTTTTGATGGTAGGAGGCTAGTGGTTTTTGGTTTCCAGGACCCTAGGGATCTTCAGATGAATGAGCTAGTCAGTGCAGTGGATTGTTGGAACTTACTCAGGGAATCAATCTGCTAAACTATTACTCAAGAGGTTTCGTTGCACAATAGGTCTGTTGACCGCAGTGCCTGGGGGTTGTGTTATCCCTTCCTCTAGTTTGAATCTAATCTAAACTAGCCTAATGTATTATTAAAATGAATAGAAGTGTTAAATCTGTTTACAAATAAATTTATTACGATTAATTTCTGATTACGTTTTGCTCTGGCAATGTTGAGGTTAGAAAAAGTTAGACATAAAGATATATTTTTTTAGACCTATTTTTTATTCGAATAATTAACTTATTATTCGAATTATAAAATTAAGATTTGAGTTATTTGGTAATTCCGTTTAAGTTGTAATTCTATTTAATTTGTAACAATTATCTAATATTATTGAATTTTTAATAGCTGTTATTCTATTCAACTTTGTAATAGTTTGTAATTTAGTTTGCATTAATTACAATTCTATCATTTATTACGATCTAATCAAGTCTTTTTATATTAAATTTTATCTAAAATGGGTAACTACTACAGATTGATAATGTGAACGAAAATCTAAATAATTTTAAGGTTTAAAGAAAAATTGGTTACAAAAGTGACCGAAATAATCAAAACTAGCTTTAACTGAGCTTCTGCTTTTGAACGAACATGAATTCGATTAGTGTTGTTAAGTGTATTATTGGAAATAAAATGTAACTAAATGTTTTAAAATTTGGTTTTTTTAATTCGAAATTATTCAGTATTAGTATGTTTTTTTTGTTATTTTAAGGCGAAAAGCATATTTAGGCTATTATCGCCTCCCGAAATGTAAGCGTGAGTGCAAAGTGTTAAAGTCGTAAGTGTGTGTTAGACTCGGGTACCGCGAGGGACGTCTAAATCCTCTCAATAGGTGCAGCTAGTCCATGATTAGTAAGCGATATATAAAGCGGCCCATAGACGTTCAATATTATAGCGTAATGTTTTGGATCGTGTGTGGGCGATATTGAAATATTGTGCAATATATTGTGTGATTTTCAAAATATATTTATCAAAAGCTTAAAAATATATCGTGCAAATGGGAAAATATTGTGCCGTCTGTTGGCAACATTTAGCAATATCCCGTATCTTGTGGTGTCCAGGCCTAGTGCTACGAAGGTCTCCAAAACTATTCCCGGTTGCGAGATATCGTACGGTTATGGACAACCGCTGACTTGAAGGAATTGCATCGCGCACGATAGTGTTCCTTTTTACCGATTTCAGGAGTAACCAAAGCGAGGAGTTCATCAATAATTGTCAGCCCACCCAAAAAAAAAGTTGCAGATATAGTGTTCCATATATATATATATATATATATATATATATATATATATATATATATATATATATATATATATATATATATATATATGGAACACTATATCTGCAAAAAAAAAATATATATATATTTTATATATAAATATAAATAAATATATATACACTAATGAGTTTATTGTATTTGAACAAAATTTTAAGATTTTTTAAAAATCATTTGAGCATATTTTGAGAAAATCAGATTTGCTTGTGTGGTATGAAACTACCATAGATTCAAATTCAGGATCATTGCGTTTTTGGAAAATTGTTAAAATTTATATATAGTGTAATATATATATATATATATATATATATATATATATATATATATATATATATATATATATAGAGAGAGAGAGAGAGAGAGGAGAGGATAAAATTATCTATGCAAAAATAAACAGGTACTAACTATGAAATCATTTAATATATAAACTAAAGCTAATTTATAGTTTACTCATACTCATCTAAATTTCATTTAGAATAAAAAAGACAGTTATATATATATGACATATTCATATATATATATATATATATGATACACACACACACACACACACACACACACGAGCAAATCTGATTTTCTCAAAATATGCTCTTATATTTACAAAAAAAAAAATCATAAAATTTTGTTAAAATACAATGAACTCATTAATATATATATATATATATATATATATATATATATATATATATATATATTGATTGGTGGAAGTACTAATACAAATATTTATATTAAAAAAATTTAAACGCTTATAAAGTGGCCTAGAGGGCGTATTTAAAGTTTTCGGATCTGGGCCGATCTCATATCGAACATATTAGTGGACATTCAATAATAATTAAATTAAAATATTATTACCAAACACAAATGTCTTTTACTAGTTTCAGTTAAATTTATTATAAGATTTTCCCAATAATTTCAGTTTCAAGATGGCGGTATCTGATTGAACATCGATAATGCGATTGTGGGTTATTTTCAGTAACACTGGCTGAACTGCAAAACCTATTGTAATTCTGACCGCTTAATGGAGAAAGAGCATAACATATCCAAGAAGTTCGTCTGGTAATATTTTTCGTAAATATTATGATTACCGGTGAAATTGGCTGGATACGTTACGAGCTTTGTCGTGAGCTATGTATATTAAATGAATATACATTTTTGCGGGGTCTAAAACATATTACAGTCTTCAAATTTCTCTCATCTGCTGGGTCATTAACTAGGTATATTTTGGGGTTATGTTTACTCACATGCAGTAGATGGATGTAATAATGTTGACTTGTTATATTGATGCTTTAATATAAAAGAGTTATAGTAATAAAAAAGAGGTTATAGTAATAAAAGAGTTCGAGTCCGACCACGGATACAAAGGAGAAAGTTACTAAATGTAAATGCTACTATTATGAAAAGCATTTTGAAGATCTTGATTCAAATAGATGAGTTTTAAGAATGACTGTATCTTAAATTTCAGTTTTTGTAAGCATTAAAGTGGATATTCCATAAACACTCTTCTTTTTCGTATTGTAGAATTAATGGTTTTACTGCTTCAAAAGTCCGTGACAATTTCGCCGTCGTTTTAAATTGTACGCAACGAAAAGAACAGAAGGAACAATGTGACAAAAAAAGGAAATGACAATTTTTAGGTTATGAATACGTATTTTGAAAAGCTTTGTCAAAGATACATCAAAGTTTGATCAAAACGTTTAGTTCATCAAAGAACCGTCGAATTTCTTTGGTGTAATAAATTTAACGTTTATGTGGTAGCGTAACATGTTTCTTACATTGTTTTGATTATTTGATTTTGGTTTAATAATAAGCATCAATTTTTTTTTTTTGGTGTTTAACGTCCGACTTTTGTGCGCACTTGGGCTAATGCAGACGATGGGATGATTTATAGCGTATGAAAATGCCAAGCCCTCGCCGGGAATCGAACCCGGGTCCTCGGGATGAAAGTCTAGTACGCTGTCCACTAGGCCATCGAGGCGGCTAATCAATCAGCATCAAAACCTGCATATTTAAGCAGAAACAATATTCACACAAAATGAATATTTGCTGATTTAACAATGACTACGATTGTAAAATCAGATTTTCTAAAAACAAATGTAAGAAAAATTTGTGTATTTTAAACTAATTTCATTCAAACTTAATACAAAATTTGAATAATTACTTGAATAATATAGTTTAACCTTTTAAAATATCGGTCATTTCAAATTTATAAGATAACAAAAACTGTTTATTGATTAAAAAAGAAGCCGCCTCGGTGGCTTAGTGGGTAGTGTACTAGGTTTTCATCTTGAGGACCCGGGTTCGATTCCCGGCCAGGGCTTGGCATTTTCATACGCTATAAATCACCCCATCGTCTGCATTAGCCCAAGTGTGCACAATAGTCGGACGTTAAAAAAAAAAAACTTGATTAAAAATCCATTATCGATTGTGTTTCAGAGTTACAATCTGCATAAACGAACATTTTAAATTTTAATAAATTACGAAAATTATTTTATCGATGACAGGGGTTTCTAACCTGAAATAAAGTATGCAGAAGGAACACAACCAGTGAAAGAAAGAGAAAATTAATATTTTTTAGATTATGCCTATCTATTTTGAATATCTTTGTTAAGGATTATAACATACAAAAGATTCACCAAAGTTTTATAAAAGGGTAGTCCAAAAATTGGTTTGAAACCTTCAAATTGGTTTCATCAGAGATCTTTGATCAAAGAAATTTGACGTTTCTAAGTGTAACATGCCTTTTAGGAATGACAATAGGACACACGATTATCTGCACATTGTTAAGAACGACTTTTCCAAATAGTCACTGAAACGTTTGTACATAAATTCCTGTTCTAGAAGTTAACAAACATGAGTTCATCCCATAGTAACATGTGTTAACTTCACTATTTGCAATATACTGTAATCCAATGTCGACTTCCATGACATGACATAACAGTTGTTTGTTTCAGGATTACGTCGAATAGTTACTCTGTGACCATGTCACTAGGTTTTAAATATCATGTATCGATATGTCCAACTTTATCATCACATAAACCCACACTGGTAAAATCAACAAGGTACTGATACTATAGGTTTCATCATATTTATAAAAGCACTTTGTGACATGTAGGCTCTCGTAAAATTTATTGTCCTTTAAACGAGCGCTGTTCATGATTGACACGTCTCTCATTGAGGTGTTGTCTCACACACACACACACACACACACACACACACACACACACACACACACACACACACACACACACACACACACACACACACACACACACACACACACACACACACACACACACACACACACACACACACACATATATATATATATATATATATATATATATATATATATATATATATATATACACGAGGTGGTCTGAAAAGTTTCCGACCTAACAAAGATACAAGACATTTTTTCAGAATTTTTTTTATTTGTCAACATAGTCTCCTTGTACCTCTACACACTTCTCCCAGCGATGCTCCCATCTCTGTAACCCGTCCAAATAGTACTCGGCATTTTTATCTGCAAAATAATTGTTCACGAAGGTGATCGCCCCTTCATTTTACGAAAATCTGTCCTCCGAGCGCAATTTTTAGATGAGAGAACAAAAAGAAGTCGCTTGGGGCTAGATCTTGTGAATAAGGCAGATGGTCAAGCAGTTCAAACCGTAATTCGTGGATTTTCGCCGTGGCAACCGCTGAGGTGTGAGACGGTGCGTTGTCTTGGTGAAACAGGATTTTCTTTTTCTGCAAATGTGGCTGTTTTTCCGCAAGGTCTGACTTCAGCTTGTCAAGTAATGATGCGTAGTATGCTCCTGTAATGCTTTTTCCTTTTTAAAGGAAAATAACTCCATGACTATCCCAAAAAACAGTCGCCATCACTTTCTCAGCCGAAAAAACAGTTTTTGCTTTTTTTGGAGCCGGTTCCCCCTTTGCAGTCCACTGTTTGGACTGTATTTTTTTTTCGGGCGTATAATGGTGTATCCAAATTTCATCTACAGTAATTAATCGGCGCCAAAACTGGGATTTATTGCGCCTAAACTGCGCCAACAGAGCATTGGAAATGTTCATTCGAACACGTTTTTGGTCTAACGTGAGCAAACGCGGCACCCAACGCGCGGAAAGCTTTCTCATATGTGACAAACACGTTCTTTTGACATGTTCATAACGTCTGCTATCTCTCTCACTTTAATTCGGCGGTCATCTAGCACTATTTAGTGAACCTTTGCGATGTTTTCGTTGGTAGTTGCAGTTTTTGGACGTGCCGAACGTTCATCGTCTCCCAAGCTCTTACGACCACGTTTAAATTCAGCTGCCAAAAATTTAACTTTGGTATATGATGGTGCAGAGTCCCCATACACAGAATCCAACTCATCTTTGATTTGCGTAGGCGTATTGCCTTTCGAAAACAAATATTTAATGACAGCTCGATACTCGATTTTGTCCATTTTCATAAAAATACTCACATCAACTCACTTAAACGACTGTTACATAACAACTGTACGTTCAAAATGGCTGAAACTTTGGTGAGTAACTGTCAACAGATGAACAACAAAATTCGAGTGCTGCTACCGACGAGTGCTTCTATCTTCATGTTGAGGTCGGAAACTTAGCAGACCACCCTCGTGTATATATATTATAACTTTACTCTCATGTAACTATAATTTAGACAATACATATTTAAAAATCTGAAAGAATTGTTCTCATTATTGCAACATAGCCACCGGACCACATATTTAAATAATTAGGATTATTACTATTTTTCCGTCTAGTGGTCTATTTACTAATCTCGTAAATGCTACCGCGGTTTCGAAACCTTACTGTTTCATCTACAGGCCGTAATACAAGATGTCAAATTACTCTGTCAAGGTCGTCACAAAGTTAAACAAAACATTTAAAACACACGTCATACACACTGAAAACAATTACACGATTAAAATACAAACGATACGTACAACTCGTATGCCGTTACATTCCGAACTCTAACGATATAATCCAGAATGTAACGACGTACGAGTTGCACGTATCGTTTGGCCAAACCAAATTTCACAGTGTATCGTGTAATTGTGTTTAGTATTTGTGACGAGTGTTTTCAATATTTTGTTTAACTTTGTAAAGACCTCGACAGAGGAATTTAACAATTTGTATTACTGTCTTAAGATGAAACAGTAAGGTTTCGAAACCGCTGTAGATTTTACGAATTGAGTAAATAGACCGAAAATATATGGAAAATAGGACATAATACTAATTCAGAATTTGACAGTTAAGAAGGGAACTAAAAGCGGCAAACTCCAATAAAAAGTAACTGCAGAATAACGTTACTTTAAGAAAAGAAAATTAGGTTTTACAATCAATTTTAATTAGCTAGGACCCAAAAAATATGTGAAAACACAAACAAATATCGACCGCTGCAGAAGACGTTTACATTCAAAACAATTTTTCAATCTCATTGGCTTAGGCAGTACCCACGCTTTCCGTTATTGGTTAAGCAAATTTAGGTACAGTGGAAAGGAAGGTAGTATTAGAACTAAGAACGAGAATCGCAAAAGGAAGACATTACAGTTTCTTACGATACTTTCAACTTTGTACAATTTAGGTACATTGGAAAGGAGTTAGTATAAGAACTAAGGACGAGAACAGCAAAAGGAAGACATTACAGTTTCATACGGTACTTTCAACTTTGTACAATTTAGGTACAGTGGAAAGGAGTTAGTATAAGAACTAAAAACGAGAATCGCAAAAGGAAGACATTACAGTTTCATACGGTACTTTCAACTTTGTACAATTTAGGTACAGTGGAAAGGAGTTAGTATAAGAACTAAGGACGAGAACAGCAAAAGGAAGACATTACAGTTTCATACGGTACTTTCAACTTTGTACAATTTAGGTACAGTGGAAAGGAGTTAGTATAAGAACTAAGGACGAGAACAGCAAAAGGAAAACATTACAGTTTCATACGGTACTTTCAACTTTGTACAATTTAGGTACAGTGGAAAGGAGTTAGTATAAGAACTAAGAACGAGAACCGCAAAAGGAAGACATTACAGTTTTTTCAACAGCTAACCTACGTCACTTCACGACTAAACATTCTTTATATTTTAGTCGCAGTTCAGTTTCAAGCAGTAAAGCCGAGCAAGTTTGTTTTTATTATTAAAGTATTAAGTTAAGTCTACCTAATAATTGTTACGATCACGTTTGTAGTTGTTAGCGTCGGTTTTTATATTAATTAATATAATATAACTAAGAGTTATATTGTATATAAGAGTTATATATATAAGAGTTGCCTCTTGAACTCCGGAAGCAAGCGTTAAAAATTGGTCTCAAAGTTTCATTTGAAATGACTAAAATATTGACAAACATACAAAAACCACCAAAAAAGCTTCAAGTGGGAGAACAATACACTGAGATAGTCAAAGAATTCAAATATCGTGGGGAATGGATCAGCTGGAACGTCCTAGAGAAAAAAGCTGTGGAATCTAGGCGAAATAAAGTTGAATTAGCCTTCCAACTTACCAAGGACACATACAACAAGAAGTCCCTCTTGGAATACAAAAATAAGGCATTATCATACGGTAATTAAACCAGAAGCCTTATATGCAGCTGAAACATTATCTCTCACAACCCATGGCCCACTTGAAAGGCTGGAGATCAAAAAAAGAAAGATATTACGAAAAATCTTAGGCCCCAAATTCCTTAACTACCAATTACTACACATCAGTAATGAAACTCTTTACCAAAAAACTGAAACACTATCAGACACAATAAGAAAAAGGAGAATTGATTGTTATGGGCACATCCTCCGAATGGACAAAAATAGACTAACCAAAAAAATATTAGGCTATTTTTGCAATAGAAGAGCGAAACCACTTTGGTTTAGAGAAACAGAGAAAGACATAACAGAAGTACAAATCACTGACACTATGCTCATGGACAGAACATCCAAAACAATAAATAAGGACAAGAAGCAACGGTTCCAAGGCAAAGTCAAATCCAAGCGAAAGATCCAAATCTCTGACGAAGAAAGAAAAGCAAGATCACAACGAATGAAGCAATACTGGGCTACGAGGAAGGCACAGAACATTAAAAAGTAATTGATTTAGTGTACCCCAAAGTTGGGTGAAACAAAGAGATAACTAAGAGTTGTTATAAAGTATTTGTAATTTGTAAAGTATTGTAAATTAATCTTCAGATGTAAACGTTATAAATAAAACTGTTAACAATGAACAATACGTGAAACAATACAATAAGTCATTCATTTCAATAAGTGAATTATAAAAATGTAAATCGTTACTTTTATCCAATTCCGAATTTGTTTACAATTCTTAAAAAAAGTGTCATTTTAAATTCATTTTAAAAGACAGCCTATTGACAATTATATTCTTAAGCGGTCCATAGATTTTCGATATTATTGTGCAATGTGGGTTGCAAAATATTTTGACGGCGGCTACTAGACGGTCAAAAATATTGTACAATATTTTGGTTTGTGCAAAAACTTTTACCGTATGTAGGCGATAAGGTTGTGCAATATATGCGCAATCGCGAGCACAGACGTACACCACGTTGTGCAAACAGTCCCCGCCAGATTTTCTTAAAAGTCAACATGTTGAGTGAAAGTGAATTGTTTTGCGTGATAATTGCTGTGCCGCAAAAAAGAAGAGAATAAGATGCGTGAGTCGAATTCAGTGGTAAGGTACAAAAATTGATAGTGTACATTCTTATAATTTTCTATTTTATTCATTTAGTAGATTCAGTAAAAGTACTGAATAAGTGACGTTTTAATCATCGTAAAGTGTAACAATTTATCTTTGAATTCGACTCATCCCAACAATACTTCATTCCGGAATCTATAACCGCTGACATATGGACCAGGACCAACCATTCGTCTATATTTGCATCATTAAAGACTCTCAATAAAAATTATTGAGGTAATGAACATTGTAACCTTTTTTTTTTGTTGTTCGTTATATAAAACCATATCAATAACTTTCTTAGTTCCCATTTGCAAACAACTATACCGATATAAATTATCATTATTTTTTGCATTGTAATAACAATTACTTAATATGAGAATCAATTTGTAATTAAAAGAACTGCTTATAGGATACTGAATAAGTTATTATTAAAACCTTAAAATATTTCCATAATTTTCAGTAAAGGTTAACAATTTCTGCAACAATTAATTAAATTTTTATTATAAAAATAAACGTCCAACGAATTGTTTATTTTGAAAATCGGCGTCCAATGTGGTAGCTGTTTTATATATATATATATATAAGTTTAGTTTTTTTGTTGTTTAATATTCATACTAAATGCTACTTAAAATATAACGAAGTAAGAGTCTACAGCGACAGTAACTGCGTCTCAAATCCACGACCTTGAAGTGAGCAGTTCAGAAGCATAGCATACTGAGCGTTATCTTATCCACATCGACTATCGAATCCTCTAATCGCTCCGAATGTTGTTGAAATGATTGCACAAATTATTTACTTCAGAGTGTGCGATATACAAAGCCCGGGGCTTGTGCATAGGACGATATTCAATTTTGTGAAATTTTGACAACAAATGTTAAAAAAAAATTCCCAAACACTATTTTTTCCCTTTATAAATGGACACAATTTGTCTACGGAGGCAAAAATATAAACACAAAATTATTTATTATTATTTATTTATTTCCATTTACTCCTTCATGGTACAAAATTTTACACATGGTATGCTACAGGGGGCATTGATACCCGTACATAGGACGGTCTTTAAAATTAACATTACAAAATATCAAAATTCATAATTTAAATAATTTGCAAGACGTGCCTCTCATACAAATACATTATAAAATATCTGATTAATTGATGTGATCAAATATATAACCTAATTGCTATAAAACACTCGAACATTATTGCTTTCTGACAATTTATTTACACAAACTACACTAAAAAGATATTATTCAATTTCTAAATTCATGATCTCACTTTTCACCTTTTTTAGCACTTTTTTATTAACTTCCAAACTTTTAACACTATGTGACAATTCATTAAAATACTTTATTGCATAATAAACATAGCTTCTTTAATCTATAGTTAAAGCATGAAACGGAAGCTGAATACTTTTCAGATGGGTATAATTTTTCTTATATATATACCCATATAATATAATTCCTTTCTCGTTATATCCTGTTTTTAGTTTGTTATATTCATATAAAATAGCTTTCATAAAAAAAAAATGTTTAATATAAAACAGTTTATATTTATATTGATATCTATCTATCTATAATTTGGTCTACAACGTTCTACGCCATCTTCCGATCTCCAACCTCCACCGATCGCGGTCCCACCACAGGTCTTCTGGTAGATCCCTTTTTTTATTTCCTTTTCGACTCCCTCTCTCCAGCTCAGTCTCGGCCTTCCTCGTTTTCTTCTTCCAGGTGTTCGCCATTGCATGATTTTTTTGGGAATTCGCTCATCCGGCATTCTTTGTACATGCCCGTACCAAACCAGTTGTTTTGTTCTTATATCTTCTACAATTGTATGCCTTACGTCCATTATCCTCCGTATACTTTCATTTCTCACTCTCTCTTTTCTTGATCTTCCTGCTGCTCTTCTCCAAAAGTCCATCTCAGTAGCCAACAGCATTCTTTCTGTTCTGCTCTTAATTGGCCATACCTCACTACCATATGTTATAATGCTTTTACGATTGTGTCATAAATTCGTTTTTTATTCTCTTTTGAAATGTTTTGATCCCACAACACCCCGTTCAGCACAGATACAGCTCTCCTTCCAAATACTATTCGTTCTTTAATTCCTTCATCTAATGTACCATCTTCTGACATTTTAAGTACGTATAATTTTGAGAATGCTGTATCCTCCGTCCATCTTCTAAAATTATGTCGTGCTGCCGTCCACCAATGCACATGCACTCCGTTTTCCCCAGATTCACTTCAAGTCCCCACTTACTGTATTCCTCTATTAATTTGCGAGCCATATATCCGAGGTCCTCATGATCTTGTGCGAGGACAATCTGGTCGTCCTCAAAACATAGCGTGTATAGAGTGTTGTCATCTTGTAGAGGAATGCCCATACCTTTACATTTGTTTTTCCATCCTTTCAGGGCCTGTTCTAAGTAAATTTTAAACAATGTTGGGGAGAGGCAACATCCCTGCTTAAGACCCTTATTCGTTTTAAATCCTTGTGACACTTGTCCTTTTATTTTTATCTTGGCTATCGCATTTTCATATAGCCTTTTCGCTGCTTTTATTAAGTTAATATTTACATTTGTTTTGGTTAAGCATTCCCACAATTTACAATGTGGGACGCTATCGTAAGCTTTTTGCAAGTCCACATACAATAGGTGGATCTCCTGGTTCACTGCTGTTTTCTTTTCTATCTTGATATCTTAAAAAACAATATTTTAACAGAAACCGATGTCTAACAGAAACAATATTACCGACCTAATACAACTGATTGTCTAACATAGTTAAATTTAGCTTCAAGTTGATTGAAGAAGATAAATTTCAGATCATAAATTCAATCAGGTCGAAACGTAGTTGCAGTGCATTTGGCGAAGTAATGCAATTTGCTTTGTTCCGCTTTGATGGTACTTGAAACTTCACATCAAACGACTTACTAATCTGAGGTAATAACAGGTTTTAGAATTGTTATTAACCTCGTAAAGTTCACCTGAAAGCTTTACTGTGCACTCTGTTCTGTTCTCTGTGTTCATAATCTGTTCTGTTCTTATTAGGACAACTATTATTAATGTTATCGCCGAAGTTTTGAGATAATTGGGACCGATAATTGAGATAATTGGGAAAGTAGTTTCGTAAAAGTGGGACTTTGTGTTTACGAAATTCGGATGATGTCTGGCTGACTAATAAATTTTGTTTATAGTAATAAAAGATTGACAAATAAATTGGAACATATTTGGTCAAAGATTTTTGGTAAGTAGGTGAAAACGTAAAAATGTCTTTTATTGTGAAAGTACTGTCTCCTCTTACAGTATTTTTCACTATTGAAGCGAATCCTTTAATGTTAGTTTTGGCGAGAGGAATGGATAGAAAAAAAGTCTGCCGAACGGAAGAGTGTAACGGAAATAGGAAACGAATGAGCAAACGAATTGCGTCTCTTTCTTTTTCTTCCTCCTTTACGATAACATCACACGCTAATATGAAAACGTTGTGTTGTTTTCGTTTCGGTATTTTTCAATTGCTACTATTAGTAGACACTCTCCTTATATATACGAGGAGATATCTTGTTCTCGTATATCCTGTTAAAATTTTCAATCATTAGTAAAATACTTTCTATTCATTATTAAATTAATGAAGTTCAATGAAATGAAATTAAATTAAAATTAAGTTCAAATATTTTTTTTAAACTTGTAGTGGATGACAATTGATGTTACAGTTAAGAAAGTGTCAATTGAATAAACTTACTTTTTATTTTCGCAAGTTTGAATTTTAAAATGTTTTCCGATAACGTAGCATATGTCAATTATCTACGCGCAAGGTCAAGATTTGAATGAGATGAAATGAAGGAAGTCCGATTTCATTTTGCTTTTTGGACCGTCCGGTATAGTGTTGAGTCACTGTCTGTCTTACCTATGTATGTTACGTAACATTAAGTTCGTAGTAATTTTATTTGATTTGTATCTTCTAATACACTGTAGACAGATACGAGGTGTCTTCAGAAAGTAACGAGAATTTTAAATTTCGCGGGCTTGGATAATTTTCAAATTTCCGATTGTCAAACATTTTTTTATTAGGTTGGTACACATGCCCTTGAAGTATCATAAAACTTTCAGCTGTTTTCATTGTTGACTTTGTCTGTGACAGCCACTAAGGTTAGACGTGTTTTTATGAGCTCGGCGATTTTCGTTTGTTAAAAGAAATAGATCAAAGAATTTTATCAAATTTTGCGTAAAAAATGGAATAAAGTGTAACAAAGTGTGTGAAATGTTAACAAAGGCCTATGGTAAGTCTGCTATGAGTAAAGAAAGAGTTTACGAGTGGTATAAGCGTTTCAAAGAAGGCCGTGAAGACGTTGAAGATGACGAACGCCCTGGACGCCCCAGCATATCAACAACCGATGAAAACGTGGGAAAAGTGAAAGAAATGGTTATGAACAATCGCCGAATCACAATTAGAGAGGTTGCTGACGATGTTGGCATATTGATTGGACCATGTTATGACATTGTTTCCAATGTTTTGTGTATGAAACGATTGGCAGCCAAATTTGTTCCAATATTGTTGAATTTTGAACAAAAATAGCGGCGAATGGAATTTGCTCAGGAGTCACTAAATGAAGTCGACGACGATGCAGAATTACTGAAACGTATTATAACAGGTGAAGAAACATGGGTTTATGGATATGACGTCGAAATTAAGGCTTAATCATCCCAATGGAGGCATTCTGGCTCGCCAAGACCGAAAAAGGTTCGACAAGTGCGGTCGAACGTGAAGGTTATGCTCATTGTGTTCTTCGATATTAATGGCATAGTGCATCATGAATTCCTGCCACCAGGTGAAACGGTCAATAAGGAGTACTACCTACAAGTTCAAAGCCGTTTGCGTGAAGCAATCCGGAAAAAACGTCCGGATTTGTGGAAAAACAATTCATGGCTTTTGCACCACGATAATGCACCAGCTCACACTTCATTGCTTGTTCGTGAAATTTTGGCCCAAAACAGTACTGTAACGATGCCTCAGCCTCCATATTCGCCAGACATGGCTCCTTGTGACTTTGTCCTATTTCCAAAAATAAAGATAACCTTAAAGGGCCGTCGTTTTACAGCCGTAGATGACATTTTAATGTGTTTTTAAGCGCATCGCTGAAAGAACTGCTATCTCAAAGACTGAGTTTGAGAAGTGTTTCGAGGATTGTGGAAGAAGCGCTGGCACAAGTTCATAATCTCCAAAGAGGTCTATTTTGAAGGCGGCAACATCAATGTAGAAGAATAAATAAATATTTTGTTCAAAAAATTAAAATTCTCGTTACTTTCTGAACACACCACGTAGTGTCAATATAGTATATTATGTTGATTAATAACCTTAGTCTTTTGTTACAAGGCTATGTTTGTTTTGAATTGTTAGGTAATGTATTTTAAAGTTTCTAAAGAACAGCTAATGAATTATTCATTTTCCTTTAATACATAATATTTATTAAAAAAAAAATAACAGAGCTGTTATGCTTGTACTATGCAATTCAAAAACGTTTGAAACTTTAACTCATATTTATATTATAAATGAGATAGTAATTTATGCACACAAATGAAATATAACACACTAAAATCGCAGATTGACCTATATATATCCGTATACATGAATCCATGTAAATGTATTTTCTTTATATACATTGAAATAGTACACAGTTTATAAGACATTCAAAACTTTCACAATACATTTTTGTACTTTAGAAACTGTTTCTTATTCAAAAGCTATCTATTGGCGTCTTTTTGCCCACTTTCAAACTTATTTATCGATAAAGGAGAACTCACCCCGCAACAAATAATTTGCAATTGAATCGAAGTATTAATTTATTTAATAATCCTCAAGTTACGAGAAAAAACCCATAAAATAACCGTCGCAGAACGTTTTTATTTCCTTTTCATTACATTTCTTAAATTTTCTCCCTTTAGGAAGCAAGATGTCTGTAAAAGTCATTTATGTTAAAACATTTTAGCGTCCTTTAATAACAAAGTTTGATTGCTTTGAAGTTTAAAATTACTTTACAAAAGCCTTAATTAACTTTAACGTTCATTAGCCATTAGTAGCATTGTTGATGTGAAAAATAATTATTTTATTAAACGGCAATTTTTACAGCTCGTGTAGGAATTAGGACATCTTTCAAAATTTTGTATTTAGTGTTTTAAATAAACTGTATAGCTTAAAAATAAATAAATAAAACAGTGTTATGATTTATTATTAGATATATTTTAGTTAAACATATCTTGTACATCGATTATACAAAATCGTTCTTTAATACAGTATGTTTTAACCTTGCTAATAAACATATAAAGCCGCTCATATATAATGGTATATAATATATATATATATATATATATATATATATATATATTACATATATTATGATATTATAATATATATAATATTATATTATATATAATATAATACATTATATATATAATAAACATATATATAGGGGTGGCCTAGTTGATAGCGTACTAGGCTTTCACCCCGAGGACCCGGGTTCGATTCCCGGCGAGGGCTTGGCATTTTCATACGCTATAACTCATCCCATCGTCTGCATTAGCCCAAGTGTGCACAATAGTTGGACGTTAAAAAAAAACATATAAATTATAATTAACATTATTATTATATACACCCAAGCATTCTTATATATCTCGCACAAATACTTTGTATATATATAATAAACATATATATAGGGGTGGCCTAGTTGATAGCGTACTAGGCTTTCACCCCGAGGACCCGGGTTCGATTCCCGGGGAGGGCTTGGCATTTTCATACGCTATAACTATTAGCCCAAGTGTGCACAATAGTTGGACGTTAAAAAAAAACATATAAATTATAATTAACATTATTATTATATACACCCAAGCATTCTTATATATCTCGCACAAATACTTTGTATATATATAATAAACATATATATATATATATATATATATATATATAATAAACATGTAAAGCCGCCTCGGTGGCCTAGTGGATAGCGTACTAGGCTTTCACCCCGAGGACCCGGGTTCGATTCCCGGCGAGGGCTTGGCATTTTCATACGCTATAACTCATCCCATCGTCTGCATTAGCCCAAGTGTGCACAATAGTTGGACGTAAAAAAAACAAAAGATATAAATTATAATTAACATTATTATTATATACACCCAAGCAATCTTATATATCTCGCACAAATACTTTGTAAAAGTTATTATTTATTATTGTGTATACACTTTCATAAATTTATTAATACAGTATGTATTTAACTTAAACTTATCGCCATTATACTACGCACCAAGTCAGCAAGCACAAAATTAATTGATACAAGATGGAACCATATTCAATAATTAACTAGAATCTACCTACTTGAAAAATATATATTATATAAAATATATGCTGTTACCACTTTAATAATTTATTAAATTTAAAACTATATGCTGCATATAAACTGATTGACTTAATTGGTAAATTATTTTTTAAAGTATTATATAGCAAGTATTTTATTAAGTACATATTAACAAAACTATATAATAATATATATTAGCTAATATTATAATATAATAACTAATATTATATATTAAAAAAAAGCTTTAACTAGTTTCTGAAATCTAATTAAATGGCTTAAAATTACTAGATTATTTTTTTAAACCATATTTTAGTAGTTCGTACTGTATTTTCGAAAAACATTATTAAAAGATTAAATTTTTTTTTTTCAAGCTGTCCTTTGTTTAATTAAACTTTATAAATAAAAGCGTAGTTTTAATCCACTATAAAACTTTATCAACTATTACCGCTTTCGAACTTTACGGGTTATTTATAAGTGATATGTTAAGGCAAAGTTGAACAAAAAGTAGGCTATCCGGGTATACGCGAGGAAGAAGAACGAGTGGTGTGGGAATTGCTGGCACTTAGGTAGAAAACCGGGTTAAGAACCTATGAGTACATTGCATTATTTATAATTGTAAACTTCTTTTTGTTACTTTAAGGCGAAAAGCACATTGAGGCTATTTTCGCCTCTCTAAATGTAAATGTGAGTGTAAAGTGTTAAAGTCGTAAGTGTAGTGTTGTAAGTCTAAGTGTTTGTTAGACTCGGGTACCGCGAGGGACGTCTAAATACTCTCAATAGCTAGTCTATACCCTCCTGCGGGGCAATATAAATACTATAAGGGTAATATGAATATGACAAGAGATAAATGAAAAATAATAAATGACGTACAGTTGAAACAAAAAAACAAAAACAAATATTTAACTTTTTGTACGGAAAAATTTGTTTATTACCAATATTGTCACCGTGTTTAAAACAGTTTAAACTTTCAAAAATTTCCGCCCTAACCTTTTGTTCTGGAGGTGAAATATGGAGTACTGGTTAAAATCAGAACTATGGTATTTCTCTAGTACATGTTTAACAAAGAATGATACAATGTGACTCTGTATATAACACTAAAAATGTTCCCTAACCCTTTTATTAAAACTTCTGCCTGCTTTCCCTACATAGACTGCGTCACAATTATTGCATTTTTATTTGTAGAACCGAGTTTATTTTTTAAACACAATATTTATGTATATTTAGATGTTCGTTTTTGTAACGGTTCTATGTTAAACCACTGAAATAAAATGTGAAGTTGTTGTGTGCATAATGACGTGCAGTGTGCGAACAATTAAATAATTAAATTTGTTAACATATAAGTGACCGGGAATAAACGTAGTAAATATTTAGATGTAGCTTATTTTTATAACATTGTAGATAGATGTAAGCTTATTTTAGATGTAGCTATTCAATTTTAAACCGATGAATAAAAATATAGAATTGTTTATGACGTAATGAAAGTGAAATACATAATGTGATATATTAAGTCACAAAGTTGTTAACATAATATGAAGCCAAGGCTCAAAGGCAATAAAATAAAAGTCAACAGAAACGTGTGCTTAATTTACAAGTCTTCTTGACTTTCAGTGGAGGGGTAGCTTTTATTTCACTTGGTTATCAATCCATATAAGCGATGGCCGTAGCTGGACCACCGTGCCACACGCAGGGGTTGAGCACACATAGATGCTAAGTGAACACTTTTTCCTTTAATGATGAACAACTTTTGAATAATATTACAAAATAAACAATATTATTATTTTTCGTAAACCTTCAGAGAATTTCCTAAAAAGGTGAAGAATAAAAGCACCAGACTCAGTAACGTGATAGAAGCGAATTCCAAAAGTATTTTTCTTTTTCTTACCCTTTTTGAAAATTCAGTTTACGTCATCATGATGAACATTAAAACTATATATAAACACAAAAAACTTGAAAATTATATTAAAAAATTTAAAAAAATGGAAATAATTTGAACGGATTTTGAAAATTCACAATGCCAATTTAAGCAG
Organism: Callitettix versicolor; assembly: GCA_022606455.1. Classification (NCBI taxonomy): domain Eukaryota; kingdom Metazoa; phylum Arthropoda; class Insecta; order Hemiptera; family Cercopidae; genus Callitettix; species Callitettix versicolor. The sequence goes on from CM040190.1 coordinate 95,354,150, forward strand.
TTTTTAACGCTGA
>CM040190.1:95369162-95376662 GCA_022606455.1 Callitettix versicolor
ATAAATTATTAATAATTCATCACTAATCACAATTTATTTCTATCAGTCACTAATAATTCACTATTAACTCTGTAAACAACTATACGCATGGTTTCAAAAAATATTAATTTTGTAAATTTAACCTGACCTAACCTAACTTCTACTTAAACAATCAAAAAATAATTCACTGTTAACTCTGTAAACAACTACGTGATTTAAAAAAAAATACTAATTTTCCTTTCCAGCGAATTTCCTACAGAACTTTTTTCTTTGAGTTAATATTAACGAAACATTTATATTGTCTAACAGAAAAAAAGCTAAAGCTTATACGAAAATGCTTTACTACAATAAATTGTTTATTTCATTTCAATGTGGAACTAAAAGCAGTAAACAATGCAACAATAAGTAAAATCACAGTTTATAAGTGCACTCAGCTTTATTTATTTTTTTAATAAGTGCTGACAGAAGACGCTGAAGAATTTGCAGTTTCAATTTTTATCGCTGACTGAAAGGAATGAAACACGACAAAGAATAACTAACAATGAAGGAGACCAACTGAAGTGGAAGCTTTCAAATCAAAGTATATAGACGGCGTTTTTGTTGCCCGGTAACTAAATGGAGAAATATGATCGATACTATTGGCTAGAAATTAAAATAAGTTACTTTATAAATAGAACCGTTGTTTTTTTTTTTAAACGAAGAAAGGTAACAAAGCCGTAGAAAATACATTTCTAAAGGATTGCAGACAATAACAGTTTCATAAAATGACTCAAAAGGAATTTCAAAGAAAAGAATTAATTTATAAGTTCATCTGCAAACGAGTTGCACTTTTTCAATGAAATAATGAGACTCTTAAAACATCAACAATATTAATTAACAGCATTACCAGTAAATACAGTATTAAAGAAATAGTCTGTTCAAACAACAGGTTGGTATGCATTGTTGTTTGTATTTTAAACTCCTGTTATTAAAAGAAAGAAAAATCTTTACTTGGATATACAAAAATCACTATTGTAACGAGAAAGTCCTTCAGACTTGTAACAAAAACCACCTTTAAATGCCAAATACAATTTGGAATAAAGTTTTATCCTTGAATAAATTGTATCAAACGATGTACACAAGATTTCAATGTATAAATATATATATATATATATATATATATATATATATATATATATATGTGTGTGTGTGTGTGTAAGGAAATAGTATTTAGTCGATAGAAATGATGTTATGTGTATGTTTTTTCAAAGTTAGACGACGATTATCTCCTTCTCACATCAATGCATATGAGTGTTACATGAAATAGTTTTTTGTAACAATTTAGAGTAAATTAATGCATTGTAACAAATTGAAATTGTTTTTTAAAAGCAAATCGCACAAACCAAAACTACCTGACGTAGTCGGTAGGACACTTCAAAGAAGTTCACGAGTAAAACATCAGTCAATATTAACCGTAACCAAGTCGGTTGCCGAGTGAACTCCTGCAAAAATCGATAAACTATTGATTGAATATTTATAACCAATGACTACAGTCACTGGGACTGTCGGCAGAAGCGTTAGCTTCTTAAATATATATATATATATATATATATATATATATATATATATATATATATAACTTTCGAGAATATAAGAAAAATAAAATCAAACGCACGTGTTATTACTGAATGTAAACCGTATACCATTGAACTGTTGCTGCTGGCAATATACACAATGTGCACAACACCATTATATGCACGCGCGACGAGAACATGAGAAAAAGAAAAGTGGAGAGAGAGAGAGAAATAGAAAGAAAAGAAAGAGATAGAGAGAAGCATACATGTTGTATGTACATACAGGCACAAAACATATATACGCTCACAACCAACTCAGTCGGAACTGGCAGATGAAAGAAAGGAGAAGAGCTGAGAACTGGAGGAGGAGTCTGTGTAATACTTCCCCTACTCGCGTTACTTACGCTTCGTAAGCCTACTTGATGAAACTGAATCACTCCATGGTGTCAAATACAAAGTGCACAATGCGGTATATGAAACTATCGCTTAAGAACTCTTATTAAGGGACTCGTATTAGCAAATTGTGCTAATCATTTATTAGGGACTGGTCATTTGTTTAATTTTATAAATATATGTAAAACCCTGATTTTAATTTTAATGAACAGACCAACTTAAACCCATTGTTTAGAAATTTTTCTAACCTGCTTTTAACGGACCTTACATTCTTCAATTCTTTCCTTTTTACCTTCTCACTTCCAGTTTTAACACCAACTGTATTCGTATATAAGCACACTATAACATTTAACTTTACTGTGTCTGAAGATGCCTCACGGTGAAACATACATCACTAGAGAAATAAGTTTGTGAAACTTATAACAATAACAATAACATTATTATAATTTGCCTGGTTATCATGGAGTTTCACCAACTACCGACTCAGTGTTCAATAAATAAAATTATATAAACAGTAACGAACAACAAAAACATTTTGGAAACAACACCCAAAACGAGTCAAATTTATCAAACTACACCAATGAGCACATCAACACGTCAAACCGGAAACACGATCAGACAAAATCAATTATATCATGTAACAGGAAAACCGGTCCACGAGGAAATGGAAGCGACTCGATGTGTCAGCTTGTCCAGCAAATGCCGAACATCTCGTTATCAAATCATGCCGGAACTGTAACATGACTCTGCAAGTTAACAAAACTTCTAGATTTTTGATATAAAGTTTTGAAATTAATTTGGACGTTATTGATCATGTTCACAGCGGCAACAAACTGAATACCAAAAAATTTACAATAGAAACATTTATTTTCCCAAATTTATCTGACCTAACATTTGTCACCGTTTAGACGTTATTACCAACCTGCAGACTGAAAGCTAAGCTTTATGCTAATGTTGGTAAGCCTGGCCAGATTGCACGTGCTGTATTGTTGTTTGTTTGGTTTCAGAGTAAATGATCACGAACCGTCGGTTGACAAACTACGAAATCTTTTATTTAATGGGTTTAGCATCCACAAAGCATCCGTTTCACAATAGTGTTTCGCAAATCCCTCAGTTAAAACTATACTGGTGTTCCTGAACGTGGCGTGCTTTTTGCAGTTTTTGACGGATTAAGGAGAAAACACTCGGCTTACCGCTACTTCGCTACGCCGGTAATCTTTATTAACAAAATAATTATGTACTCTTTGAACACATAGATTTAAAAAAAAATATTTCCAGTGTTAAAGCTTTGCTCGTTTTTATGTAACAGTTATTTCTAACATGTATCATGTTTTAGGGCTGACTGTAATGTTGGATTTTGCGTAAGCGAGTGCACAAATTTATCTAGTTGATAGCGTACTGGGCTTTCACCCCGAGGACCCGGGTTCGATTCCCGGCCAGGGCTTGGCATTTTCATACGCTATAAATCATCCCATCGTCTGCATTAGCCCAAGTGTGCACAATAGTCGAACTTTAAAAAATATATATATATATATATATATATATATATATATATATATATATATATATATTGATATACTGTGTATAATAGTATAATTTGCGCGTAGAAAGTCTCATATTAGATTATTCATAATTAAAATTGCCTGTGTTTCCGCCCAATATTGAACCACTACACCACGGAAACCACGAAGAAGTTAGACTGTTGTAAACATATGAAATGAATGTATTTTATTTTTATGTTGATAGTTATAATAGAAGATCAGTTATTTTATATTAATTCGTAACGATCAGCTGATAGGCTATAATAAGTTTTAGGTTATGTCGTGTTTTCAAACAAATTATTGTAATTAAAATAAAAAGGAAGCGAACACTTGATACATGATTTTTATTTTTGGTTCACTAACAGAAATGTTTCGCTGTTTCACTAGTGAATTTACAATGAAAAATGGGTTATTGGAGTGGCCATTATAGTAAGACCTGAAATTTTGAAAATATCCAAACACTGGATTACTTTTTTAAGAAGACGTTAAAAGTAATTTAAACAAATATTAAGTTTATCCGTCAGGTCCATTTGTTTGAATTGTTTTCCATTAGAATGGGCTTGGGTAGGCCCAAAGGGGTTAAAGTGCTGTAGATTCTCCTCAGGACGCATTTTTATAGAATTCTGGATTTGTACGTAAAAAACTATTTAGCTGACGTAAAGGAAGCAAATTTTGTAACAATATTTGTCAAACTTGACAGAAATTGCAAACTTTAGAGTGCAAAACACATACACGTAATTTTATATACGTGTGCACACACACACACACACACACGCGCGCGCGCACACACACGCACGCACGCACGAACGCGCGCGCACACCCACACAGACACACACACGCCGCATTTAAGAACTTCAAAAAGTGATCTAACTTTAGGATCGTCACTCATTTCAAGGTCTCGGATCTGGATCTTTCAATGATGGCCGCTCTAACAGAAATACGCTAATAAATAGAGATTTGTAAAATAAATATTTTACATATTTTCGAGTGAATTAAATTACAGCAATTGAATAAAAAACTCCAATAATTTAACCAAAATTTCATGAAATAAGAAAAACTCTATCTCAATAATTTCCTTCTTAAAGTGAAAGAGTCATACAAAATATAATTGTTATTGTTTTCGGCTGAGAGAGATTTCGAATTTTAAAATATTTTTATTGTCAGTCTTATGGATAAAACTGTAAATAAGTTAAAATTTTATTAAGGTTTCTTAGTAGATATGATTAAAAGATTTTACCAAGACTTAGAGAGAAGCTGAACGTAAAAAAAGAACATCAATTTTGTACGTGGGACGGGAAAGCGGTTTAGCATGTAGTGGATGCATCCAGCCCATCTAAGCAGAATGTACAGACACTGTTTGGCTTTTGTATTCGGAATAAAACACTGACTTACAGTGAATCGCTTTTAATTTTATTTAATTGGAAATTACATACTTGCTAGTCTAAATACAGTAGTTTAAATCTTAAGTTACTTTATAGATCCCAAAAGCCTATAAAATAAATATACAAATTTATGTATAGTAATTAATAAAAAAATTAAAAAATAGAATAGTTTTCCCCATAAATCAATAAATAACGCTAAAGGGAAATAATTTTTTTAATTGAAAATAAAACTTAAAACAAGTATTATTAAAAAAAAATTAATAAACTATCTAATAATGTCTAAATTAATGTTTATACATATTTACTATTTATAACTAAATAACAATGCATGCGTTTTGTTTTAGTTTTAAGGTTATCTTTGGTTGTATTTATGGTGTATTGAAATAACTCGTGCAAGACAATTAATTAAATGTTAACACAGTCTCATTTGTGCCGTTATAATTTAAAATCAGAAGAAACTAATCTGACATGTTGGAACATAAATTACGTGAGTCATAAAACAAAATCAACAACAAAAAACGTAAGTTAAACGTTGTTAATTAAACTTAAAACCGTTGGTACTTTGTGGAAATCCATTGTATTAAAATGAAGTAACAACACTTTTGTATATTTGTATATACAAGTTTTATTTGAGTAGCCTCGGTGGCCTAGTTGATAGCGTACTAGGCTTTCACCCCGAGGACGCGGTTCGATTCCCGGCTAGGGCTTGGCATTTTCATACGCTATAAATTATACCATATACCATCGTCTGCATTAGCCCAAGTGTGCACAATAGTCGGACGTTAAACACAAAAAAAAAAGTTTTATTTGAGTCTTGCCAACCAAGGTATCACTCATTACAGCATTGTCAAGGCCACTTAAGAGTGAATATTCTGAAGAATAGAAGAACACAATAAAATCTTGAGGTTAAGCCAACAGGTGAAGACCAGTTTTACCAACGACTTGAGAGTTCATAATGTCCTGATTCTTATAAAAATACGGATTTTAAAATAATTTTAAGTAATTTAAAAATAAATCATTCAGTTTCAAGTAAATCATTATTAGTTTTAAATGAATAATTAAAATTAGTTTTTGAAATAATAAAACATTACTTTGTAATGTTTATAATGTCTAAACTAAAGCATTAATTTAAACATAATTAGTTTGGAGATATGTTTACAAAAATATTGTTTTGTTTAAATAAAAATAAATACGTGAACCTAGCTTGGATATTATTTACTGTAGTTATAGTAAAATATCAGTTGTTTTATATTAATTCGTAACGATCAGCTGATTTCATTGAACAGCTGATAGGTTATAGTAAGTTTCAGGTTATGTTGTTTAAAAAAGCAATATTAACGACAATTATTATAAACGTTTATATTAATTTCAAATGTATTATACACGGTTATGAGCACGTGTTTTTCAACTAAAGAAAAATAACGAAACTAAAGCAACATAACGTTTTCTTATAATACGCGTGTACTGTTATCGAAAAGGAGGATGAAAAAGAAAGAGATAGAAATAGAGATACTAAATTCGTTTGCTCGTTTCCGTTTCATATTTCCATTACATTGAAAAGATTCTGGACACTTTTTTTTCTATCTACCTTTCGCCAAAGTTAACGTTAAAAGCGTCCATTGAAAAACAATTAGCATATGTTAATGTTTAAAATAATCTTTTATATTAAGCAATGCAAGTTTTCAAGTCAGTGTGTTTCTGTACACGTAGCTTGGTTTTCAAATACAACTATGCAATTTATACGTGCGGGAGTTTTAATGTATGCCGGAATCACAGCATGTTTTTCCTCTGGCATTGCGTTTGATTATAATGTTAATTACATTTATTTACGTTGAAATTAAAGTGAGACTGCACAGCTGTTGTTGATGGGAATATGAGCGTTTGTTATTAAAACATCGTAATTAAAAAACAAACAAACAAAGACTTTTCTATTTTCAGTGTAATTAATACAGGAATGCTTTATTGCAATTTCATCAGAATGAATGATATAAATAATTTGAAATATATTGGTTAGAAATTGTTTTATAATAGAACAAAAACAGCAATGTAGGGATAATTAGATGGTTTAGTAAATATTTATTGTTACAGTAAAATTAATACTGACCTATGTGCTTGAAAAGCTTTAAATACCATTTTAAAACGGTAAAGAGAAAAGAGAAATTTTTAAAATTCAAAATGTTAATGCTAACTTAAAATGTTTTATAAAATTATAACTACTTTTTCACGTCTAACGTAATTAATTAAACATGAATTTTAATTATGACATTAAAAAACCTTTACGAAAAATGAAAGTTTTCTAATATATGTATACGAGGTGTGGCTATTAAATAACGAGACTGACGCTGCGGCGGAACAAGTGCGCATGCACCAACCACCATTGACCAACAACTGTTTAGTGTGAAGCTTTCTCTTCAGAATGCAGTTAGTCTCGTTTGTGTAACACCGTTTAGTCATAACCTTCATTTCCGTTAGTGTTGTTATTTTGTTTTGCAGGAAAAATGGTCAGTGTAATAATAGAGCAACGAATTGTTTTTAAATTTCACTTCAAACTTGGAAAAACCACTACTGAAACTTATAATTTACTGAAAGAAGTGTATGGCAGTGAATGTTTATCGCGGACACGTGTTTTTGAATGGTTTAAGCGTTTTTAAG
>CM040190.1:95381662-95416662 GCA_022606455.1 Callitettix versicolor
CGGCTGTAAAACGACGGCCCTTTAAAGTTTTCTTTATTTTTTGAAATAGGAAAACGTCACACGGAGCCATGTCTGGCGAATATGGAGGCTGGGACATCGTTACAGTACTGTTTTTGGCCAAAAATTCACGATCAAGCAATGAAGTATGACTGGTGCATTATCGTGATACAAAAGCCATGAATTGTTTTTCCACAGATCCGGACGTTTTTCTCGGATTGCTTCACGTAAACGGCGTTGAACTTGTAGGTAGTACTCCCAATTGACCGTTTCACCTGGTGGCAAGAATTCATGATGCACAAAGCCATTAATATCGAAGAACATAGTGAGCATAACCTTCACATTCGACCGCACTTGTCGAGCCAAAATGTCTCCACTGGGATGATTGAGCCTTAGTTTCGACGTCATATCCGTAAATCCATGTTTCGTCACCTGTTATAATACGTTTCAGTAATTTTGCATCGTCGTTGACTTCATTTAGTGACTCCTGAGCAACTTTCATTCGCCGCTGTTTTTGTTCAAAATTCAATATTTTGGAGCGAATTTTGCTGCCACGCGTTTCATACACAAAACATTGGAAACAATGTCATGACATGATCCAATCGATATGCCAACATCATCAGCGACCTCTCTAATTGCGATTCGGCGATTATTCATAACCATTTCTTTCACTTTTCCCACGTTTTCATCGGTTGTTGATGTGCTGGGGCGTCCAGGGCGTTCGTCATCTTCAACGTCTTCACGACCTTCTTGGAAACGCTTAAACCACTCGTAAACTCTTGCTTTACTCATATCAGACTCACCATAGGCCTTTGTTAACTTTTCTCAAACTTTGTTACACTTTATTCCATTTTTTACGCAAAATGTTATACAAATTCTTTGATCCATTTCCTTTAACAAACGGAAATCGCTGAGCTCATGAAAACACGTCTAACCTTACTGGCTGTCACAGACAAAGTCAACAATGAAAACAGCTGAAAGTTTATCATACTTCAAGGGCATGTATACCAACATAATAAAAATTTGTTTTTGACAATCGGACTCTCGAAGTCTGCGGAATTTAAAAATTCTCGTTACTTTTTGAACACTTCTTAAATCAATAAATTTAACAAACGGGAACAATAAACCTCGAAAACAGTGTTACACAAATACGAGAGTCATTACTGGAAAAGGAAAATACAGTATATTTGAATTTCAAACGAAACCACACCAACAAAACACAAGCCAACATAAAATTGCGTCAAACAATAATAAAGCTTTCACTTAAGGCGTGAAAGGAACTGCCTCTGTTACTACGCCAAGGAAATGAAAAGCGCAACCGTCTGTTAGCGACTCATTGTTGGCTAACCGAATTTGGTTAGTGTTGTTTTATTTTATGAACAAATGCACATTTATACGGAGATTTATATGAAATTAATTTTGTTGACAAACACTTCACTGAATTTAAACCGCAGGAAAATAACGCGGTGTTTCATTATTTTCTATAATTTTTATCCACCCACGAATGAAATAATTAGTGTTATTTCAAACTTGAATTAGGCCTGTGAGAAAATTAATTAATCTGCATTGGTTCAGACATATTTTTAACCTGAAAGAAATTATTACCGAATTTCCATTGGAAAAATGAGCCGAGAAAGCCGCCATCCTGGTAAGACCCAGGACCTTGAAATGTGCACCGATCCTGGACCTCTAGATAACTTTTGAAGGAGTCGTTTATATATATATATATATATATATATATATATATATATATATATATATATATATATATAAACGACTCCTTCAAAAGTTATCTAGAGGTCCAGGGTCGGTGCACATTTCAAGGTGTGTCCTGATCTTACATATATATATATATATATATATATTCAACGTTTTTATATTTATAACTTAAATTCATATTTTTTGTTATTAAATTTTTTGGAAAGTCTGATTTTACAATCGTAATCTGCTTTAAAAGTTGCATTAATTTTCAAAATCCATCGAAATTAAGAAATTTTCATAGGGTCACGGTTCATTTCCAATGTAATTTTGAAAGTTTAAAACGATTGAACTGTACCTTTATTTTCAAAATTGATACGGTCGGTAATTATTCAAGTCTTGGATACAGTAATAATTTAAATACTACTTTCAACAATGTTTTTTTAGCAATCAGATTTTTTTACTAGTACAATTATTTGTCACATATGCCTGCATTGCACTGCACTCTCACGGGGATACTTCACAATGCTCCTGGAATTTGTTTGGGGCTCGGTGATCGATGTGGCTAAAGCACTGATCAATGTGCTGCGTCTCTGAACTGCGCACGTAAAGGTTCTTAGTTCGAACCGCAGTCATCCCTTTGTTTTTACCTTAACATTAGCGCTGATCCCTCATCCTTATTAGTTAAAAAAATTGAATCTGTTAAAAACATTTTATCGGTTTCAAGTCAGTTTTGTTTTATTGTAAAGCGTTAAAATAAGGAAGTGTCAGGCATGGAGTGAAAGTTCCCTTGGTGTTCAGAAAAACAGGCAATGATGTAATGCAAGTCCTTAGTACAAAACCGATCGGATAGTTTTGTGAAATAACATATGAAAGATTATCAAATATTACATGATCATATATATTTAATTGTAATTTAATATCACAAAATTATTTAACATAGAAAACTGTATTTCACATAACCTTTACTAAATTGTAAAATCAACAACTATTTATTTATTCTGTTATTTTATTTGCGTTAGTTTGAGAAATGATTAGAACTGGACCGAAGAGACCTGAGGTTTTTATCGCCTCACAACTCTCGGAATCACAGCTATAAAAGAAATCAGTTTGAAAACAAAACAAACTGTCACAAACACAAACAGCAGAATTGGGTTTTACGGCTAACATTGTTTTGAAGAGATTGATGGAATCACTGACCAGTTTGTCTTTCTTTAATTTTGTTGACAAAGTTAAATCCAAAGTTATACTACGGGGGGTTTAAAAAGTAGAGCTTTATTTTTAAAATTCCCGCAATTGAAATATTTAAATTGTTTAAATTTTTAACTATTATTAACCGTATTTTACAATAATTATCAGAACGTTTGTCTAAACATATTGTTACAGATACAAATTTGTTTGGTTACATTGTATATAAATACACTGACGACAGTATGTCAAACAAAATAAGAACCAAATTTTATTAAACAAAACACTATTTGTTTCGTTACCAATATTACAATTTATTTTGGTTATGTAGAAAAGATGTATAAAAGAGTTTTTAAATATAATTATACATAAGCAACTTTTTTATACTTTCTTCTTATATTTTCTTTTTATACTTTTTTTTATACAATAAAAAAAACTATTGATTATGTATGACATTTTTTCCATTAATATTGAAGAGCTTTATATACAGTATACGGGTAGTTTGTTGTATTTCAAGTTGTTTTATTTGTAGATTGTTATTTTCAAACTGTGCGGCACAATTTCGAAAACTTGACTAAGCAATTGAGATAGCGAGTTTTCAAAATGAAAACCTTACAGTAAAAGTTTAATAATAAAAGTGACAATGAAACGTTAATGTTTTAATTATAATATACTAATGCTAATAATATAGATCACGGTGAATTAAACAAAACTATATTGAAATAAAATGTAAAAACACTGCAATAGATTACAAAAAGTGTTAGAATTTACATAAGTAACATTACCTGTTATGAGAGGTATTATTATTTTAATGCATAATATCAGGTTCCATAATTATAAGGTAATCCGAACCTCATCACTGAACCTATTTCAGTGATAATTCTATATCTTATTAGAGCAGGTATAGAATTTTGGTTGCAGGTAGTCTGATCATTTGCAGTACGGTGTCCGTAAAGAATTTGGTCATTTCAGGGATGCCCACCAGGTATCAGCCCCAACATTAAATTCCAAACGATACCATAGTTATCATTTCCCAATTATATCCATCGTCAAATCCGCATTTAGCCAGTTTGAAAGATTACGACTAAAATCCTCTTAATATTGCGATTTTCATGAAAATCGGAAAAAGAAGAAGAAAAGCAGAAGAAGAAGAAGGTCAAGAAGGAAAAAAAAAGAAGAAGGAGAAACTTAAGTTGAATTTAAAGGTGTGTCTATGTATTCAGTATTAAATTTCCGAAATTTTACTGTAATTTTATAGTAAAAAAACTTTTCACAACTGTAATGAAAGAATGTTTTCACACATAACGATTGTTCGTCTGTTTAAGTCAAATTTTAAAGTAAATGTTTGATCTACTTCCTTGTGAAAAATTACAAACAAGCGTAATATATAGTACTATTCAATATTTTTATTAAATTTTCTCAATTAATTGCTTAATTTAATAATTATAATTGATTACAGTGAATATGTAGGAAGAATAAAAATCAACAGCCACAAAATGATTATTAACCCCTTATTAACAACCGAGAAATTATTATTTCTTCTTTGTTAACAACTAAGATATTATTATCTCCTTATTAACAAGAAAGAAATATTAACCCTTTATCTACAGCCAAACAAATTATATTAACTCTTTATTAACATCAACAAAATTAATATTAACCCCTTATTAACAGCCACAAATTATTATCAACCCTTTATTAACAGCCAAAATGTTATTATTAACCCCTTATTAACAGGCAACAAATTATTACTAATTCCTTATTACAAAAAAATTAATATTAACCCCTTATTAAGAGCAAAAAATTATTATTAATCCCTTATTAACAGCCAAAAAGTTATTATTAACCCCTTATTAACAGACAACAAATTATTACTAATTCCTTATTACAAAAACAAAATAATATTAACCCCTTATTAACAGCCAAAAATTATTAATTACCCCTTATTAACAGCCAAAAATTAATATTAACCTCTTATTAACAGCCAAAAATTATTATTAACCCCTTATTAACAGCCAACAATTATTATTAACCAATTATTAACAGCCAAAAATTATTATTAACCTCTTATTAACCGCAAAAGAAATTATTATTAATCCCTTATTAACATCCAAAAAATTATTATTAACCCCTTATTAACAGCCAAAAATTATTATTAACCTCTTATTAACCGCAAAGAAATTATTATTAATCCCTTATTAACAGCCAAAAAGTTATTATTAATCCCTTATTAACAGCCAACAAATTATTACTAATTCCTTATTACAAAAATTAATATTAACCCCTTATTAACAACCAAAAATTATTATTAACTCCTTATTAACAACCAACAAATTATTACTAATTCCTTACTACAAAAAAAAAAAAATATTAACCCCTTATTAACAGCAAAGAAATTAATATTAACACCTTATTAACAGCAAAGAAATTATTATTAACCCCTTATTAACAACAAAGAAATTATTATTAACCCCTTATTAACAGCAAAGAAATTATTATTAACCCCTTATTAACAGCAAAGAAATTAATATTAACCCCTTATTAACAGCAAAGAAATTAATATTAACCCCTTATTAAGAGACAAAAAATATTATTAGTCCCTTATTAACAGCAAAAAAATTATTGTTAACCAAATATTAAAAACAAATAAATTATTATTAATCCCTTATTAACAGCAAAGAAATTAATATTAACCCCTTATTAGGAGACAAAAAATATTATTAGTCCCTTATTAACAGCAAAAAAATTATTGTTAACCAAATATTAAAAACAAATAAATTATTATTAATCCCTTATTAACAGCAAAGAAATTAATATTAACCCCTTATTAAAAGACAAAAAATATTATTAGTCCCTTATTAACAGGAAAAAAATTATTGTTAACCAAATATTAAAAACAAAGAAATTATTATTAGCTCATTATTAACAACAAAGAAATTAATATTAATCCCTTATTAACAGCCAAGAAATTTCATTTATATTTCATCAAACTGCTAATATTAATTTGCGAGACTTATTAATTAATAAAGAATTAAGAAATATATCAACATAGCATTAACAATAATTAATTTATAAATTACGCCAACAGAAACAATAAATCAAAATTATTATTAGAAGCAAATTTTTCAAAATTATGTACCGTTTCAAATCGAATCTGATAAAAGTTTAAACAAACCAACCTCACAGACAATTCAATGAATACAGTTTAGTTTAGCTTGTTATTGACAAACACGAATTTCGCTCATTAGCTGTTACGTGCTCATTACGTGGAAGCCAAAGTAAACTTGTGGTTGGGTAATGTAAACCCTCTCATACACCATGACAATATACAACTAGAACATTGCTTTCACAGAATTAAACTGAACGGCCTTGATTAATTAATATGTAACTTCAAACACTATCTACAAAAGTGACAGTATGTAACAAATCTGTTTAAACTTGTTCTTCAACTTCTTTTTCTACTTTATGAAAGCTTCCTTTTTACAAAAAAACACAAACTGCCGATACTGTTCGATTCAGGTTTTAACGTTTGTAAGGTTGATGTCTAATAACTGTTTGCAGTTAACTATTGTTTATTGATAAGGCAACTCAGATAAGACTATTGGTTTTATATGGTATTGACAAGATTTCACATTTGACAGACTTTTAGTAGATTTACTGAAAACTGTTCCCTTTGGTATCATTCTTTGGACTTGAAAAAAATCTATTGATTTCAAATAAAGTTTGTAAGTTATTGAAGCTATTAATTGTAATTACAACAATCAAAGGAGTATCTGTATAGCCAATGTCTCTCTCTCTCTCTCTCTCTCTCTCTCTCTCTCTCTCTCTCTCTCTATATATATATATATATATATATATATATATATATATATATATATATATATACAGACACTACAACACAGTCATAAAACCGGAGGTATTATATGCAAGCGAGACGCTAGCACTCCACACAAAAGCTACCATGGAGGGTATTTTGAAGGAAGAACGCAAAATCTTGAGGAAGATCCTTGGCCCGAGATTAACAGAAGATGGATACAGATTGTACTCCCGGAAGACCACAGAGAAGATATCGAACCTGGCAGCAGATATCAGAAGAAGGAGGCTTCGGTTCTATGGACACACACACACAAATGAAATAGATTCAACAGACGTCGAAGACAGGCACTCATACTGGAGAAAGATGCTCGGTTGGAAGGTCCCATAGAATGAAATCCCAAAGAGAACAGGGGTAAAATGGACGGAGGAGCGGAAGAGGATCCATGGGGACAGGATGAGGGAGGTGTGGAGGATTAGAAGGAACTAGACATGAGTCGGAGAACTTTGCGTGATCCAACAGGGTCTATACGCAAATAATAATTATTATTATATATATATATATATATTATGTCATACTAATTAGAAGATTAAAGAGGATGAGGGATTGGCGTTAAAAGAAAGTTATGGACTAACATACAATATACAGATGTTTATAAATGGATAGTCAGATTTTAAAGTTATGTAATATTTATTAAGATTTTATTTACATTTATAAGTGACGAATGAAATTAAAAAGGAATTAAGTGTTTTTCTTAAATCCGTTCCATATAAGGTTTTTTTGACACGGCATTGAAATAGCCGATAGAGGTTTTGTTTCACAACATGAGTGGCATGTTTGATTGATACCACACACAGATCGGTGGTCGATGTGACCAAAGCGCCGGCCAGACTGCTGCGTCTCTGAACTGCGCACCTCATTCGAGCCGCAGTTACTCTCGATGCTTACGTTACCGTGCTTTTGTGAGAAAGAACAACAAGTAAATTTGCCCTTGGGACAGGAAAATTAAAGCACAAAAACATTACATTTTGGAGAAATTCGCACTGAAAGATCTCATGGAGATTATACAGATTTTTCTTTTCTATTTACATAAAAATAAATGTTAGTTCTTCACTGAATAAAGGCTTTAGAGTGTGTAACAGGAGTAAATACTATTGGAGGCATTTTTAAGCGTTTTGTTTAAAGTCCTTCACACAGATATTATTAGAATCTTCATTCACAGCCATATATTTTCAACATATTTTGTTGGGTTTAACACAAAATTCTCTTATATCCTTATAAGAAGTTCATAGATACAAGTACAGAAGGTCATTAACACAGGACATGCAGACAGGATGTGGAGGTAAGCACTGTATTGAAAAGAGAACTGTATACTGAGATCAGTAAACGAGAACGATCGGTTCGTCATGAACAAATTATGTAATAGAAGAGTTTTTAGAACCAATGAACGATCAGTGAGTTGAAGAGTGGAGAGAATTTGGAAGAAGGCAAAATGAAGTTTTTTTTGAAGTGAAAAAGTAGCAAGCAAAGAGAGTGGAACGAATATATTTTAATTAAATGAACCCGTCCTGTGGATGGATAAAAATGTAGTACTAATTAAGTGTTTTTTAATTAATATCAACATAAGTTGTAAACAAAAAAGAGGTGATTATCATTTGAAAACGTGTTTCTTGTTATTAAAATCACAGAATATTTTTCAGAAAATCGTTGCTTGAATCCGTAATGACTAGGTTTATCTGAGGATGACGTAAGAAAATTAACTTGTGTGGTGCATTGAGTTTCATGTGTTACTTTTTTTGTTATCATTTGTTAATGAGAAGGATCTAGAGGGCTGAAATAAGACGCATTTTCGTAAGAATGTGTTGAGGTAACCGTATAAGCCTATTGTTGCTTTAAGTGTTTAAAGCTGTTTCTTTTCATACCGAGTTGAATTTAATATATAAGCTAAATAGGTTTTGTTTTCAAAGTTAAATTTAAATCAAATTAATTAATTTACTGCCATAATTTGTAGAGACTTTTAATTCATAAATTAACAAAATCTTCATAACTGTTGAATATTTGTCATTTCCGATCCTTGGTACTCCCGCAGGAGAGTGCAGACTAGCTGCACCTATTGAGAGGATCAAGACGTCCCTCTCGGTATCCGAGTCTAACACACACACTTACAACACTACACTTACGACTTTAACACTTTACACACACACACACACACACACACACACACACACACACACACTTACATTTAGGGAGGCGATAATAGTCTCAATGTGCTTTTCGCCTTAAAATTGGAAAAAATACAATTCTTGGTATTCTACAGACATTGGTTCAGCTTGGAGAACCTATCGGCTAGCGTGACTTTCTTCACATTTTTTAAGTTTGGATAAAAAAGGAAACTAAATCATGCACCACTGCTCATCCGTTACAAGTGTCAGGAGTTATTTTGAATTCGGTCGTTTTATACTCTTCCCTTTTCAAAGAAAGTCAGTAGTTTGATTGTTTATACCATTTACGAATGTTTGCTCTCGGGGAACACAACTGAACTTGATACAGAATGAATTTTGAGCACAGTTATTGATTCACGCTTTTCAAATTGCAAAACGCAGGCCTCTTTTCCGGAGTGGTCGTCTTTGCTACTGACGCTTTCAAATGAAAGGAACAGGAAACAGTTCACAATCACGCGCACAGCTAAAATTGTTTGAGTTTCTTTTTCATTTCCTTTTACGTAAGTAAAAGGCTTGAAACACTTAATAGATATTACATAAATGAAAACTCCGATATTCACTTAGAAACACCGTGTATTGTAAAGCTTAGGCTGTATTATTGGTTTAATTAAATGAAAATAGATGTCATATTTACACGATAAATCCGATCGGAGCCGAGAAAAACTTTTCAACTTTCTAAACTCCAAGTTTATTGACTGAAAGTGATAAAAGCGACCATTAAAGTAACAAATATCTGTTGGGCGTATATCGTAAGTATTATTGTGAAGAAGCGCTTTGGGAATTGCCATTTGTGATATTAATAAAGTTATAGATTTCTAAATTCAATATAAAAATTAAACATCAAATTCTGAAGATTAGGCGTTTTAATGAAATTTTGATGGCAGGTTAAAAAAAATATAAAAAAAACGCCTCGGTGGCCTAGTGGATAGCTTTCACCCCGAGGACCCGGGTTCGATTCCCGGCGAGGGCTTGGCATTTTCATACGCTATAAATCATCCCATCGTCTGTATTAGCCCAAGTGTGCACAATAGTCGGACGTTAAACACAAAAACAAAATTAAAAAATAATGTTTTTCAAAATTGAGTTTGTAAACATTGAGTATGCATGTCTCCAAAAAATCCCGTTGGAAACCTATCAAAAAAACAAAAAAATCAATCAGAAAAACTAAACTGTTTTCTGAAAGGTGTTTAGTTAAATTTTAATTGTACTGAAGATTATTAATAGTACAATGGTGTAGCAAAATAGGACTAAAAATACGGTTAAGAAGGAAAGCAATTGTTTAGTAGTGTATTGTTTGAACTGAAATAAGCGCGTGTTTCAAGATTAATAATCTGATGGTTTTACATCTGCAGTAATACCTTCGCCAATACGCTGAATGCAGAGCACAACATGGAATAACACCATTGTCATTACAGTGAGCAATGCGGGATAGCATGCAGGCACGCCGCCGACAAGTGCGATGATCGATGTTCACTAAACTGCATAAGCAGCAGACTGGTTCTTGGCGAATTTAGAGGTGACTCAACAACTTTTCTGAAGGGTGGATTAAGTGTTATCACTTGCTGGTTTTTCGTTTAGATTGGGATCAATTTCGTAGGAATACCTCTAGTACCAAACATTGTAGAAGATGATCACGATAAATAATTAAATTATCTGAGAACAGCTGAAAAAAATGTGTATGGAAACAAATTGTTTTAATGTTTATATTTCATTATGACCCAAAACTCCGAGAGCTGATTTTTTTAAAGATTGTAGAGAACCTAAGCAAATATTCATAAAATATAGTAAGTAGTAATAAGTTATCCGTCATAAATCAGCTGTTTAGTTATTTATGTTACAAAATACCGGTAAAAATGTTTTGACCGTTTATTGCAATGTTATAATTATAAACGTACTTATTTTTAGTCTTTTATACAGAAAGCAATCAGGACGAATAAAATGAGTGATCCTTGAAGAAAATTGGTTTTATAGTTTAGGCAACAGTAGCGTCAATGTTTCCAAATATAACCGTTTCCTTATTTGTCTGCTATTTTTGCAATGTAGTATTTTTTTAAATATTTTCTCTACTCATCAACTAAGTCAAGAATTTTTTTAATGACGAATAAAATGAGTCATCGTTGATCAAAATTGTTTAAGTAGTTTGGGCTAAAGTTGTTTTAATTTTCCAATTTTATTACAATTTTACAATCGTAAAAGTAATATTTTGAAGTGTTTATGCCAAAGGTGCATCCTGCAAACAGAAAAAATTAAACTCACAATGGTTCGTCAAAATCAGTTTATTAGTTTAGGCCGTAGACGTAGCAATGTTAAAAAGGAGATTATAGTTAAAATTGCCATTTTTAAACCGTTTTTTTTGTGTTTAACGTCCGACTATTGTGGACACTTGGGCTAATGCAGACGATGGGATGATTTATAGCGTATGAAAATGCCAAGCCCTGGCCGGGAATCGAACCCGGGTCCTCGGGGTGAAAGCCCAGTACGCTACCAACTAGGCCACCGAGACGGCTTTTTAAACCGTTGGTCTACGCTTTGAATCTACAAATTACTTTGTTTAAATTCTTACTACTTAGTAATGCCAGTAAAGTTACTGTTTTTTAAAAATCATTAACACAAATATTATTCATTCTCAGCCAGCCTTTCAAAATATTTTGTTGGGTTCAACGACATAATATAACTGTTAACTTTATAGAAGTTTTCGTTTTAACGTTATGAAAACTACCAATCGTCACATTTCGTATGTACGCTACGATAGTTTGGGTGACTTGGCGGGGCGGAAGACTGCCTCGTTTCTTGATATGAAGATTAACATCATTGACAACAAAAATTGGAGGTTTAAGAAAATACACGATTCTATAATAAATAAAAGAAAAAACTTCAGTAGTGGTTCTTTTTTGCCGGTTTTTCTGATTTGTTTTTAGATTGTAAATTCAAGGTCAGGTGGCCACCAAATACGGAGCTGAGTACGTATTATGAACTTAACTTATTGCTTTTAAAGTAAGTGCAAAGCGTAACGGAACGAAGCGGAGTCAAGCGGCGTTGCTGGGCCCCGCTCAAAGTAGCTTCGACTCTGTCTACGTTCGGTTATGAAACTGATTCCGTTTCCCGCAGCACGCTGACCACGCCTCCAAACTTATTACTTCTCGTTACCAAGGTTACAGTTTTTAAACAGTTTCCTAGAATCAGTTACAGTAGGCCTAAATATTTAGATTTAAACGATACAAACGCATTCTTTAAATTGATTGAACTTCACTTCCGGTTGCCTTTCATCTTCAGCTTAGTTCAGCGCAGTTCCGCTCCACATTTGTCGGCCGCCCGGCGTAAACCGAAGAAAATCTTCTGTACAAACTATCTGGGGTACAAATCAATAACTCTTATCTACAGCATTTATGTTTAGCCTACATTCACCACCCTAAACATTCACTCTAATTCTGCACATATTTTAGTTTCGTGTAACAGGTAAACTAATAATTGTTAACACACAACGTGTAAAGTTGCTAACAATAAACAACGCAATTCCAAAGATAAAACAGTTATCTCGGTTATTTCCTGTAATCCTAAAACACGCCTGTCCGAACAGAAATTTATTTCCCACAAGGGAACAACAAACCCATTTCAGTCCCACAAGTGTCCCACCTGAAATAACATCCCTCTGTCGGCTAAATAATTCATCGCCTTTTCCTTTTGCATTACACATGACAAAGGAAATTTGCCGCTGTCATTTAACGGAATAAAAAGCCAAATTTTGTAGGCCGTGCTTTATCGCTGTATGCAAATTTCGAAACAGAATTATTCTCGAAGAGCTAACGTTATTTTTAAAGGCGTGTATTTACTGTGTTTAGAGAAACCATTTATTTTAGTACTTAAATTATTTAGTATGCACGCGAACCAATGAATTTGTAACAAACAAAAATCCAGAGAATTTATTTATTTAATTTTGCAAATCGTCCTAAATCAAGTTGCAAATTTTTATCACTCTTTAGCGTATTTTTCAATAAATTAAAAAGTAAACAAATAGAACTTTGCTATTAAATCAACTTCTAATTTTTCTCTACTACTTTTGAGAAAAAACGTTTTTCCTATTAAATTTTGTTTTAATAATAACAAGAATAATAAACAAAACTTCTTTATACATTGTTTAGAAAATAGCTGTAATTTGTATCAAATATTTAAAACGTTTTTTTGACTTTTTCATTTATGATTTCAAATTACATGAATCCGAAAAGTGGTTTTTATTCAAGTGTACTTCCCTTTTATGTATTTGTACATCTCTGAATATTTAAAAAATTGACCAATTTTGATGAAATTGTACAGGCCGTTCTAGTTTTTTTAAATTGTTATAAATCGATTTTTGTAAAAATCGGGCCAACTATTTTCATCGAATCTTGATGAAATGTAGCCTATATGTATAAGAATAAAACAAATGGATCATTGTAAGCCCAAAACATTAATTCAGAATTTATTAAAAAATAACAGTGTTATCTCAAAAAGATTTTAATAAATTTGTTCTTATATTGTGCATTAGAAACAAAAAAATACGTTTCGAAGTAAACCGAAAAAAATCAAAAACAAACCCTGAATGCCTTTGAGGTTGATCGATTTTTATAAAAATATGGCATATAAATTTGTTTTTTCGCAATATCAAGAGTATTTTGATATCTTTAATAGATTGCATACGGAGACCCTCAAAAAATAAATTGAATTAACTTTAGAGTTTATTAAGTAATACCTAAATAATACTAAAACAACGTAGATACCAAACTATTTTTTATTACTTTTTTTTATTTTCACTATCTGTTTTACAACATTCCAATATTAAGTTCCCAAAAAAAAAACTAACACAGCAGATCGATTCAAAGTAAATTTCAAGATTTAAATTTAAAACGGAAAGCGAGTATTTTCTGACTGAATTAAAGTTTGAATACGCTGCAAAAGGGCAATGTAGGGGCGGGGTGGGGGGGATGTAAATTGGAAAACGGATTATAGAGGCAAGATTTAGTTGCGAGACATGAGACACTAAAGAAGCTTAGCTTGTCTCTGAGCTGTGACGCATTCACTTAGTGCCATCTTTTATAAATGGATTAACCGCGTAAAATATAAGGTGAGACAAAAATCGTCGCGGCACGCAGCTGTCTCGCTGACGTGATGGAAGCGAATTTTCAAAAAATATATTTTAAAAATTTATTTCTGTTTTGATAATCTGACTTTACCGTCGTAATCGGCGTTAATATGTGCACAAATTATTATTTTAAACTGCGAAACCATTCTAAAATTGATTATTGTAATTACAGTGAAATTGGAAAATACTGATTTACACAGGTTTGTAACGCTGATTACGATAGGCCCTAATGAAGTCATATTTTCAAAACAAATACGGGAAAAATGCATTTTAACAATTTTGAAAAGTTGAAAGGAATTTACTGTACGATGAATTTTTCCCAGTTATTATCAAAACTGAATGTTGTGACTGTGTTTGAAAAAACCTCACCAAAATTACGAATGTGAGAGCGTAAAACACACAAACACACATCATACACCAAACACACACACACACACACACACACACACACAAACACACACACTAACATACACACACACAAACACACACACACACACACACACACAAACACACATCACACACACACACACACACACACACATCATACACCACACACACACACACACACACACAAACACATCATAACGCCCCCACACACACACACACATGGAAACACACACACACACACACACACACACACACACACACACACACACACACACACACACACATCACACACACACACACACACACACACACACACACACACACACACACACACACACACACACACACACACACACAACACACACACACATACACACACACACACACACACACACACACACACACACACACACACACACACACACACACACACACACACACACACACACACACAACACACACACACAACACACACACACACACACACACACACACACACACACACACACACACACAAACACACATGCAATCATACACATTCATAAAGTGGTCTAGAGTTCAGGTACGGTGGTCATTTTAAGGTCACGATTCTGTGTTTTATTAGGATCGCCGCTCCAATAGCGTAATTAAAATTCGTAATAACTTGACGAAAACAGGTACTCGTGAAGCTTTCATATCTATATGAATGAAAGAATGAATGAATTTGTAGGGTTGCCATTAAACTGCGACATTTGTAAAGTTTTTGTCCACTTTCTTCATTCCTGAGATGCTCACATTGCCTTCTCCAGTCCTAGTCTCCTCATAAAGTCTAAGATTAAAGATTAGTTCCCGCAATTGTAACTGGTGACTTCCCAGTTCCCTATTGAGGTGCTTGCAGATACTTGGTCTGCTAATTAATTTTCAAATTTCTTTCTTTTGACCCATATTACGTAAGTTCTGGGCAACCTTTCTGTTGTGCAGTGAGATCCGCTCATTGTGCTTTACATTCTTACTTACGGGAATACTCACAAGTGGCTGAGGAAATGAGATCCGTCCATGCGTGCGTGGGTAAGGCTAACGTTCACTGGGAGGTCGCCAGGTTTAACAGTGCTCCGTTTGATACACAGTTTGGCTGGTGTCATTCACTAAATCAGCGCGGGTCGCTTTACAAGTTAACCAAGCTACTTAAAGTAATGAATTGAGTGATTGAGTAGATGAGTGAGAGTAGTATGAGCTAGAGATACGGTGGGATTGTTATACTATATCTACAAAGATAATATTCAAGAAAATAATTTCTTAAAAGTTTAGAACTCATATTATAACCGAAAATCACGTAAGTTTTAAGTCTACCGTTCAACATAACCAGCAAATATTAGCAAAAATTAAAAGAACACTCTAACTGCAACCAAGAAAATACTTGGATCTATCTGTAAAGAGTGATTGCGAAAAGTTTCTGTCTATTGCTTACGTTTAGGAAAAATCTGAAAGTATCTTTGTGTGTCGGCTTGTGCAAAGGCAAATCGAGATTTGATATATCGCTTCAGAACGATTCTATTTGGGCAACGTAAACTATTCCGATGTTCAAAGAAGGGAACATTCCGCGTTATATTTGTTTCGAAAATGTTTCGTGTGACATGCCAACAGACAAGAGGAAAAATACTTGACGATTTTTACTGTGATATATATATCACAGTATTTATATATATCACATATATGTATAAAATTTTATGAGCGTCAGTAGGCTATGTACAATTGAGTTTTAAAATTTTCTGAAGTTATTGTTTATGAGTCAAAAACAATTTTTAAAATTCTAATAACACGTGATAAGTACGCCAATAGTATGTATCAATAGTGAAGGTAGCATTTTTTTTACATTGCTCAGGCAAGTAGGTCTAAAACGTATTTATCTACTTTATACTTCTCTTTATTTAAGTTTTATATATATAATGTATAATCAAAATATTCCCGGGATTGGTCAATGAAAATTTACTGGAAATACGTATACTAATTTAACTTCATTTTCCTTCAAAATACCCTCCTCTTTCAAGGATACCCTTATTCCACCGTTCATACAATTGTTGAAAACACTCCCGAAAGCCATTTGTGGAAATTTCGTTTATCCGCTTCGTCGCATTTTCCATCACCTCTTGCGAATCAGCAAAACGTGTCCCTCCAAAGTCATTTCCAGTCCTGGAAATAGTTAAAAATCCGGTGGTAAAAATATAAGGAAAAAAGTGCTTCCCTTAGTACCGTCAGATGAACGTCATTCTGGTGAATGGAAATAAAAAAACATCAGAATGAAAGGAAAAATTTCGCCTGGACAGAAACCAGGTAAAGTTATGTTGAGGTGTTTTTTCTTATTACCAGACTTTGGTTCACTACACATTTATTTCTGAAGGGAAAGAATTTAACAAATAACTGTTCAAGGAGTTTCTGAAACAGCTACGAGTGCAGTTAGATGAAAACGACCTTAAAAATGTGTAGAGATGGCATGACAATGCCCCGTAACATCGAGCTGATAGTGAAACAATACCTTGCCAAGCACAATGTTACCACTGTGAAACATCCATCTATTCTCCCGACCAAGCACTACCGGACGTTTGCTTGTTTCCACGACTGAAAATGACATGAACGGCGTTTTGCTGATTCGCAAGAGTTGATAGAAAATGCGACGAAGCGGCTAAACGGAATTTCCACAAATTGCTTTCAGGAGTGTTTCCAACAATTGTATGAAGTGTGGAATATATATACATTTTATATATGTTTATACATGTATATATATATATATATATATATATATATATATATATATATATATATATATATAAAACCAGTATACTTAGTAATATTTCTCTCATTAAAATGTACAAACATGGATCTGGAAACGCTTATCTTCCAAGCTATCCATCATTTTCTTTTTTAATTTAATAATTAATTAAAACTCCTAAAATGGTCTACCTATTACACACACACACGCGCGCGCGCGCGCGCTTCAGCACGAATAACAATGTAATTTTATACAATGTTAACACATGTCATGTAAAAAAGTAACACACTTTCTGCATACTCTTTAAAACAAAAATGCCGGGGAACGACGGACAGAAAAGAAAACTGAAAGTATTAGTTTAATTAGTGTTTGTTGTTAGTTCGTATTGCTTCAATTATATTACTGATCGTATTTATAGACTGAAATTATACACAACTGATATTAAAGAAAATACCCACTTATCTGCACCATATACAAAAACATCAGTCTTGCACAGTATATCATATATATTATTTTTCGAGTCAACGTCCCTTTTTTCTCAGCACACAAAATTTGTACTGGTATAAATGAGAGAAAGACTTTTTAACCGGCTTCTGACATTGCAAAACGATTTTGCGCTAAAACTTACTGTTTGTGTGAAAATTTTAACATAAAAGATACTTTTAACTGCCGTAGGCAAAACGGTATAATAGATGCGTATGAGCGGCATCACAAATCAGACGATATTTTGTATATTTTACGAAGCTAACTTATTAATCACGAATAGACAATCCCATTACAAATGCCTTTTTTGCATAATGTACTTAGAACAATTTCAATATTTACTTAAAAGTCATTAAACTTATTGGTTATATGGCCCTACTGACAGTCAAATAGCCTATCCCAGCCCAATACCAAACACATGTTTTGGCCAATGTTTTTACACAAACATATTTGTAATTTCTCCTTCTGTCATCCAGTTATCTATTGTTAATACGGACATCATAAAATACGAAGTACAATTAAAATGTCAAAATACAGTTAGAGGTTATCAAACGTGCCTTTTTAATTGACTCGAAGACCTATTAAAATTGCGTTTGCTATCGCTATAAACAAGTCGCAGGGACAAACACTTCAAACAGCAGGATTGTATTTACCAAATGACGTTTTTACTCACGGACAATTGTATATAGCTTTTCCAAGGGTAACTAAATCAACTAAAATGTTTGTATCCATTAAAGAAAATGAAATATTTATTCAAATGGCTGTGTTTACTTAAGGCTTTCATAGTGCTAAATTTTGTACAGGGCCCCTCTTTACAATGCTGTAATAAATGTATTGACTGAGCTGGTCATATAGTACAAAGACGTTTGGTAATATGTATAGTGTAAATTAAAATTTAAAGCATTTATTATTGCACTTACCTATATAATTTTAAACAAATTAAATGTAGAAAAAATTAAATCAGCAACTGAATTTGAACTCATGTACATCAGAAGAAATGTTATCAATGTATTCATTGATAAGCTCGTACATCACATACAAATACAAAACATCAATTTAATACAATATATATGTGAAATCACTCAGACTAACATAAACATACACGGAAGTTTCTTTAAACGTAAAACAAACATTGTCATAAATACGATTGAAGGACAGTTTTACAATATTAAACCATTTTAAGAATTATTAAAGCAAATTAAATTTAAAAGTAAAATTTCAAAAAATCTTAAAATATAATTTGAACTCTTAATTAACGTACTTAATTAAAATTCTTAATTTGAGAGTTAATTTATAATTAATTTTAAATCAGGTTATTTAACGTAATTTCAGTATATTAAGAAATAATGAACACAAATTGAATCCTGAAACAGTAAATATAAACACAACTTTAACAATATTGGTAATATAACGTTATATACTGTACCACAATTATGGTAATAATGATTACATTATTATATCTGTTAAATTTAATATATATTAATGAAAGTAAATTATGTTGTCAAAAAATATTACACGCTGCCGAGAATATTGAAGCTATTTAATTAAATTATTTGGTATTATCTTTACTTGGTTTTCGTTTATTAAGTAGTTTAATAGTTTTATTAGAGATCAATATACTTAGAAAAATAAATTAAAGCACAAACGTGTTTGCTTCTACAAAATATTTGCAGAAATTTATTTTTGTATTTTATTTAGAAAGCTATTAATTTAAGACTTTGTGAAATGTTAGGGTTTGTGAAGGTCACATGTGAAACAAATAAAATAAAGACGGTAGACCGTTAAATGGTGTCTGACGGAAGAACAACTGACAAAAGGAACCGTTAGGTTGCGACCGTTAGCGATGACAGTTAAATTAAAAAAAAAGTGAAACTGTATTCTCACTGGAGGTTTTGAATAACGACGTTTTCTGCTATTGGCTTAAAACACAATTGTGCTGTGTCATAAAAAAGTGATAAAAGGGGTGATTCCACGGAATCAGGGGTATTTTACTAACTAAATATAAATGGGTAGTCATACAAGAAAATTTACGGACAGAAAGTGCAGTCGGCGCAGAAAATTTATTCAAATCTCGAATTCAATAGTTGTTTAATTAAATTGGATATAAAGTTAAGGTTATGGATAGAAAATTAATGGAGGCATATGGTATTTGGGGACTTGAGGTGAACCTATACAAGCCAGAGTACATGTACATTGGAGGGTAGAGCATTTTCTATTGGGACACAATAACGCAAGTATTTGGGAATGGTAATTATGAGTGATGGATTCTTAGACTCAGCGCTAAGAGGATGGAACACCACGAAAGAAGAACAGTAAAGATACTGAACAGCATCAATATATATTGAAAATAAATAAACTTATAATGTACAATACAATTATAAAAACTATAATCTCATATGGAAGCAAAGTATTTGAGCAAATAAATAAATAAATAAAACTATGTTCAGTATAATAATCTGCCTTCTCTAGCTTCGTCAATTCTGCTTTCGTTGACGCGTTTCGGAGAACCTCTATCTTCAAAAACTATATCTATACTGGTCACCAATATTATGGCTCGTCCTATTTATAATTTTCCAGCTCTACCTTGTACCCCTCCTCTATTCAATACGTGTACATTAAACCCAACTTGCTCGCTTCTGATTGGCTCTTTAAAATCATACGTTTTCACTCGCTTCTGATTGGCTCCTTTCAAAATTTCTCTTCAACGGACAACGGAGAGCTAGGGAAGGCAGATTATTATACTGAATATAGTGACAATAATCCTAGCAGAAAAGAAGAAGAATATAAAAATAAATAAATAAAAAAAAAAAGGAAAAATGTCTTGAAGGACGCTACAGAAATGAACTTATGGTGAATAGTCGCAAATCGAATAAAACGGAAAAAGATACAATTTAAGAATCTGTGAAATTATGGATACGAAGCTCACCATTGTAGACGACATTAAGGCAAAGCAATGGTATGGCCGTGGCCAAAGGATGTTCGAAAATCGACTTCCCAAACAGTTTCTAAAATGGAAACGATATGGTTGCAGAAAAATATGAAGACAGCGACTTAGTTGTAGAGAAAGAATCGATAAGGAAGTGATAGAGGGGGTTGGATAAGATCTACGGAACGGCAAAGAAAAATGGAAGCCGGAAATCGGAAGACGCCGGAGAAAATTTTCAGTCAAAAGAAGAATAAAAATTAATTAAGTATTAAATAGCCGTATGTTTTTCACGTATAATCTTAGTTTATATAAATAATTAATTAGCAAAGGTCTCAAGGGAATCGCCATTACTTACAAAAGTAATTAACTTTCAAAGATCAAAGTGTATCGTTATTAATGTCAGCCAAGTGCTGAATTTGATTTTATTAATTGGTTCATTGATGTAATATTCGAGAACTTCACCAGTGTCGAGTACTGGGCTGCAGGATCGACCAAGGACTACTTCCGACATCGTCATTAAACAATAAAGACAACTGCATAGATTTCAAGTAAGAGTAGTACCAATAACAGTAACTACCAGGAAAAGTAAGATAATTCTAATTACCTAACTAGATTTTAATTCTAGTAATTAAAGTGATGAACTAAATTCTCTAAATCACTAAATTCGCAAGATCATTTAAATCAAATAATAAATATATAAACAAGTATAGATATAGTTTTTGAAGATGGAGGTTCTCCGAAACGAAAGTAGACTTGACGAAGCTAGGGAAGGCAGATCATTATACTAAACACAGTGATAATAATAGGCCTACTAGCAGAATTTTTTTTTGTGTTTAACGTCCGACTATTGTGCACACTTGGGCTAATGTAGACGATGGGATAATTTATAGCGTATGAAAATGCCAAGCCCTGGTCGGGAATCGAACCCGGGTCCTCGGAGTGAAAGCCCAGTACGTTATCAACTGAAAGCCCAGTACGCATCGAGGCGGCGAAAAGAAGAAGAATAAAAAAAGAATTTCAATATATAAACAAGTTGGCTAATAGGATATTATAATTTGTATATGTAATAGCATAAGAGTTAAGTTTTGTGTTATCAATTATTTAAGTATCACATCGTCGTTTTATGTATAATCATCGAAGCTTTTGTGTGCTCTATTAAAAGTAATATATTGCCTTGTCTCTTATAATAATTGTTACAAAATAAATTGTCTTACTTATTTGAAACTTGTAGAAACACAGTGTGAATTAACGTGGACTGTGAGATTTAGTAAGCTACTCAAGCAAATTTATTTATAACGATAATTATATTATAATTAGTGTTAATTACATTTTGCTAATTATATTTAGCAGCTGTTGCTAATTATATTTATTATTTTTTAATATTATTACATATAAACTATATTAAGGATTCACTATAATGATCTGCCTTCCCCTAGCTTCGTCAATTCTACTTTCTTTGACGCGTTTCGGAGAACCTCCATCTTCAAAAACTATATCTATACTGGACACCAATATTATGGTGTCCTATTTATAATTTTCTATCTCTACCTCATAAGCCTCCTCTATTCAACATTTGTACATTAAACCTGACGTGCTCGCTTCTGATTAGCTCTTCAAAATCATACGTTTTCGCTCGCTTCTGATTGGCTCCTTTCAAACTTTCTCTTCAACGGTCGTCCCTCCTGTTAATTTTTGAAAATTTTTTAGATTTTTAAACGTAATATCTGCTTGCGACGATATCTCTTCATTTATTGTGTTTTCTCCCTTTAATTTAGATTTAAAAATTTCTAAGTTCTCTAAAATGTTCCTACGTCTATATTAATGTTCATTTATATATATATATATATATATATATATATATATATATATATATATATATAATGCAATGTCCTGACTGACTGACTGATCAACGTACAGCCCAAACTATAAAACCTAGAGACTTGAAATTTTGAGGATACCTTCGTTTTAATATGTCCTAAGAAAGGATTTTGCAAAAAATTGATTTTAACTCCATTAAACTACTAACCCAGTCCAAATTTAATAATCAACGTACAGCCAATACTATTATAGCTAGAGACTTGAAATTTTCAAGGTACATTCTTACAACAATGTCAAGGTGCACTGAAAATGGGGTGCACTGAAAAATGATTTTCCAGGATGGAAATGCAGATGAAAATTGTTTTTCATCTGACCTTCTTAAAACGTAACATAGTCACTCTTAAGTATAAGTAATGAAATATACTTTTCACCTTTTCCCCAAAACGCATCCCATAAAGAGATTGAAAGAAGGTATAAAATATAAAAAAGGGGTTCAATTTTGTAGTGAAAAAATATTTTTTTATCATATATTCTAGAAATATGCTATGAAACACATATTTCAAAATTTTTCTGAATTCATCCCCTAAAATAATAAAAATGGAAAAAGAGTTATCATGGGAGAAAAAAGAGTGTTTGCATTGGAGAAAAATATTTTTTACCAAATTTTCTTAAAAGTAAACAAAATATTTTAAAACACAAATTATGATACACGCAATTCAGTATTTCCCCCCGAATTCATCCCCTAAAAGGACAAAAATATAGAATAGTTATAAATGTTTGTATTGGACAAAAATATCCTTGATCAGATTTTCTTAAATTCGAATGGAACACGTTTGAAGACAATAAGACAACATATTCAGGTTATAATATTTTTTTAATATTCACTGTAAAATAATCACGAGTTTAGATGATCACGCTTTTATTAATATATTATTTATGTTTCTAAATTATTACATTACTGAAACAGTTTAAGTTTCGTGGGCGAAGCCGCGACGGGTAATGCTAGTACATTTATATTAAGGATTACTCAAAATGTTATGAATAGATCACGATTGGCATGCATTTGAAGGGTTTTTGAACATTTCATGTTAGCAGTTTCAATTGGTTATTTTTTCCAATTGAATTTCCCTAACAGTTAAGGATCAGAACGTTTTTCATAGATGATATTATAAGCTGTGTTTCTAATATTGAACCAAAGACGTTACTGAATTATAAACTTTACGGTAAATGGTTTTACGAATAATAAAACCAAAATCAAGTCGAATATTTGTGTATGTGGAAGGACAACTGAACATTTAATGTATCTGAAATATAAAGGGTTTTGTTTAAAGGGAACGCTTTAGCCGCCCTTACGTACTTGATAAGTATAATCAGAATCATCCAGAATATAAAAAAACGATACGGGACATAACCGGAAAACAATACATCCGAAATTGAGGCGCTGTCAATGTAAAAAAAGACAAATTGGTAGGCATAAGTTTCCAACCAATTTGTCAAGTCTCCTTCCGTTCAAAGGAAACTCGTTCTGCTCTTTCACCGTCAACAGACTTTTTTGGCGAAAAGGCTTCACACAAACGATTTACGCTTATCCTCAACGTTTCCCAAATATATACGTGAAGTTTTTTCTGTATTGTTACTCCTTAAATTGCGAATAAAACAATTTTATGAAGCAAAATATTCAATGATATTAAAACAGTCTTGTTGCGTTATAATTTAAGAAGAACTTCATATTATTAGGTATTTACAGCGATCACAATGGAACAATTGTAAAACGAAAACAATTTGAAATTAAATTATCCCTGCAAGAAATTGACTTAACAAAACTTTGTTATATCGCAAGAAATTGACTTAACAAAACTTTGTTATATTGCAAGAAATTGACTTAACAAAACTTTGTTATATCGCAAGAAATTGACTTAACAAAACTTTGTTATATCGCAAGAAATTGACTTAACAAAACTTTGTTATATCGCAAGAAATTGACTTAACAAAACTTTCTTATATCGCAAGAAATTGACTTAACAAAACTTTGTTATATCGCAAGAAATTAAAAAAATCCAATTTCACCTTCATAATCATTATTAAAGCCTGCGTAAATTAACAATAAAAAACACCCAAAATTATGAAAACAAAACCTGACCCTCATTAGATTCTTTTTCGTAGTTCAAATGGATTTTCAAAACCCATTAGCATGCAAAGTTATGACGATTTTAACGCTGTTAACGATAGTGATGTAAGATTTTCTATTAATATTTTAATTGACCGCCATTTTGAAACTGTTATACGGATTTTTCTGAGTACAGAACTCGTCCAAGTTATCACCAAAATCTATTTCTCTTCGAAGTTTGCAAGTTTGAATAAGGTCGTATACAAATTTGCGAAAACCCACTTTAATATATATATTTGTTATTTTAAGGCGAAAATCACATCGCCTTGCATATCGCCTCCCTAAATATAAGTTGATTGTAAAGTGTTAAAGACGTAAGTGTATTGTTGTAAGTGAAAGTGTGTGTTAGACTCGGATACCGCGAGGGACGTCTAAATCCTCTCAATAGGTGCAGCTAGTCTGCACTCTCTGTGGCTAAATATATATATATATATATATATATATATATATATATATATATATATATATATATATAAACATATTTTTTTTTTTTTTTTTTAACGTCCGACTATTGTGCACACTTGGGCAAATGCAGACGATGGGATGATTTATAGCGTATGAAAATGCCAAGCCCTGGTCGGGAATCGAACCAGAGTCCTCGGGGTGAAAGCCCAGTACGCTATCAACTAGGCTACCGAGGCGGCATATATATATATATATATATATATATATATATATATATATATACACAGAAACTCTCAAAAAGTTATTAACAAGTCAGGATCAACTCTCATTTGGAGGTTATTGTATTATTTTATTATTATTGACTCCTTTGGAATCAAAACTCACATAATCCAAAGAAAACGTTACCCGTGTGGAACTAGGAAAATTAACAGAAGCGAAGCTTTTTTTAATATCTTCGCCGAATATATAATAAGTTTGATGATGTTTTTAAAAAATATCTAGTTTTGTTTAAATAAATAAATACGTGAACCTAGCTTAGATATTATTTACTGTAGTTATAGTAAAAGGTCAGTTGTTTTATATTAATTCGTAACGATCAGCTGATTTCATTGAACAGCTGATAGGCTATAATAAGTTTCAGGTTATGTTGGTAAAAACTTGCAATTTTAACAACAATTATTATAAACAGTTATATTAATTTCGAATGTATTAATATATTTACATACAATACGTAAATGTATTACGCACGTATATCTAATTAAAGTAATTGTTCATAAAAATAAAATATGTTAAACATCTTTATGTTTATTAAATTTTTTTTAATCTAGTGAATCGATTTTGTGAAATTAGATTTTTGTCTCTAATTTAAGAACCTGATTTTTCTAAAAAGGAAATTTAATATGAAAAATTTTCCTTAACGATTTTGAATCTTTTCATTCGCTACTTCAGTTCGAAATAATTTGTGTATTATTATTGTAATCGCTGAGCTGACTTATAAAAAAAGTTGATATTTATTGCAAATGATCGTAAACTTAGCAAAAAAAAGAGGAAAGGTTACAGTAATATATTCGTAAAAACTACCCTTATTCACTGAAAAAGGCTTTGATGTTTACGTAAACAAACAAAACTCCCTTTGGAGCCAAGAAACTTTGCAACATTCCAACCTTCTGTTACAGATTTATGGACAGAAGGCGATACAAGTTACCATTTTATGTTTCCCGTCGTGAAGACGTAGCTAGGCGTAGTTTAAGTACTTTGGAAAATAAATTTTGTATACAATTAATTTTCTTAAGTACCCTTGTTATTATAATAACGTTTAAATTAAAATGCTTACTTTTACAATTTTATGGGATGTAAAAAGCAACTTTTAAGTTGAGCTTATTCTCAACTAGAGATTGAAGTAGACAGAAAGTAATATAGAGGATTTTGAGTAGCGTAGAAAAAGCTTTTCATTTTGAGCGATTTGTCATTAAAAATAAGTTGTTTCAACGGTCATAGTTAGGCTCAAACTTAGAATTTTGCAATAAGCGCTCATATAGAGTTCTAGATGATAACAAACAATTAAATTAATCGTAAAATAAGAAATATCAATCTACCTTACCTAACTCTCAGCAACAGCCCCCCAACTTTCAGTAACAGAGCTGATGTATAACTCTCTAGAAGACACTTGGGTTCCTCCAACCACAATCACTTCCTACTTACAATTCCTTCGACTAATTGAGCCCGTAATCTCAGTTCCTTTGGGTTATACCGACTGACAAGTCTCTTACAACAGTACTCTTAAATTTGACAATTCTGGTGCGTCTATGTGTTTCGTGGCAAGAAGTCCACCGAACCTTTCGCGGCTACAAGCGATGGTTCAACTACAATAAAGGGAACTTCCAGGGTATTAGGTTTTATTAAAATTTACTCGTGAGGG
This sequence comes from Callitettix versicolor, assembly GCA_022606455.1. Lineage (NCBI taxonomy): Eukaryota > Metazoa > Arthropoda > Insecta > Hemiptera > Cercopidae > Callitettix > Callitettix versicolor. Next base: position 95,408,548 of record CM040190.1, read on the forward strand.
CACAGGGAAGATCGTACAGTAGTTAACCATAGGAAGTGGTTTGAACAAGAACGCGCAACCGATAATGTTGAAAGTCTCCAAGGGAACTTGAACTGGAGCAATTACTAACGACATAAATTATCTGTGATAAGACCTAGCTTATTAAGGAAGTGAACAAAAGATCTACTTGTGTTACAGCGAAAATAAATTCCGTAAACAGGAAGAAGCAATAGGAGAGAATTTAAAAAAACATGTTGTCTCTGTATTTACAATAAAATAAGTAATACAATAATTCCATTTTGTAAAACAGAACCCACTTCAAAATTTATATCTGGGACGAAGGGGTAGTTAATAGAGATTTAAAACTGTCGACTGTAAAATAAGTGGTCGTTGAGACTTATTACTCTCTCACTCTCTCTCTCTCTCTCTCTCTCTCTCTCACACACACACACACACACACACACACACACGCGCACACACACATACACATACCTTTCTTGATGTTGCGCAGGCCTTTGACAAAGTTTGGCATGAGGGATTATTATGTAAACTTAGGCGAGACCTTCCTCGACATTACTTTCAAATAATAAACTCATATATTTCAGATAGACACTTTCGTGTTAGACATGATAACAAGTTTTCAGAACTTCATAAAATAGCGGCAGGAGTTCCACAGGGGAGCGTTCTTGGCCCAACCCTTTATTTACTGTTTACCCGTGATATACCTCAGGAAAATAATACCACCATTGCTACCTTTGCCGACGATACCGCTATTTTAGCTGTTGGAAAAGATGCGGTCGTTGCTACTACCAAACTGCAGAGAGCTGTAGACAAAGTAATTGAATGGACTAAATGTTGGCGCATTAAAATAAATGAAGGAAAATCTACCTATATTCATTTTACAAATAAAAAGTTAGTACCAATACCCTTGACAATAAACGCCAAAACATTGTCTCATGGGAATACAGCCAAGTATCTTGGCATGACACTTGATTCAAAGCTGAAGTGGAAGGAGCATGTAAAGAAAAAGAAAGAAGAACTCAATATAAAATACAGGCAACTTTACTGGTTGCTTGGACGAAACTCTGAGTTGTCCATTCATAACAAGCTATTAATTTACAAGCAGGTGCTGAAGCCTGTATGGACCTATGGCATCCAAATCTGGGGCTGTACGAAAGAAACTAACATGATGGTTATTCAGAAGTTTCAAAATAAAGTCCTTCGAGGATTAGTTCAAGCTCCATGGTATATTCGTAATAGCGATTTACACCGGGATTTAAAAGTGAATTCAGTAAAAGAAGAAGTGAGGAAGGTGGCTTTGAGGCATAAACAACGTCTCCTAGTTCATGCTAATCAGGACATGAAGGACATGACTGGCACATTTAATAACGAGATACGCCGCCTCAAGAGAATCAAACCTCATGATTTGATGCTATAGAGATCCGGTGTTTAAAAGTGAAGGGACTAGATACTAGTGTCAACCCTACAAATGTGATTCAAAAGAGAGATAAATCTTTAGTCGATCTTATTGGGATTGGTCAAGATGATTAATTTGTTTTGTTTGTTGTTTGTTATTTTATTTGTAACAACAAATACAATAAATAAATAATAGAAAAAAAAAAAAAAAAAAAAACATACACATACACACACGTACGCACACGTACGCACACACGCGCGCACACACACATACACAAACATACACACACGCACACACACGTACGCACACACGCGCGCGCACGCACACACACACACACACACATACACATACACATACAAACACACACACATACACACATACACACATACACACATACACCTATAAATACACGTATACACACATACACACACATACACACACACACGTACACACATACACACACACACACATGCACACACACAGACACATACACAAATACACACATACACACATACACATACATACACACACACGCACACACGCGCACACAGACATATACACACGCGCGCGCACACACACACACACACATGTATATATACACACATACACCTATAAATACACGTATACACACATACATACATACATACACACACGCACACACACACACACACACACACACTCACACACACACACACACACACACACACACGCATGCGCGCACGCATACACACACACACACACACACACACACACACACACACACACACACACACACACACACACACACACACACACACACACACACACATACACATACACATACACATACACATACACACACACACACACACACACACACACACACACACACACACACACACACACACACACACACACACACACACACACACACACACACACACACACACACACACACACACACACACACACACACACACACACACACACACACACACACACACACACACAGTGAAGTATGGGGTATCGTCACTCCCCAGAGTGTGAGACTCGAGTTCAAGTTATAGTATTATACTATATGTTATTACACCATAGTAAAAAACCACTCTTTTCTACAAACCAGGTAAAGCAACCGCTACCAGGCGTGTACATATTGATTGATTTTACTAATAGCTTGGACAAGTTCGTTAACCAGCGAAATCCGTTCAACAATTTTAAAATTGCGGTCATTTCAAAACTTATAAAAACACAATTTTGTTAATCTTAGATCCTTTGAAAACGCGATTTCACCATTGTAATCTGTGCTGAAAAAAACCATGAATCAGGATTGCGAATTTTGAAAATCCATTGAAATCTCAAAAATTTATTTAAGTTTTTAACAATTAAGAAGAAATTTAAGAAAAATAAGAAATTTATCACGTTTTTCTGACGGCGGTCAGGGTTCATGTTCTTACCTCTAATGCAATTTAAAGGTTTAAAATGTTAATGTTTGTAGTTATATAATACTGATTATGATTGTGAAATCAGAATTAAAAAAATACTGTAAAGAAATTTTTAAAAAATTCGTCTCACTTACCAGCGAGACAACGGCGTGAAGCGATTTTATTTTGCTTGTACTTGAAATACTGTAACTTTATTCGTTTCTAACGGTTTCAGCACAACCCATCATGATTCGACGAAAACAAGCATAGTCTCGTTTATTTACACTAATGGTGTAACAAACTCAGTCGAAGAAATATTTATTCCTCTCAAGTGCCCGAAGGAACCTACTTTAGTCCCATAAGTGTTACATCTGAAATAGATTCCCACTGCTGACTAAATAATTCATTGCCTTGTCCTCATGCATTACACATGGTACGGGAAACTTTCGGCTAGTTTTGTGTATTATAAATTATCGCTGTACCCAGTATTCTCGCGACATCCCTAATAAGGATTTAAAAAAAATAATAAACCATTTTATAATCATTACTTCAGTGTTATATAATTACTCAGAAAAACTGCATACAACACCATTTAAATTTTTAAATTATATTGACAATTTAAAATGTAAAATGCATGTTGAGCTTTGTTTACGACAGTGAAAAAGATACAATTTTATTCATATTATATTTCTGAAATTTTGTGTGTTTGTTATTCAATCACGTTTTAACCACTGGACCAATTGAGAAGAAATTTGGTACGAAAATGGTTTAGGTATCTGAAATAAACATAGGCCTATTCCCGTTTTACAAAACGTCATTATACTAATTATCCAGCCCAACATAATTATGTAGTATTTAGTTTTGTGACATGTGTTAACCATAGTTAGGTTTAATTACTGTTTACTGGAACTGAGATTTAGGCACCTTATATGAACATAGATCTAATCCCATTCTACGAATCTTAATCTGTGTTTTACTTATTGCAAAATTATTGCTTTTAATGTTACAATTTCAATTATTTCAGTTGAATTTTTTTCAAAACCGACTCTAATTTGTTACTTTGTGTTGAATTTTCAATATTAAATGTAAAAAAGTGTGCATATTACGATAGGTTAAAAATTACTATAATTGTATTTTCTCTTTGTGAATGTCTGGTTTGTTTTATTGTTGGTATTTTTTTTTATTTTAAGTTTCATTAGATCAAATAATCACAATCTGGTATTTCCCATTTAAGACTTTTCAATGTTTTCGACGCAGAGTGCAGAATATATAACATATACAATTTTATTAGGATACTTTAATTGTAAGGTAGTATAGCCTATATATTTGTGTAATTACATTAGGCCTATATGAAAAATTGGTAGGGGCCTAAATATGTAGTGTAGCATGACCTGGATTTTTCGATATTTTTGTTACTAAAACGCTTTATTACATGCCCAAAAGCAAAAACTCAAACTATAAAAGCGCGGAAACCACGAGAAGTACGATAAAAATCGAAAATAAAAGTGACCAACATAACCTCAAAATTGCTACCGCGCGAAAGTCGCTAACGTGTTGTAGATCGGTAAAACAATAAAAATACGTCTAACACGGGTATTGGGTGATAAGAAACCAATTTTTTTAAAAAAGAATACTCAATAACTTAACTGACACGGTTGTTAGGCCTAATACGGTGATGCGTGAAAAAACCTTTATATTTTTTTAAAGAATACTGCATATCCTAACTGACACGGTTGTTAGGCCTAACACGGTGATGCGTGAAAAAACCTTTATATTTTTTTAAAGAATACTGCATATCCTAACTGACACGGTTGTTAGACCTAACACGGTGATGCGTGATAAAACCTTTATATTTTTTTAAAGCATACTAGGCTACATATCCTAACTGACACGGTTGTTAGGCCTACATGGTGTGGTGTTAAAAAACCTTCATATTTCTTTAAAGAATACTGCATAAGCTAACTAACATGGTTGTTAGGCCTAACACGGTGAAGCATTAAAAAAACCTTTATTTTTTTTTTTAAAGAGTACTCCATAACCTAACTGACAAGGTTATTGGGCCTAATACGATGGATACAGGAAAAAAACCTTAATTTTTTTAAAAGAATATTTCATAACTTAACTAATACGGTGATGCGTTAAAAAAAACTTTATTAAAAAAATGTCACCATAACCTAACTGACACGGTTGTTGGTCCTAACACGGTGATGCGTGATCTTTAATGTATATTACGATTGCGGGCAAAGCCGTGACGGGTAATCTAATTCATATAATATTTCTGAAAGTTTGTTTTTGTTTATTTGTTTGTTATTCAAATACACTTTAACTACTGGACCGATTGAGATTAAATTTGGTGTGAACACGTTTTAGGATTCTGAGATAAACACAATACTATTCCAGCTTAATTGTATAATAGTGACTTTTCAATAATACTGTATTTTATTAAAATATGACAGGACCCTGTTTTAGAGTATCGATTAGCAAAAATTTATATCTTGGCCGAAAACCATAAATCGTATAATATTGTGTATAGAAATATATTAAAATGAAATGACCTATTCTGATTTTGAAAATCGACTATAAATTTTATTGCCTATAATATAATTGCAGGCCAAGCCGCAACGGGTAACAGCTAGTAAAAAATAAAAACGTTATATTTTTTTTTATAGGTATCATGTAGCCGCCATTTGCTGAACTTGTACAGTTGTTTTTAAATTTGTTACTAAATGATGCAATACATTTAGGACAGTATTACACATTCCTATCTTTTGTTTATATATAGCAATAAATGACCTATCGTGACTATGATTATCCTTCGTTTCGATTGAGGTTATATATTTAAAACCAAAACATGCAACTAGAAGATAAGTCTAGATGTCTAAGCATTTGTTAAAATATTGAAAAACTAAGAAGAAACAGTTAAATAATTCCTAATCAGTTGTCAAGAAAACAGAAATAAGCTATTATTATGGGCTACACTTGAATAAAATTAGTCTAAAATTGTGAACACTATGTGGTAATACCCACGCTCTCACATACGTGCACGCGCTTGCACGTAAACATATATATATATATAAATTTTAACAGATTTTGCTGGGTAATGGACTTGTTCAAGCTATCACGAACACTTCGTTACGTACACACACAGTAGAATTTTCAATTAACAGTTATTCTCGTGATCGTTGGTCTGACAGATGTCAGATTAGACGGATAACAGAATTAGAACACATGTACTTCCGACGGTCGATAAGAATAACATAACTCTGTTTACAGAACAGAATATTTTGTTATTATTTGGAAAATGTAGTACGACTTAAATTTTCTACTAACTCTAATTATGTATTATACAAATGCATAAGTCTTTAAAATAATAAATTATCCGTACTTTTGACAAGTATTGACGTATATATCCGAGAGAATCACGCGCCACTTGGAGTTTTCAAGTGATCGACTTATACACTGACTGGTATTATCGTAGTGTGGAAATGTGTTTCATATTCAAGCACTTTTCGGAATTTGTTAACGCAGTTCTAGTGTTTTTCTTTCATTCCGCTGAATGATAAGATCGTTTACTTTTTCATTATCAGTGTTTGCTTAGGGTAGCAATTAGTGTCAGCTGCCGTCGCTTTACGTAAATCGTGCTCCGTTACAGTTTTTTGTTTTGTCTAGAAACTTAGTTTTATCACTTATTACAAATTATTTTCCGCAGAAGACTGTTTAAAAATGTCAGATAACAGAATTACCCTCACGGTTAATAGAAACTGACTGTTAAAAGAATAACGGTTAATTAAGACTAATATATATATATATATATATATATATATATATATATATATATATATATATATATATCGAGTATAATGATCTGCCTTCCCTAGCTTCGTTAATTCTACTTTTGTTGACGCGTTTCGAAGAACCTCCATCTTCAAAAACTATATCTATACCGGTCACCAGTATTATGGCCCGTTCTATTTATAATTTTCTACTCCACCTCGTACCCCTCCTCTATTCAACACGTGTACATTAAATAAATTACGTACATCAATTTCACGTGTTGAATAGAGGAAGGGTACGAGGTGGAGTAAAAAATTATAAATAGAACGGGCCATAATACTGGTGACCGGTATAGATATAGTTTTTGAAGATGGAGGTTCTACGAAACGTGTTAACAAAAGAGGAATTGACGAAGCTAGGGAAGGCAGATCATTATACTCAACATAGTGACAATAATCCTAGAAAGAAAGGAAGAAGAATATATATATATATATATATATATATATATATATATATATATATATATATAGAGAGAGAGAGAGAGAGAGAGAGAGATATTCAATGGTCGGCGTCATTTGAAGGTCTAGGTTTGTGTCTTACCCTATTGTTCTGAGTGAACAATTTTATTTCATCTTTTTAATCGATTAAGATTAAATAATAAATAATTATTTATTATCATATCGTATGTTTACCTAACCTAACGGATTTCTTTTAATTCATTTATTTCATTAATTACTTGTAAAAAATAATTGCTAATTTGGTTAAGAAAGTATTAGTTTTAATTTTAAACATCATATAGGGTCTACAGACATGCCGTATTAACGTACCTCCTCCTTCGAAAAATTCATCACCCTTTTCATACATTCCTAATTAGCAAATACGTATAAAATGCTTTGCGTTTGACGAAGATGGATAAATATTGAATTACTAGTAAACACGTGATAGTAAATAGAGACGTTTAGCGTTGACGTAAGGAAGACAAATTGTTAATTTCGAGTAAAAGACAACATTCACGAATTCGCGAGAGTGTTTGTTCAGCAGAATCAATAATTTAGAAGGATTCATTAACACGCCTGTACAAAATGTACATCATGAACCAAATAGTTGCATGTACATCAAGAACATTAGCTTGCTAATTGTGAACATGTGTTTCCAGATATGGTTTGCACCGACAGAGTTATGCTACTATAAAATAGTTATAATACATTAAATTTAATCAAAACTGTCCAAAATCGATCGATTTGGAAAAAAAAAACAATAATCGCACAGTGCAGAGGTGATGAAAATGATTTTCTAACAACACTGTTTTTATTTCTTGTTGACAAATTTTATTTCGCCGTCCATAATGAGCGGTTTTTAATAGAATTTAAAAGATTTAAATTTAAATTTATGCATTAAAACTATGATTACAACGGTAAAATCAGATTTTAAAACAGTAATATGAAATATAATGATTTGTTTTTCAAATAGCTGCTATTTTGCAAAATTTCGAACGAATATTAATGGATAATTACCTTGTTCTAGGTATTACCGAAATAACGATTT
>CM040190.1:95419162-95454162 GCA_022606455.1 Callitettix versicolor
AACGACGACGACGATAACGACGACGACGATAACGACGACGACGATAACGACGACGACGATAACGACGACGACGATAACGACGACGACGATAACGACGATGACGATAACGACAACGATAACGACGACGATAACGACGATGACGATAACGACGACGATAACGACGACGACGATAACGACGACGATAACGACGACGACGATAACGATGACGACGATAACGATAACGATATCGACGACGACGATAACGACGGCGATAACGATGACGATAACGACGACGATAACGACGACGACGATAACGACGACGATAATGATGACGACGATAACGACGACGATAATGATGACGACGATAACGACGACGACGATAACGACGACGATAACGACGACGATAACGACGACGATAACGATAACGTAACGACGACGACGATAACAACGACGACGATAACGATAACGACGACGACGATAACGACGACGATAACGATGACGACGATAACGACGACGACGATAACGACGACGATAAGAACAACGATAACGATAACGAAACGACGACGACGATAACGACGACGACGATAACGACGACGACGATAACGACGACGATAACGACGACGACGATAATGAGACGACGATAACGACGACGACGATAACGACGACGATAACGATAACGTAACGACGACGACGATAACGACGACTACGATAACGACGACTACGATAACGACGACGATAACGACGACGATAACGATAACGATAACGATAACGACGACGACGATAACGACGGCGATAACGATGACGATAATGATAATAATAATAATAATTAACACGCATTCTTAAGACTAATAAATTTAAAGTTGATAAACCGAAGAGACACAAGAAGGTAGTGATCACAGATGCGGTTACGAAGCAACATTCTGATCGAATGGGGATTATTGGAGAAAAAAATTACGGCCCAATGTTAGTTAGGAAGAACTGAAATTTAGACTAAAGTGGTCCCATGAAGCCAAAAAAAAAAAAAATGATAATAAGCTAAATTTATTATTAAATATTTATAAAGTCCTATTCTTGACACGAATTTAGTATAGATTTTATAGAGCCGTTATGTTGGGTTGTTAGCGGAAACAGGAAAACAGTTTAAGCACGGTGCATTAACCAACAAAACATGCTGATCGAAGGGTTTTAGTCGACTTTGGGACACGCGATTTAGATATTAAGCCCTTAAATATTGTTTTCGCAGATTTATCGACTGTCGATTTCGTGGCCGTAAACAACGCTCTGGTTTGAAATTATCGTTGTGCGTGTGATGGCATTTTTATGTGTAAACAAGTTTTTCCCCAAAGCTGTTCTCCAATCTTAACTTCTGTTTGTTTAGGTTAAATTTTAAAATTAATTTTTGCGGCACTTCTTCGTCATGGATTTACCTGATATATTGCGTAAATTCTTAGCACAAGGCGCAATTCAAAATTTTTTTTATCATGTTTTAAATTAATCTTCAACACCTGCCGGTTCACTTGATTTTTTTTTAACGTTCGATTATTGTGCACACTTTGGCTAATGCAGACGATGGGATGATTTATAGCGTATGAAAATTCCAAGTCCTGGCCGGGAACTTGTGTTTTTTCGAACTTGGGTCCTAAGGGGGGAAAGCCTAGTACGCTATCAACTAGGCCACCTAAATTGTAGTTCGTTATCCATATGGTACTGTACAGTTTTATGTAGTGTATGTATTTGAACGTAATATTTACCTAATAGGTTAGGAAGTTAGACGCGAAATTCAATAAGAAAGGAAACGTCATTAAACCAAACCGGATTTATGTATTTATTTAATATAAATGAATTCATTAGTTAGTTAATTTTCAGTAATTTTTTTTCTTTAGGTTGGCAGTAATCACTGCTTTTAACACTTTTTTGATATTGTTTATCTAAATAACAATACAATTAGGCCGGGTGCGCGCCTAATAACAATACAAATGCGGAGCGGAGCAGTTCTGAGCTGAGCCGGGCAGAATGAGTATAAATGGAAACCGGAAGTAGAGTTCAGTCAGTTTAAAAACGCATTTATATCTTTTAAAACTAAATATTTAGGTCTACATTAACGGATTCCAGGAAACCACTATGTATAAACCAGTAACCTTGGTAACGAGAAATAATAAATTTGGAGGCGTGGTCAGCGTGGTGGAAGAAGCGGGGTCAGCTTCAAAACCGAACTGACAGAGTCAAAGCTGCTTGACTCCGCTCAGCTTCATTACGCTTCCAGGGGGCGTGGTTACGTTAAAAACAATATTTTAGGTTTTAAATGCGTAGTCCGCTCAGCTGAATGCAACTTTGGTCAGCGTGGTGGAAGAAGCGGGGTCAGCTTCAAAACCGAACTGACAGAGTCAAAGCTGCTTGACTCCGCTCAGCTTCATTACGCTTCCAGTGGGCGTGGTTACGTTAAAAACAATATGTTAGGTTTTAAATGCGTAGTCCGCTCAGCTGAATGCAACTTTGGTCAGCGTGGTGGAAGAAGCGGGGTCAGCTTCAAAACCGAACTGACAGAGTCAAAGCTGCTTGACTCGCTCAGCTTCATTACGCTTCCAGTGGGCGTGGTTACGTTAAAAACAATATTTTAGGTTTTAAATGCGTAGTCCGCTCAGCTGAATGCAACTTTGGTCAGCGTGGTGGAAGAAGCGGGGTCAGCTTCAAAACCGAACTGACAGAGTCAAAGCTGCTTGACTCCGCTCAGCTTCATTACGCTTCCAGGGGCGTGGTTACGTTAAAAACAATATTTTAGGTTTTAAATGCGTAGTCCGCTCAGCTGAATGCAACTTTGGTCAGCGTGGTGGAAGAAGCGGGGTCAGCTTCAAAACCGAACTGACAGAGTCAAAGCTGCTTGACTCCGCTCAGCTTCATTACGCTTCCAGTGGGCGTGGTTACGTTAAAAACAATATTTTAGGTTTTAAATGCGTAGTCCGCTCAGCTGAATGCAACTTTGGTCAGCGTGGTGGAAGAAGCGGGGTCAGCTTCAAAACCGAACTGACAGAGTCAAAGCTGCTTGACTCCGCTCAGCTTCATTACGCTTCCAGTGGGCGTGGTTACGTTAAAAACAATATTTTAGGTTTTAAATGCGTAGTCCGCTCAGCTGAATGCAACTTTGGTCAGCGTGGTGGAAGAAGCGGGGTCAGCTTCAAAACCGAACTGACAGAGTCAAAGCTGCTTGACTCCGCTCAGCTTCATTACGCTTCCAGGGGCGTGGTTACGTTAAAAACAATATTTTAGGTTTTAAATGCGTAGTCCGCTCAGCTGAATGCAACTTTGGTCAGCGTGGTGGAAGAAGCGGGGTCAGCTTCAAACCGAACTGACAGAGTCAAAGCTGCTTGACTCCGCTCAGCTTCATTACGCTTCCAGGGGCGTGGTTACGTTAAAAACAATATTTTAGGTTTTAAATGCGTAGTCCGCTCAGCTGAATGCAACTTTGGTCAGCGTGGTGGAAGAAGCGGGGTCAGCTTCAAAACCGAACTGACAGAGTCAAAGCTGCTTGACTCCGCTCAGCTTCATTACGCTTCCAGGGGCGTGGTTACGTTAAAAACAATATTTTAGGTTTTAAATGCGTAGTCCGCTCAGCTGAATGCAACTTTGGTCAGCGTGGTGGAAGAAGCGGGGTCAGCTTCAAAACCGAACTGACAGAGTCAAAGCTGCTTGACTCCGCTCAGCTTCATTACGCTTCCAGTGGGCGTGGTTACGTTAAAAACAATATTTTAGCTTTTAAATGCGTAGTCCGCTCAGCTGAATGCAACTTTGGTCAGCGTGGTGGAAGAAGCGGGGTCAGCTTCAAAACCGAACTGACAGAGTCAAAGCTGCTTGACTCCGCTCAGCTTCATTACGCTTCCAGTGGGCGTGGTTACGTTAAACACAAAATGTTAGGTTTTAAATGCGTAGTCCGCTCAGCTGAATGCAACTTTGGTCAGCGTGGTGGAAGAAGCGGGGTCAGCTTCAAAACCGAACTGACAGAGTCAAAGCTGCTTGACTCCGCTCAGCTTCATTACGCTTCCAGTGGGCGTGGTTACGTTAAAAACAATATTTTAGGTTTTAAATGCGTAGTCCGCTCAGCTGAATGCAACTTTGGTCAGCGTGGTGGAAGAAGCGGGGTCAGCTTCAAAACCGAACTGACAGAGTCAAAGCTGCTTGACTCCGCTCAGCTTCATTACGCTTCCAGTGGGCGTGGTTACGTTAAAAACAATATTTTAGGTTTTAAATGCGTAGTCCGCTCAGCTGAATGCAACTTTGGTCAGCGTGGTGGAAGAAGCGGGGTCAGCTTCAAAACCGAACTGACAGAGTCAAAGCTGCTTGACTCCGCTCAGCTTCATTACGCTTCCAGGGGCGTGGTTACGTTAAAAACAATATTTTAGGTTTTAAATGCGTAGTCCGCTCAGCTGAATGCAACTTTGGTCAGCGTGGTGGAAGAAGCGGGGTCAGCTTCAAAACCGAACTGACAGAGTCAAAGCTGCTTGACTCCGCTCAGCTTCATTACGCTTCCAGTGGGCGTGGTTACGTTAAAAACAATATTTTAGGTTTTAAATGCGTAGTCCGCTCAGCTGAATGCAACTTTGGTCAGCGTGGTGGAAGAAGCGGGGTCAGCTTCAAAACCGAACTGACAGAGTCAAAGCTGCTTGACTCCGCTCAGCTTCATTACGCTTCCAGTGGGCGTGGTTACGTTAAAAACAATATGTTAGGTTTTAAATGCGTAGTCCGCTCAGCTGAATGCAACTTTGGTCAGCGTGGTGGAAGAAGCGGGGTCAGCTTCAAAACCGAACTGACAGAGTCAAAGCTGCTTGACTCCGCTCAGCTTCATTACGCTTCCAGTGGGCGTGGTTACGTTAAAAACAATATTTTAGGTTTTAAATGCGTAGTCCGCTCAGCTGAATGCAACTTTGGTCAGCGTGGTGGAAGAAGCGGGGTCAGCTTCAAAACCGAACTGACAGAGTCAAAGCTGCTTGACTCCGCTCAGCTTCATTACGCTTCCAGTGGGCGTGGTTACGTTAAAAACAATATTTTAGGTTTTAAATGCGTAGTCCGCTCAGCTGAATGCAACTTTGGTCAGCGTGGTGGAAGAAGCGGGGTCAGCTTCAAAACCGAACTGACAGAGTCAAAGCTGCTTGACTCCGCTCAGCTTCATTACGCTTCCAGGGGGCGTGGTTACGTTAAAAACAATATTTTAGGTTTTAAATGCGTAGTCCGCTCAGCTGAATGCAACTTTGGTCAGCGTGGTGGAAGAAGCGGGGTCAGCTTCAAAACCGAACTGACAGAGTCAAAGCTGCTTGACTCCGCTCAGCTTCATTACGCTTCCAGTGGGCGTGGTTACGTTAAAAACAATATGTTAGGTTTTAAATGCGTAGTCCGCTCAGCTGAATGCAACTTTGGTCAGCGTGGTGGAAGAAGCGGGGTCAGCTTCAAAACCGAACTGACAGAGTCAAAGCTGCTTGACTCCGCTCAGCTTCATTACGCTTCCAGTGGGCGTGGTTACGTTAAAAACAATATTTTAGGTTTTAAATGCGTAGTCCGCTCAGCTGAATGCAACTTTGGTCAGCGTGGTGGAAGAAGCGGGGTCAGCTTCAAAACCGAACTGACAGAGTCAAAGCTGCTTGACTCCGCTCAGCTTCATTACGCTTCCAGTGGGCGTGGTTACGTTAAAAACAATATGTTAGGTTTTAAATGCGTAGTCCGCTCAGCTGAATGCAACTTTGGTCAGCGTGGTGGAAGAAGCGGGGTCAGCTTCAAAACCGAACTGACAGAGTCAAAGCTGCTTGACTCCGCTCAGCTTCATTACGCTTCCAGTGGGCGTGGTTACGTTAAAAACAATATTTTAGGTTTTAAATGCGTAGTCCGCTCAGCTGAATGCAACTTTGGTCAGCGTGGTGGAAGAAGCGGGGTCAGCTTCAAAACCGAACTGACAGAGTCAAAGCTGCTTGACTCCGCTCAGCTTCATTACGCTTCCAGTGGGCGTGGTTACGTTAAAAACAATATGTTAGGTTTTAAATGCGTAGTCCGCTCAGCTGAATGCAACTTTGGTCAGCGTGGTGGAAGAAGCGGGGTCAGCTTCAAAACCGAACTGACAGAGTCAAAGCTGCTTGACTCCGCTCAGCTTCATTACGCTTCCAGTGGGCGTGGTTACGTTAAAAACAATATTTTAGGTTTTAAATGCGTAGTCCGCTCAGCTGAATGCAACTTTGGTCAGCGTGGTGGAAGAAGCGGGGTCAGCTTCAAAACCGAACTGACAGAGTCAAAGCTGCTTGACTCCGCTCAGCTTCATTACGCTTCCAGGGGGCGTGGTTACGTTAAAAACAATATTTTAGGTTTTAAATGCGTAGTCCGCTCAGCTGAATGCAACTTTGGTCAGCGTGGTGGAAGAAGCGGGGTCAGCTTCAAAACCGAACTGACAGAGTCAAAGCTGCTTGACTCCGCTCAGCTTCATTACGCTTCCAGTGGGCGTGGTTACGTTAAAAACAATATGTTAGGTTTTAAATGCGTAGTCCGCTCAGCTGAATGCAACTTTGGTCAGCGTGGTGGAAGAAGCGGGGTCAGCTTCAAAACCGAACTGACAGAGTCAAAGCTGCTTGACTCCGCTCAGCTTCATTACGCTTCCAGTGGGCGTGGTTACGTTAAAAACAATATGTTAGGTTTTAAATGCGTAGTCCGCTCAGCTGAATGCAACTTTGGTCAGCGTGGTGGAAGAAGCGGGGTCAGCTTCAAAACCGAACTGACAGAGTCAAAGCTGCTTGACTCCGCTCAGCTTCATTACGCTTCCAGGGGCGTGGTTACGTTAAAAACAATATTTTAGGTTTTAAATGCGTAGTCCGCTCAGCTGAATGCAACTTTGGTCAGCGTGGTGGAAGAAGCGGGGTCAGCTTCAAAACCGAACTGACAGAGTCAAAGCTGCTTGACTCCGCTCAGCTTCATTACGCTTCCAGTGGGCGTGGTTACGTTAAAAACAATATGTTAGGTTTTAAATGCGTAGTCCGCTCAGCTGAATGCAACTTTGGTCAGCGTGGTGGAAGAAGCGGGGTCAGCTTCAAAACCGAACTGACAGAGTCAAAGCTGCTTGACTCCGCTCAGCTTCATTACGCTTCCAGTGGGCGTGGTTACGTTAAAAACAATATTTTAGGTTTTAAATGCGTAGTCCGCTCAGCTGAATGCAACTTTGGTCAGCGTGGTGGAAGAAGCGGGGTCAGCTTCAAAACCGAACTGACAGAGTCAAAGCTGCTTGACTCCGCTCAGCTTCATTACGCTTCCAGTGGGCGTGGTTACGTTAAAAACAATATGTTAGGTTTTAAATGCGTAGTCCGCTCAGCTGAATGCAACTTTGGTCAGCGTGGTGGAAGAAGCGGGGTCAGCTTCAAAACCGAACTGACAGAGTCAAAGCTGCTTGACTCCGCTCAGCTTCATTACGCTTCCAGTGGGCGTGGTTACGTTAAAAACAATATTTTAGGTTTTAAATGCGTAGTCCGCTCAGCTGAATGCAACTTTGGTCAGCGTGGTGGAAGAAGCGGGGTCAGCTTCAAAACCGAACTGACAGAGTCAAAGCTGCTTGACTCCGCTCAGCTTCATTACGCTTCCAGTGGGCGTGGTTACGTTAAAAACAATATTTTAGGTTTTAAATGCGTAGTCCGCTCAGCTGAATGCAACTTTGGTCAGCGTGGTGGAAGAAGCGGGGTCAGCTTCAAAACCGAACTGACAGAGTCAAAGCTGCTTGACTCCGCTCAGCTTCATTACGCTTCCAGTGGGCGTGGTTACGTTAAAAACAATATGTTAGGTTTTAAATGCGTAGTCCGCTCAGCTGAATGCAACTTTGGTCAGCGTGGTGGAAGAAGCGGGGTCAGCTTCAAAACCGAACTGACAGAGTCAAAGCTGCTTGACTCCGCTCAGCTTCATTACGCTTCCAGTGGGCGTGGTTACGTTAAAAACAATATTTTAGGTTTTAAATGCGTAGTCCGCTCAGCTGAATGCAACTTTGGTCAGCGTGGTGGAAGAAGCGGGGTCAGCTTCAAAACCGAACTGACAGAGTCAAAGCTGCTTGACTCCGCTCAGCTTCATTACGCTTCCAGGGGCGTGGTTACGTTAAAAACAATATTTTAGGTTTTAAATGCGTAGTCCGCTCAGCTGAATGCAACTTTGGTCAGCGTGGTGGAAGAAGCGGGGTCAGCTTCAAAACCGAACTGACAGAGTCAAAGCTGCTTGACTCCGCTCAGCTTCATTACGCTTCCAGTGGGCGTGGTTACGTTAAAAACAATATTTTAGGTTTTAAATGCGTAGTCCGCTCAGCTGAATGCAACTTTGGTCAGCGTGGTGGAAGAAGCGGGGTCAGCTTCAAAACCGAACTGACAGAGTCAAAGCTGCTTGACTCCGCTCAGCTTCATTACGCTTCCAGTGGGCGTGGTTACGTTAAAAACAATATGTTAGGTTTTAAATGCGTAGTCCGCTCAGCTGAATGCAACTTTGGTCAGCGTGGTGGAAGAAGCGGGGTCAGCTTCAAACCGAACTGACAGAGTCAAAGCTGCTTGACTCCGCTCAGCTTCATTACGCTTCCAGTGGGCGTGGTTACGTTAAAAACAATATTTTAGGTTTTAAATGCGTAGTCCGCTCAGCTGAATGCAACTTTGGTCAGCGTGGTGGAAGAAGCGGGGTCAGCTTCAAAACCGAACTGACAGAGTCAAAGCTGCTTGACTCCGCTCAGCTTCATTACGCTTCCAGTGGGCGTGGTTACGTTAAAAACAATATTTTAGGTTTTAAATGCGTAGTCCGCTCAGCTGAATGCAACTTTGGTCAGCGTGGTGGAAGAAGCGGGGTCAGCTTCAAAACCGAACTGACAGAGTCAAAGCTGCTTGACTCCGCTCAGCTTCATTACGCTTCCAGTGGGCGTGGTTACGTTAAAAACAATATGTTAGGTTTTAAATGCGTAGTCCGCTCAGCTGAATGCAACTTTGGTCAGCGTGGTGGAAGAAGCGGGGTCAGCTTCAAAACCGAACTGACAGAGTCAAAGCTGCTTGACTCCGCTCAGCTTCATTACGCTTCCAGTGGGCGTGGTTACGTTAAAAACAATATGTTAGGTTTTAAATGCGTAGTCCGCTCAGCTGAATGCAACTTTGGTCAGCGTGGTGGAAGAAGCGGGGTCAGCTTCAAAACCGAACTGACAGAGTCAAAGCTGCTTGACTCCGCTCAGCTTCATTACGCTTCCAGTGGGCGTGGTTACGTTAAAAACAATATTTTAGGTTTTAAATGCGTAGTCCGCTCAGCTGAATGCAACTTTGGTCAGCGTGGTGGAAGAAGCGGGGTCAGCTTCAAAACCGAACTGACAGAGTCAAAGCTGCTTGACTCCGCTCAGCTTCATTACGCTTCCAGTGGGCGTGGTTACGTTAAAAACAATATGTTAGGTTTTAAATGCGTAGTCCGCTCAGCTGAATGCAACTTTGGTCAGCGTGGTGGAAGAAGCGGGGTCAGCTTCAAAACCGAACTGACAGAGTCAAAGCTGCTTGACTCCGCTCAGCTTCATTACGCTTCCAGGGGCGTGGTTACGTTAAAAACAATATGTTAGGTTTTAAATGCGTAGTCCGCTCAGCTGAATGCAACTTTGGTCAGCGTGGTGGAAGAAGCGGGGTCAGCTTCAAAACCGAACTGACAGAGTCAAAGCTGCTTGACTCCGCTCAGCTTCATTACGCTTCCAGTGGGCGTGGTTACGTTAAAAACAATATTTTAGGTTTTAAATGCGTAGTCCGCTCAGCTGAATGCAACTTTGGTCAGCGTGGTGGAAGAAGCGGGGTCAGCTTCAAAACCGAACTGACAGAGTCAAAGCTGCTTGACTCCGCTCAGCTTCATTACGCTTCCAGTGGGCGTGGTTACGTTAAAAACAATATTTTAGGTTTTAAATGCGTAGTCCGCTCAGCTGAATGCAACTTTGGTCAGCGTGGTGGAAGAAGCGGGGTCAGCTTCAAAACCGAACTGACAGAGTCAAAGCTGCTTGACTCCGCTCAGCTTCATTACGCTTCCAGTGGGCGTGGTTACGTTAAAAACAATATTTTAGGTTTTAAATGCGTAGTCCGCTCAGCTGAATGCAACTTTGGTCAGCGTGGTGGAAGAAGCGGGGTCAGCTTCAAAACCGAACTGACAGAGTCAAAGCTGCTTGACTCCGCTCAGCTTCATTACGCTTCCAGGGGGCGTGGTTACGTTAAAAACAATATTTCAGGTTTTAAATGCGTAGTCCGCTCAGCTGAATGCAACTTTGGTCAGCGTTTGGTTGCCACCCGGCCTTCAACCGCTCTCGTATTTTTTTATACTTTAGTATCGCCTTCTTCCAACGCTTTTATCTCTGAATTCATCCCCTCTATTTAACCTGTAGTACACGATACCTGTCTTCTCTTTTCGTAGCCTAGATATTGAAATTTCTCTTTTTTAATTGTAAAAATTACTTTAATTATTTTTTGATCCTTCTTACTATCTTTATATGAATTACTATTTTGGTCTATGATATTCTTAATATTATTCTGATAATTTAAATTTTTTAACATCTAGTATCAATATTTCCATCTAATAAAATATTGAAGAAAGTATGAATGAATGAAGTTCTAGGGTTACTATTGCATTGTCACATTTGTATATCTACTTTGCCCTTTTTATATTCCTGAGATGCTCTATTTTAGCTCTTTTCTCCATCCCTAGTTTCTTTACAGAAGTATAATTTGTACGTCAAGAAGTATTCGATTTTGTGAGGATATAAAGTAGGTAATTCCTTCCACTTTTAATTGGTGACTTACCAATTCGTAGTAAAGGTAGGCCCTACTTGTAACGTCCCTTTTAATTTTTCTTTCTTTGACCCTTCTAAAGGAAGTTGTACCCCGTTGGCAGGATTTTTGTTCTGAGGTGAGATACTACTAATTAATTTTACATTCTTACTCATGACGTTTACATGAGCAGCTAGAGAAATGAGGTCCATTCATACAGCGTCCCGCATGGGTAACGTTAAGGTACAGTGGGAGGTCGTCAGATATCCCAAGCCTACGTGTGATACACCTTAAGGCCATTGTCATTTAATTTAACAGCACGGGTTGCTTTAAACTTTAGAGTTAGTCAAGTTATGTAGATGTGTGTGTGTTTGTGTTTGAGTATATGAGTGAGAGTAGTATGAGTTTGGGGTACTGTGCGGTCGCTAAGCAAATCTGCTACCCCCGCCGGAGTATAGGAAATAACACTTGTCTTCCACAGTGAATAAAGATTTTGCTACCTCTCTTCGTGATTTTATTATTATTTCGTCCTTGAAAATGATTACTATATATATTTAATTTGCCATCAATAATTTTTACATTAAATAATTTGAACGTCAAATAAAATAATCGGAGAGTCTTTCATTTCGACATAGTCAAATTAATTTTCACTTCAATGTACTTGGCAGCAAAATGGTGAATTCTTTTATTACAAACAAAGATATTCCATATATTCCTGAATAAAGTCAAGGCACACGGAATTCAAAATAAACGAAGTGCAAAGTTAGTAGAAAATTGAAGTTGAGGAAAGTTATTTAGAAGTCGTCAAAATCTTTGAATTGCAAGAAAACCGCATTCAACAAAAATAAAGTGAAACGAAAGGGTGCCGCTGAACAATATAAATGCTTTCAGGCCCGCGAGCAGCGAGAACACGTTTTTGTTTTGTGGCAAATGGAAAAGGGGCTTTCATCGTTTTTTCAAATGTTTTCTTCTTACTTTTTGTACAACACGACTGAAATAAATCTTGTTTAGAAACAGTTGAAATTTCCGTAATGTGTTTTTATTGCATTTTTATTAGTGTATTAACGCACGAGGTGAAATAAAACGATAAGTTTTAATCGAGTTTATTTCATAGTTGTGTTTCGTTCAAGAGCGCAATTTCTCTCGTATGCTCTGGTACTTTATATTTTGAAATACATGACGTTATTATTTTAAATAAATAAAAAACATTTTAAAATATATTATTTTCAAACTTTGTTTGTTGTAAAAGGTTTTATTAAAAACATTCGAGTTTATCAAAGACCAAATTTCACCTTTTTTTTCTTTTACCGATTCCATTATACTTTTGGATTTTAATAAACGTGTACACAGCAGGATACCTTTAATTAATATTACAAAGGAAAAATGGAAATACAAAGTTTTAAACAAAAAAAAACTTCACTAAAACGTTTTTCAATTTTGGTAAAAATATCTTAATATTCTTGGAATATTATGACATTTTCATATAATGTTGGTACTGATAAATTGGGACAATTCATGAACTATTTTGAAGTAAATAAAACTAATGAAACATTGCCGTAAACATATAAATTATATCCAAATATTTACGTTATAATACTATGTGTTGGCAAATTTTTCGCGGGATATTTCATTTCCCGCAAAATTCTCTTGTCATATTGCGTAATGCATGAGGACAAGTTGGTGAATTATTTAGGCGTACGGTGGGGGTGTTATTTCAGGTGAGACACTTGTGGGAAATAAATTTCTATTCGGACAAGCGTGTCGCGGGATTACGGAAAATAACACGGATCTCTGTTTCGTTCGTGGAATTGTGCTGTTTTATATAATTTACTTATTGTGACAACTTCAACGTCACGTGATAACAATTTTGTACGTTTTAAATAAATGGACGAACGCGTGTAGTGAAAGGGAATTTGCATATTTTTCATCCCAGGAAATTTTACTTAGTAATTACTTCACTATTGTTTTAGGGTTCGGTGTCGAAGTGGCTAAAGCAACGATCTGTCTACAGCATGAACCATGAACATCTCGAACACGCAGTTGCTGCATTAAATTTTACCTTTTCCATTAACGCCAATTTTTCTTCCCCTTTAATTTAACTTTCATAAATTACGTTATTCGAGATTTTTGCTAAAGAAACAGAAACCTAGGTGTATATGATTCAGATTCAAAACTAGAGGAAGGATACAACCCCAGGCACTGCGGTCAAGGGTATTGTGCAACTAAACCAATTGAGAACTACTTTAGCAGATGATGTCATTAGTAAGTTTCAACAATCCACTGACTAGCTCATTCTGCTGAAGATCCTGAAGTCCTGAAACCCCAAAACCACCTACGAACAAGAGCCTCACAATAATGAATTATGTGTTTCGCAGTTTAATTCTCTTTCCTGCACAAGCTACACACGGTTTCTCCGTGGTACCTATCTTCAGTCCCAGTAATGAGCCCCAATATTTTCCTAAGTTTCGCTCCGCTCAAAACGTTTACCACCTCTTTTAAGCCCTCCGTATGAAACCCTGCTTAAGAGGTGCACGCCATAGGAATGTCCATGAACCCAATTTTGTCTGGTGTTGCTTGTCAATAAAATAGCAAGCCGCCTCGGTGGCCTAGTTGATAGCGTACTGAGCTTTCACCCCGAGGACCCGGGTTCGATTCCCGGCCAGGGCTTGGCATTTTCATACGCTATATATCATTCCATCGTCTGCATTAGCCCAAGTGTGCACAATAGTCGGACGTTAAACAATAAAAAAAAATAATAAAAAATAAAATAAAATAGCAGACCGAGTCAATGACAGAGAAATCCCTAAAGCCGGCACAGGTTCGATAAACTCAGATGCATATCCATATCTAGCCGATCGGTCTGCCTCATCAACCTCCTTATGCCCAGGAACCTAGTGAAGAGTAATTCGGTTTCCCAGTCACAGAGCATTAAGTTTCTTCTGACACTCCCAGACCAGTTTGGATCGAATTATAGGATCCGCAAGTGCTTTTATTGCTCCCTGAATATCGGAATGAATATGAATAGGAACCTTCTTGGTAACCTTTTCAAGTTCTCCCAAACATTTGTATATGATAAATAATGGTAAGACCTTAATATTAGCGCCGATCGTGACCTTTTGAACAATTTTTAAAAGGTTCTTTTAAATGTTATGCTTTTACGAATTTTCTCTTTGTACGAATTTTCTCTGTTGTAATAAAATTAATTTTTATAAATAAATTAAGTAATAAAATTGATGTATTTTTTTATAAATAAATTAAGTAAATTAAAAAAAATTTATGTATTTTTATAAATAAATTAAGTAATAAAATTTATGTATTTTTATAAATAAATTAATAAAATAAATTTTTATAAATAAATTAAGTAATAAAATTTACGTATTTTTTATAAATAAATTAAGTAATAAAATTTATGTATTTTTTATAAATAAATTAAGTAATAAAATTTATGTATTTTTTATAAATAAATTAAGTAATAAAATTTACGTATTTTTTTATAAATAAATTAAGTAATAAAATTTACGTATTTTTTATAAATAAATTAAGTAATAAAATTTATGTATTTTCTATAAATCACTTTAAAGATTAATTAAACGCATTTGAAAAACAATTAACTACAATTATGGAGCTACAAGTTTATAAAAAAACGTTTTGTTCACCCCAAAACAATAAAAATCCAAAAACGATGATTCTTACTAAACACTTTTTTAGGCAGGTGTTGTTGTTGTGTGTAGGTGTTTACAATTTAGAAGAAAGATTATATATATATATATATATATATATATATATATATATATATATATATATATACAGTTTTGATTTATATTCTCATGATTTATATAGTTGAAATATTATTTTATAAAATCTGTTGATTTTAGCTCAGCGTTTTTGTAGCGCCGCCGGTTTTGTGCAAATAAAAATAACCGTAACGTTATAGCAACTATGTTGACAAAGTGTGAAGATCGTTTTGCGTTTACAGACTTATTCACTTAAATAACCTAAAAATTTCCCAACAGTTTGTAACGAATAAATAAAAGGCGATGAATTATTTAGTCAGCAGTGGAATTCCATCCCAAGTGGAGCTGATATGTTTGTTAAAACACTCGTAGAAAGTTTTCTGTTCTAAAGCGGGTTTACTGGATGTGCATAAATATATCGAACTGTTATAGTTGTTTATATTTTTAGAAATTGTCTGAACTTGCGCCAGTAAATATAAAGACTCGACGAAGAGATCCGTATGAGGTCCGTAAATGATAAAAACTTCTTTATCAATTAAGATTTTAAAATGTATTTAATTAATTAAACTTGTATTGACCTATAAAATAATCAATAGTAAAAATAAGCTGTAGTTGAATAAAATTTAATAGATTTTTCATGACGATTTGGAAATTGAAGATAAATTTAAATTATGTCCGAGTTACGTTTAAACATTGTGTCAATAAAAACAAGATTATTTAGGCGTAAGCAAAAAACACGATTATTGTTACAATGATACTGTTCGGAGTTTGGGACTCTCCTAACCGTGGTTCTTTAAAGAATCGTCTAGAGATGGTTCAAAAATGTTTTTTAATACATATAACTTTCTCCTTATATTGTTTCGGCTACTTCTACACTTGATAATCCTAGAACGAACTGTTGTATTACCGGATCCGAAAGAGTCCCCTGAAAAAAATGTTCCAAAATCCTTTCCGGAGACTCGTGCCCTTAATCGTTTAACCCCAAAAGAGACTGCCGATTCGTTGCTCCCCAGCACCACCTGGCTCGAATATCCTCTTGGGGCAACAGTCACATCCCGACGTACAGTTAGCCTCCAAACGGCCCTCTGGTACCCAACAATCAGCAACTGACGTCTTCCCCAAGATTTTATCTAAGCTGCTGTTCTACTTACCATATTTTTTATAACAACAGACAGTATGTCAGATGTTTAATTATTTTTCTGCAACTCTGTTAATAGTGCTTATTCTTTGGCTGTACCCTCTTTGCAATTTTAAAAACCAATAATTAAGACTATAACTTTATTTCGTAACAATACATTATTTTTATTACTAGATTTATGTGTTTACATATAAAATATTTATTAAATTGCGCATTTGTGTATTAAAAATGTTAGGTAATACTTAAATGTACTGTACAAATTATAAATCTAGGCATTTTCTCTCTCTCGCTCTCTCTCTCTCTCTCTCACACACACACACACACACACACACACTCACACTATATATATATATATATATATATATATATATATATAGTGTGAGTGTGTGTGTGTGTGTGTGTGTGTGTGTGTGTGCCACGCTCGCAATTTTAGTTTGATTTTCAAACCTACCACAAAAGTAGTTTTTCGTAACAAGTTCGTCCCAGACAAATTTGTTCAACATTTTACAAATAAAAGTCATTTAAATATTTAAAAAAACATATTTTTTTGATCGTATTTATGCTGTACAGGTTGTATTTTTATAATGATATTAGAATATTTTTTTCTTCTATTTCATACCTTATTATCTAATTAATCTAATTAGATGCATATTCACCCAGGGTAAATGATTTTCTTAACGATTTCTTACGCACTTAGACTGTTTTTACGGGACTATATTTTGACGTCAATGTTGTTTACATCGTATGAAACATGCTAGATTTCCTGTACCGACTTACTGCTTTAACGCGCTATCATTTACCACACCGACTTAATGTTTTTGCGCGTTATCATTTACCACACCGTCTAACTGCTTATACGCGCTATCATTTACTACACCGTCTAACTCCTTATGCGCGCTATCGTTTACTACACCGTCTAACTGCTTATGGGAGCTATAATTTACTACACCGTCTAACTGCTTATGCGTGCTATCATTTACCACACCGTCTAACTGCTTATACGCGCTATCATTTACTACACCGTCTAACTGCTTATGGGAGCTATAATTTACTACACCGTCTAACTGTTTATGCGTGCTATCATTTACCACACCGTCTAACTGCTTATACGCGCTATCATTTACTACACCGTCTAACTGCTTATGCGCGCTATCGTTTACTACACCGTCTAACTGCTTATGGGAGCTATAATTTACTACACCGTCTAACTGCTTATGCGCGCTTTCATTTACTACACCGACTTAATGTTTTTGCGCGCTATCATTTACTACACTGTCTAACTGCTTATACGCACTATCATTTACTACTCTGTCTAACTGCTTATACGCGCTATCATTTACTACACCGTCTAACTGCTTATACGCGCTATCATTTACTACACCGACTTAATGTTTTTGCACGCTATCATTTACTACACTGTCTAACTGCTTATGCGCGCTATCATTTACTACACCGTCTAACTGCTTATGCGCGCTATCATTTACTACATCGACTTACTGCTTATATGCGCTATCATTTACTACACCGTCTAAATTCTTATGCGCGCTATCATTTACCACACCGACTTAAGGTTTTTGCGCCCTATCATTTACTACACTGTCTAACTGCTTATGCGCGCTATCATTTACTACACCGTCTAACTGCTTATGCGCGCTATCATTTACTACACCGTCTAACTGCTTATGTGTGCTATCATTTACTACACCATCTAACTGCTTATGCGAGCTATCATTTACTACACCGTCAAACTGCCTATGTGAGCTATCATTTACTACACCGACTTACTGCTTATGCGCGCTATCATTTACTACATCGTCTAACTGCTTATGCGCGCTACCATTTACTACATCGTCTAACTGCTTATGCGCGCTACCATTTACTACACTGACTAACTGCTTATGCACGATATCATTTACTATACCGTTTAACTGCTTAAGTGAGCTATCATTTACTACTCCGATTTACTGCTTATGCGCGCTATTGTTTACTACACCGACTTAATGTTCATGTGCGCTATCATTTACTACACTGACTTCCTGTTCATGTGCGCTATCATTTACTACACCGACTTCCTGTTCATGTGCGCTATCATTTACTACACCGACTTACTGCTTATGCGGGCTATAATTTACTACATCGACTTACTACTTATAAGCTCTATCATTTACTACACCGACTAACTGCTTATGCAAGCTAATCGTATAGGCACATACTTTTTTCGTTCTTGTAGTAAAAAAGTTGTTAAAATAGTGTCCATTTAATTAAATGGTTTTTTACCCAACAACCGTGTCAGTTAGGCCATTCAGTTGTTTTATAAGTAAAGTTTTTTTATCGTTTTATCAAAGAAAAACACGTTACCTACGTTTGCGCGGTAACAATTTTGGGATTAAGCGGTTCCGTATTTTCTGCACTTTTATATTTTGAGTTACTACTTTTGGTCATGTAATAAACCGTTTGAGTGAAAAAAGTTATAAAAAATCGAAACCTTCATTGCACATTTAACTTTTTATTTTATACTTTTTTCGTGATAGTATTCAGTGTTTATACCTGCTCAAATTAGCATTTAAACTTCTTTGAAGGAACGAAAATTAACGTTATTGGAAATGTTATCATTTTGGCAGTTTAAAATGATAATATATGCGTAAAATGGTGAAATTAGATTTTGAAATGATTGCAAGTGTTAGAAATTCGCTTCTATAACGTCAGCGAGATAGTTTCTTGCAACGATTATTTTTTGCTATTTGCAGTTCGTAAACAGCGCACAGGTTGGGCACACTGTACAGTCTCCTATAGCTTCACATGACAACAACTCAGAGGGTGGACAATCTATAGCGCATCAAGCTCGGGGGAAGAACACAAATATCCCGAGGTGATAAATAATGCAATGTTGTTTTATACGACCTCAGTTGCCAACAAAAACAACAAAGAAAAGCAGACACATCCGAGCCCGGGAATGAAGCCAATTTTCCGCTGACAAAAACAAATTATACTTCGGAAAAACTACCTTCTAAACGCGATATAAGTGTCAGGAAAATCATTAAAAATATTTATCTTATTGGAAGATCTTCGGAACATTTAAACAAGCAGCATATTCGGTTTCTTTACTTATTTTGTCGGCAGATTTCGCTGAAGCTACTTGACGCATGCGCACGTTAATTGACCGAAGCCCTGACAGTTAGTCTAGAGACAGCGTCCGACGCGTTCGCGAATATTGTGCTCCGTACATCCCCCATCCCTCACCCTTATCTTCTTTAAATTGGTTATAGATATTGGGTTTTGTTTTGCGTTGAAAATAAAAAAAATTATACGTAATGCAGAGTAAAACAGGTAAATCGTGGATGTAGTAATTATGTATATCTATGTGTGTAGTGTTTGTTGACGGAACGTAAGTGAAATGTGGAAGTGAATGATAGAATAATTAATTAATTGAAAGTGTAATCAAAATTGGTTGGCTTTAGAAGTTTATTACGTTTCGGTTTGTTTTGAGAGGTAAGATTTATTTTGTATAATTAATTAGCGGTAATATATTTTAAATAGCACAGAAATAACCGAATATTTACGTTAACAATTTAAAAACTATTTCAAGTTATTTATATTGTAGAATGTTCAAATAAAGTAGTGTTTTTTTTTTGTAAATTACTTACGTAATTTTTTTTAAATACACAAATAATTTAACAAAAAAATGAAAACACTGAGAAAAATCAACTTCGAAAAGTTTCACAAGGAAATTCACTTTAAAACACAATTTTCTTAAATGTTCTTTCTTATGAATATTTTATTTGTTGTGTAGAAGCAATCATATCAGTCATTATTTAAGAAAATAATGTAGTTAATTTAATAGAAGTAAACCTTATAAATTATTTTAAAAATATAAACTTATTATCTTTTTTCAACAAAAATAAGTGTATTTTTGTGCAACCTCTTTACATTACTATAATATAAAGCCTATTTCTTTTCGCAACTTTTAAATATTAATTGTAAACTATATATTTTACGACTGGTTATATGCAAACAAGAATTTTTTAAATTTATAATAAAAACAATTTAAAATTTTATATCTTTTATAACGTAGTAGAAAAACCATATAATAAAATACCACGCACGATATGTTCAAATGTTATGTTAAAAAAAAAATGTCTGTTTATGAGGAAAAGAGATGAAATATTTATGCAAAACAAAAATCAGACAATCTTTTAAAAATCAATAATAATAATATTTAATATTCCGAAAAATTTGTTTCGTAATGTAAATATTTTTCAATTAATCAAATTCTACCCTAAGTAAGCATTAAAGTCTAAAACTTTGACTTGTTTGAAACATAAAATAATCTCAAATCGTGTACGGATTGTATACGGAAGTAGGTAAAACAAGCCACCTATGATATATGTCTTGAAGACTTGAGTTACGGGTAAGAGAGATACTATTGATTGAAGTATCTGATTGAGTAATCTGACTTTGATAAATTAGAATAACTGCACGCAACTGTTTCGCTGACGTGTTTGTAGCGAATTTATAAAAACAAAATTTTTCGTATACTTTTTTTGAAAATATAATTATACCACAATAAGGGACAACAATATCTGAATAAATAAATAAAGTTAATTTTCAAATTAAATTGAAAATTAACACAGACTGCGGTCGGATTTATTTTCGTATTTTTAACGGAAATTAAACATTGTAAATGCTAGTTTATGAAGATTTTAACGCTGTTTCCGGTAGTGAGTTCAGATTTTTAACAAAATATAAGATGCAAAAACAAAGTGAAGTTTTTTTAAGTTTGAAATGACCAATATTTTGAAAATGTTGAACACACACACACACACACACACACACACACACACACACACACACACACACACACTCAAGAGAGAGAGAGAAAGAAAGAGAGTGTGTGAGAGAGAGAGAGAGAGGGAGAGAAATCAATGCTTATTTTAAAATACTGGGTCTAAATCTTATCGTAAATGTTAGCTCATTTCCTAACACAAAATTTGAAAAAAGGCTAATAGTTCCATTTTTGAACTTATAAAACATTTTGAAACTTTCGTTTCATTTTGATATCATAAAACATTCTTGACTAATAATTGATGTTTTTCTAAAAACAAAAAAAAAACTAATTTTTCGCTTTCTTAATATTATGTTTATAGGTCGTGAAAAGTTTCTAACGTCTAGTGCAGCAGGCAGATCCCCTTCAATAATAGTAAATTAATAATACGCCTCACATGGAATATTCTCACAGAAAATACTAAACAAACGTTGAAAGTTTTCTTTCAAAGACTTTCTAAAACGTAATCGCGGCACGAAGCTGTCTCGCTGACGTGATGGAATAGAAATACTAACTAACAAAATTTTTATGTAGAGATAACAACATAATGTTACAAAATATGATTTTATTTTTAGAGGTAAATATAATATATCTTTGTTTAGTAGTTATTTTTTTAAAAAATGCATGAAAGAATAAGTGCAGAAAATTATACAGTAAACAAAAATTTGAAATATTTCTCAATTATTTAAAATGCAATTTAATAGCCAATAAATTTAAAAGTGAAAATGAAAAGCCGTATAAATACCGTTGTACTTTTCACGTTGATCGCCTTGAGCTAAGCTAATGGGAGGACACAATATGTCATTAATCTAAAGTGCTGCAGGTTCCCCACCCTCTTGGCAGCCAATCCCACTTAGTGTGTTTGAGTGACCTACAAGAAGAGTTCAGTTTTTTTTCACGAAATAATTTCTTCTTCTGTGTTTTCCAAAGTATTGTTGGCAGTATTCATTATTTATGGTCTTTTAACGATATTGGAATGTCAATTGTGCTTAAATATAAATATATCTATCACCTCAGTGTGGCATATCATAAATCGCATAACTCTGGACTCACCTTAACGACAGAAAACCAATTTTCGTTCGCAGTCCATATTAAATTAAATATCACATTCATAAAATTATTAAAGATACTTTCATGTGAAACATAAGTAAACGAATTATCTCAAACAATCAGTGTATAACAAGATTAAAAAAGAACCATTGTTTGTAGAGAAACAAAACAACAAATAAGAACAAGTATATGAAGTATTGAGAAGTTCAACAAGAAGTAATTAAGTATCAATCGAACAAATCAACAAAACCAACTTGAAACTGCACTACAGCATTCATTTTGTTCAATATTTAATTTACACAAAATAATAAAATAATATATCTGGTAACATAACATATTATAAATTATGAATTTAATACTAAATTCGAAATTCTACCAGTGGGTTTATTATTTTGTTTAGTTTTGTTATTTTAAGGCGAAAAGTATATCAAGCCTATTATCGCCTCCCTAAATGTAAGTGTGAGTGTAATGTGTTAAAGTGTAAGTGTGTGTTAGACTCGGGTGCCGCGAGGGACGTCTAAATCCTCTCAATAGGTGCAGCTAGTCTGCATCCCCTGAGGGGACATTCCTGTACAATACCTACAGAAAAATATGATTTAATAATTCATAAATGAAACAAAAGCAATCATTAGAATTACATTTGGAGAAATTAAAAGAAAAAAAATTTTTTGTTTAATCACCAGAGAAAATAATTAATAAAAAAAACGCCTACATTTTTTTACAATCAGTGAATATTTACATACTTTTTAAAACCTGTGTATGTAATAATAGCCTGAATTTAAATTCATCATTGTATTTTGATAAATCATCCACAAATAGTGATCAAATCACCCACACATCACCCATCCAGTTATTAAGTACTCTGAAATATTTTATCTATGAATTAAAATTTATTTTTAAAATTCTACAACAGTTTGTTTTAGTAAAATTAAGTGATTCTGTATTTGAAAGCTAGCCGAGGCGCAAAGTGAACATTGTACCCAAGATTTGTAATATTATAAAATGAAATACATACATCAACAGTTTTTATAAATTATATTTATAATCATATCGTTCTGTTCATTCATTATTAATCTTTAACCATCCTTACCTAAATATTCATCTCTGAATGTTGTCGTCGTTGAATTGTTTTTGTAGAAAACATTTCTTTAGGTCTAGAATTTTTATAAAAACATTTAGTCTCACGACAGCATGAATTACGTATCAAAAAAGCGGGAAGCTTGTCGAATACACATAATTGTATTTTTGAAGAGAATTTAATGCTGCCAACAAGATGATTGTTTATATCTGTATTTCCGATTTCATTCTGCTTTTTGGACCGTTCTGTATAGTGGACCTCTAGAGTCACAGCCTGTCTTAGCTATGTACTAGTCTATGTCTATGTACTATGTCTCGTATGTAAAGTAATACTAAGTCCGGCCGCCTCGGTGGCCTAGTTGATAGCGTTCTGGGCTTTCACCCCGAGGACCCGGGTTCGATTCCCGGCCAGGGCTTAACATGTTCATACTATAAATCACATAATACACATAATACAATTATGTGTATTATGTCTGCATTAGCCCAAGTGTGCACAATAGTCGGACGTTAAAAAAAATGTATTTTTAGGTCTTTGCTTTTTTGATATTTCTACTGGAGGCGAATTCAAATTACCTTTCTGACATTTTTGTTTAATATTCATTTGTTTAAAATTGTGCCTAATAATAAATTCAATTAAAAATATCTAAATTATTACTAACACAATTATACGGCATATTCCACTCGTGTAGCACAAAAGTGTTTCGGTGTTTACAGTTTAATTACATCTTTCATATTTTACACAAATACGTTCATTAATAAACGTTGGAATTATTAAAGGACGCCGTTTTACTACATGCTTAACCCAGCCGTCACCATTATTAGAGTACTAGCAGTTCAGAAAACATTTAACCTCGCAAAATATATTGTACCAGATTGACGTTTTATATTTGTATGTAATGTACGGGTATTCTTTCAATTTAGCAAAAACATCAGTAATACAAATAGACAATTAAATTTATTATTTAAATTCCTTAATAATTTGAAAAATTGTCTCCTGACCGCCATATTTTTCCAAAATATTGTAATTAACTTCAATCACGTTAGATAGACAATAGTGTGCCAATATTACTAATTAGTTACAAATAAGTTAAATAAGGAAATATGTTTAAGAAAAAACCCGATTTCGATACTGATTCGCAATACGTTTTCTACAACCCCGTACATTACGATAACTTTAACGGTGGTAAAGAAAACGCGGCTGGAGTAAATGTTTGCGCGTGAGTTGTTCGAGAGCGATCGGCAATGTTTAGAGACAAATACTGGGAAGAATCGCGTTGTTGACTCCACAAATCAAGTTGACAATGTCGATCCATGACCCCCAACCGCAGATACAACTCGTAGTCGATACTCAGTGCCAGTTGTATTGAATGCTTTCTGTGTTTTACATAAACAACAGTCTGCACTTTTATTTCGCCGCGAATTAAACAATCGTGTAAATTAAACATGTAAATGCAAAATAGTCTGCTACACAACGCCAGTCATTGAATAGGAAATGGGAAATGGGTAATTTGTGCCGAGTAACACCAGTGATAATAATATTTAAAATATATGAAGTAATGCACTTCTGTATCAGTTAATTACTTGAATTAATTTCAAATAAAACACGTCACTTCACTCAAGTGTCTAGCTGACCAATTTTCATCAATAATTTTTATATACGAACGTACATTTTTATGTATGGTTAAAATGTGATCTAGAGGTAAAAATATGTTCTCATTTCAAAGTCCCTGGTCTGTATTTAATTATTAATCTAGTGGTCAAAATCGTTGCTCATTTCAAAGTCACTGACCTGTCCTTAAAATGTGATCTAGAGGTCAAAATCAGTGCTCATTTCAAAGTTCCTGATCTTTTCTTAAAATGTGATTTACAGGTCAAAATCGGTGCTCATTTCAAAGTCACTGATCTGTCCTTAAAATGTGATCTAGAGGTCAAAATCGGTGCTCATTTCAAAGTTCCTGATCTTTTCTTAAAATGTGATTTACAGGTCAAAATCGGTGCTCATTTCAAAGTTCCTGATCTTTTCTTAAAATGTGATTTACAGGTCAAAATCGGTGCTCATTTTAAAGTCACTGACCTGTCCTTAAAATGTGATTTACAGGTCAAAATCGGTGCTCATTTCAAAGTCACTGACCTGTCCTTAAAATGTGATCTAGAGGTCAAAATCAGTGCTCATTTCAAAGTTTCTGATCTTTTCTTAAAATGTGATTTACAGGTCAAAATCGGTGCTCATTTCAAAGTCACTGACCTGTCCTTAAAATGTGATTTACAGTTCAAAATCGGTGTTCATTTCAAAGTTCCTGATCTTTTCTTAAAATGTGATCTAGAGGTCAAAATCGGTGCTCATTTCAAAGTTCCTGATCTTTTCTTAAAATGTGATCTAGAGGTCAAAATCAGTGCTCATTTCAAAGTTCCTGATCTTTTCTTAAAATTTGATTTACAGGTCAAAATCGGTGCTCATTTCAAAGTCACTGACCTGTCCTTAAAATGTGATCTGGAGGTCAAAATCAGTGCTCATTTCAAAGTTCCTGATCTTTTCTTAAAATTTGATTTACAGGTCAAAATCGGTGCTCATTTCAAAGTCACTGACCTGTCCTTAAAATGTGATCTGGAGGTCAAAATCAGTGCTCATTTCAAAGTTCCTGATCTTTTCTTAAAATGTGATTTACAGGTCAAAATCGGTACTCATTTCAAAGTCACTGACCTGTCCTTAAAATGTGATCTAAAGGTCAAAATCAGTGCTCATTTCAAAGTTCCTGATCTTTTCTTAAAATTTGATTTACAGGTCAAAATCGGTGCTCATTTCAAAGTCACTGACCTGTCCTTAAAATGTGATCTGGAGGTCAAAATCAGTGCTCATTTCAAAGTTCCTGATCTTTTCTTAAAATGTGATTTACAGGTCAAAATCGGTACTCATTTCAAAGTCACTGACCTGTCCTTAAAATGTGATCTAAAGGTCAAAATCAGTGCTCATTTCAAAGTTCCTGATCTTTTCTTAAAATGTGATATAGAGGACAAAATCGGTGCTCATTTCATCGTTAGTGGTCTGTATTTAATTATTAATCTTGAGATCAAAATCGTTGATCATTTTAAAATCACTGGTCTGTCCTTAAAATGTGATCTAGAGGTCAAAATCGGTGCTCATTTCATCGTTCCTGGTCTGTATTTATTTATTAATCTGGAGGTCAAAATCCTTGATCATTTTAAAATCAGTGTTCTGTCCTTCAAATTTGATCTACAGGTCAAAATCGGTTCTCATTTCGAAGTCTCTGATCTGTCCTTAAAATGTGATCTAGAGGTCAAAATCGGTGCTCATTTCAAAGTTCCTTACCTGTATTTAATTAGTAATCTAGAGATCAAAATCGTTGATCATTTTAAAATCACTGGTCTGTCATTAAGATGTGATCTAGTGTTTAAAATCGGTTCTCATTTTGAAGTCCGTGGTACGTCTTAAAATGTGATGGATATATCAGAATCGTTGCTATTTCATAGTCTCTGGTCTGTCCTCAAAGTGTGATATAGAGATAAAAATCGGTGCCCATTTCACTGTCTGTTCTTATCGGCTCCAATTAACTGTTATTTTTTCAAAGGAAATTCGCTAAATTAATAACGTTACAAGAACATTTTAGTAAAAACATTGCAAGACAAAAATCGTCACTTCTTCTTTGGTTTCTCTGTCAGTATGATGGTAAACAGATATATAAGTAGTTTGTGTTTTAAATTTGCAACGTTCAGTTAAATTAACGGAAATAATTGTTTTAAGAATTTCATTACGAATATAACTAATCATAGAACTGTTCAAATAACTGGGTTAAACATTAAACCAACAATATCGCACTTGTTTGTACAAAATATCAGGGTTAGAGATTGAATCTATCGACTTGATTATTTGTTAAGTCAACAGTACAACTTGCCTTTCTGTTCGTGGTTGTATTTGCCTTTCTAACAAGTGTGGAACACAAGTAAGTTTAAGCAAGTGTACGTGTATGTAATGAATACAATATTTTGTTCGACATAAAAAGTTCCTTTGTGAATTTTTATATAAGAACAAGAACGCCGATATTGATTTCTAAAAAAAAAATAGATATTTTTTAGATAGATGTGTGTGTCTGTCTGTTTGTTTTAGGAAATGTGTATTACCTCATTATTTCAATTTCGGTGCGATTTGTTCAAAGTAGGCACAAAAATCAATTTTGTAGTAGCTTGGACAAGTTTGTTTTACAGCGAAATTCGCTAAACAATTTCAAAATAGCGGCAAACATTTCAAGTTTTATAAAAAACAAATTTTTTCTTTAATTGTTTATGAAAATCTCATTCCACATGTACAAAGTGAAATTTATATAAATTGTGTTAAAAAATTACGCGCCTTCGAAGTGGCCTACTTGATAATGACTCTGTTTATACTGGTATAAGAGATGGATTTTAAATGAAGCTGATGACTTTGCTTGCCCTTCGTTTGAAATTTGTCGTTACGTTACTCTCAATTAGATTTCACTGCACCACAAAATTTGCCGTACCGGGAGTAAAGAAGTATTCAATTTCATTAACAGCCCTACTTAATTCAATTGTGTTACTCTCAATTCAATTTCGCTGCACCACAACATTTGCCTTACCGGACGTAAAAAAGTATTTAATTACTTAAGAGCCCTGATTAATTCAATTGTTTTACTCTCAATTCGATTTCTCTGCACCACAACATTTGCCTTACCGGACGTAAAGAAGTATTCAATTACCTTAAGAACCCTGTTTAATTCAATTGTGTTATTCTCAATTTGATTTCACTTCACCACAAAATTTGCCATACCAAACGTAAAGAAGAATTACCTTAAGAGCTCTATTTAATTCAACTGTGTTACTCTCAATTCGATTTCTCTGCAACACAAAATTTGCCGTACCGGACGTAAAGAAGTATTCAATTACCTTAAGAGACTAACTTAATCCAATTGTGTTACTCTCAGTTCGATTTCGCTGCATCACAAAATTTGCCGTACCGGACGTAAAGAAGTATTCAATTACCTTAAGAACCCTACTTAATTCAATTGTGTTATTCTCAATTAAATTTCACTGCACCACCGAGCGTAAAGAAGTATTCAATTACCTTAAGAGCCCTGTTTAATTCAACTGTGGTACTCTCAATTCGATGAGGCTGCACCACAAAATTTGCCGTACCGGACGTAAAGAAGTATTCAATTACCTTAAGAGCCCTACTTAATTCAAGTGTGTTACTCTCAATTCGATTTCGTTGGAACACAAAATTTGCCGGGAATCTTACGGCAGTCATTGTTCATTTTCGTATTTTTAAATATAAAAATGCCAGTGATACAGTTTTTAATGTTGATTTATGATGGTGAAGTGTATTTTCAAGAATAATAAAAACAACATTTATTATTGGAAATTTCCTACCATTACGTCAACGAGAAGGATGTGTTTGTTTGTTTGTGTGTGTGTGTGTGTGTGTGTGTGTGTGTGTGTGTGTGTGCGCGCGCGCGCGCGCGTGCATGTGATTATTTACTATCAGCAAACTTTCAATTAATTTTGGTAAGTTTATCGAAGTCAATGGTTTACATTTTGGCAAAGTATTTACTCGCAGTTAAGAACAAAGTTTTCGCTGGTGTTCGAATTAAAATTTCGTTATAACTTAAGAAAATAATGTATAATTCTCCAACAAATATTTAAACTTGCATTATTTAAAGTACAAACATTATTGAGTCATCTTATAAAACAGTCGTTTCAGGCACTTAATTTTACTTCCACAGTTTATTTGCTCAATAAATGTGTCCCAATAAACCCTTAGATACTTATATTTTTAGTGATCCAGATGTTCCATACCGTTTACTTTACCATTGAATTATTTCAATAAGTTATCCGGTGATTGTTAGGGGAGAGCGGGGCAATACCGTGCACTTAAGCGTTATTATTTTTTATTTTTAATTTGGTAAAGTCAAAAACGATGAAAATCATCTCGTTTTGTAAAGAAACTAATTTTCTACAAATTCTTGCCTTCATATTTGAAATACCAAACCAATTTCGAGTGTTAAACCCATTTTACGAAAACTTTACATTGCACGGTATTGCCCCAAGGGCTGGGGTAATACCGTGCACTATACGTGGCAATACCGTGTAACAATGTTAACGGCAAAGTTTGTGCGAAAATAAAACAAATATTCAAAATTTATTAACAAATTTTATTTTAACATTGAAATAAGTAATATGTAATTTTAATTAAAATACGTTAGGACATTTCCTATCAATGATATCAAATGTCGGAACAATTTTTGGCAAATGTCAGAACAAATTTTAATAATAATTCAAATATTCTAATTAATGAACAATTTTAAAAACAAAAAAATGTAATATGTAGTTAATTAGCTTATAAAATTTAAAAAAATATTCGTAAGTCCTCTTCTTGAATGAAATTAATAAACACTAAATTGTCATTTATTTCAGTTCAGAGTGGCTTTTATGTGATTGAGTCTACTTTGATTGACAAAAGTCACAAATGAAATTTTCAGTTTTATCGCGCCCTCTACACTCTGAATGCACCCAACCACTGCAAAACACACGTCTAAACCACAATTCTTTGTTTTTTCCAAACTAACTACAAAATAAGCAATCGGAATCTTGATCACCAGGTGTTTTTTAACTGGAGTTCCTCTGAAATCAGCAGACTCGATGTCGTCCATCTCATCATCATTGCAGAGCTTAGAGGGGTCCAAATCGTCGTCTGATGAAGACTCAAAACATATGTTTGGGCGACACTTTTTTTTGTCAAGTGGAGGTATTATCTTCGATGCAAACTTTCTATATTTGCTCTTTCCTTTCGGTTGGAACTTTGATTTCCCTAAATTTGTTGCACTGAATTGTTCCCTATAGGCCTATGTTTTATTTTTTAATTTTGCTTGTTTGATTGCTGCACCCTTCTTTAAATTTTTTTTGTTTGGGGTCAACGTAAAAACTGATGATGCTGTTGCCGGGCACTTTTCTTTCATTTCAGAGGGCCCGGTAATGGTGTAATTTCCTCGAATTGCAGACCAACTGTAGACTGAGCTTCTAAGTGCTCGTCATCATCGTCATCAGTGGCTGTTCGCAAAGAACAAGGCCTGACTAGATTAGCATTTTCATCATTTTTGGAGCCATCATCTTCAACAACCGGTAGATCTAAAGCTGTCTCTTCTTCCGAGTGTAAAAGTACGTTGTCGTCAACACTAAATTTTGCAGGATCTAGAGGAAAGATTCCTGTTTTGCTGAATCTGTGGCATTCCATTTGCACTCACATCATGAATGGCACAGTTAATCTCATGTTCGTTTCATCCTTTGCCCCTCTCTGTTGTTCTTATTCTTTTTCTCACCATCTATTAGAAATTAAAAAAGTACATAATCTCCAGAATTAAATTATGTTGTTAGATCTATACTTAAAGTATTGGCTTCTCATTCACTCACAATTCATTCATGTTCGCTATAAAACACACAAATATAAGCTACCAATATAATGAAATACGTAAATAAATAAAGTTATAACAAGTAAATACCATGTGGGGCAATATCGTTCAACACGGGGCAATACCGTGCACCTTGAGCGGCATTGCCCCATGACGACATGTCACCACATTTTCAGTCCTAACCTAAAAGTAAAGAAAGTTAAGTACCAGTATTTAATGTAAAAAATAGCTGACGAAATGCTCTGTTCAAAGCAATTAGTTTAAATAAAATCATTAATAACGTATTTCACTTACCTCAGTTTTAATAAGTCGTTGATATTATAAGAAAAGTTGATATAATAAGAAAAAAGCCCGTCACAAATACGCATGTAAAGCTATAAGCTCTCCGACTGTCCTGATCTGTTACGAATTCTTCCAGTTATACAGCAGCACTTCCCAGTGCTCATTACGCCCTCTACGGTATTTAAAAACTTGGTGCACGGTATTGCCCCGCTGCACGGTATTGCCCCGCTCTCCCCTATAAACTTAGTAAAAATGTGTACTCAAAAATCACCTGTTCTGTTAATATTAATGATTTTCTAAATGTTTGTGTTATTTATGTGGTTTATTTGCTTTGAGCTATAAATTAGTTAATGGATCCAATTTACTTGCTGGTTAACAAGAACAGAGCCAATACATATAATTTCAACATTTAAACTGATAGGCCTATAACACGCTACAGACACCTGCTACAGGACGTTTATTGCATTGGACACATCTCTTTATATATATATATATATGTGTGTGTGTGTGTGTGTGTGTGTGTGTGTGTGTGTGTGTGTGTGTGTGTGTGTGTGTGTGTGTGTGTGTGTGTGTGTGTGTGTGTGTGTGTGTGTGTGTGTGTGTGTGTGTGTGTGTGTGTGTGTGTGTGTGTGTGTGTGTGTGTGTGTGTGTGTGTGTGTGTGTGTGTGTGTGTGTGTGTGTGTGTGTGTGTGTGTGTGTGTGTGTGTGTGTGTGTTTTAGCACATTCACGTTCAACATTTTGGTCTACTTTGATTCAAACTGGTCAAAAAAATCGATTCTTACATTACCAAAAAAATCTATTAATCTGTTCGACACTTAATTCATAATTTTTCGACATAACCAGCGTTAAAATCTACATTAATTACACAGGTCTACAAAAATAATCTTTCTGAAATTTGATTTGATGATTTTGGTCAATGATTTATGTTTTTTGGTGTGCTGAAGCCGAACATGAGGTCAGTTTTTTTCTATCACGTAAGGAAATTGTTCAATCTCAAGTAAGGGCAAAGGTACTACCGTTAAAAGAAAACAGAATTGGCGAATAAGAGTTTTCATGATCTTTTATTTATTTCAATGTTGTTTACTGTACAAAATACATAAATGAGTAGAAATAACAGCTTCAGAATTAACAGTGGCATATTCAGTTATTATTTTTATGAAAACGTTTTTTTTTCCCTTGAAAATTTCTCCGTGTTCGTTTCCGGGTGTAGGACTCTTCAGATGATTCACGCTGCAGCATCCAACAATAGTCAGCCATCATGTTTACGTTCCATTTGCCCTGATACCTACGTTCCATTTCCTTGATGTCCTGATGGAACCTTTCCCCTTGTTCTTCACTTACTTCCCCTAAGTTTTCCGGAAAATAGTCCACATGCGAATGTAAGAAGTGAACCTTCAAACTCATGTTGCAACCTTGTAATTGAAATGCCTTCAACATGCGTTCCACGATACTTCTGTAGTTGGTATGATAATTATCATTTTTAGTTTTTAACTTCCATTGAAAACAGGAAAGTGAATTCAATAGTGGTGTAGGTTTATATTCGTGTTTTTCATGTAATTTGTGAGTTTATTATGGTAATATATAAGCATATTTGATGTAAACTAAGCGGAAAAATTCATTTCTGTAACAGCGTGGACGAATCTGTCGTTAAAATCCGTTTAACCGTTTAAAACAGCAGATAATTTATTTTTTTTAATTTTACTTTTTTATATTAGTCCTATACTTTATAGTAAATCTTATTTAACCAAAGTAATTTAAAAGTAATATAAAGATTTTAATGGACTGTCATTGGGATATTAAATTGTCAAAAGAGTCACGATAGAAAAATATTTTTAACGAGACAGCTGC
This sequence comes from Callitettix versicolor, assembly GCA_022606455.1. Taxonomy (NCBI): domain Eukaryota; kingdom Metazoa; phylum Arthropoda; class Insecta; order Hemiptera; family Cercopidae; genus Callitettix; species Callitettix versicolor. Next base: position 95,451,287 of record CM040190.1, read on the forward strand.
GTGCCGCGATTATTGTAGAAATTCCGCACGCAATCTTGAACCTTAAAGTAATATAATTGTTTCAGTACAAGAATTATTGGCCAATACAAACATTACAGCTTAATAAAACTTCGTAAATATGTATTTTGTTACGGTTATTGCTTTTTTTATTCAAGTTTATTTGTTTTAAAATTAGTATTATCTATGGATAAGATATACGAGGTGTGTTCAGAAAGTAACGAGAATTTTTAAATTTCCCGGGCTTGGAGAGTCCGATTGTCAAACATTTTTTTGTATTTTGTTGGTATTCATGCCCATAAAGTATCATAAAACTTTCAGCTGTTTTCATTGTTGACTTTTTCTGTAACAGCCACTAAGGTTAGACTTGTTTTTATAAGCTCGGCGATTTTCGTTTGTTAAAAGAAATGGATCAAAGAATTTGTATCAAATTTGGCGTAAAAATAGAATAAAGTGTAACAAAGTGTGTGAAATATTAACAACGGCCTACGGTGTGTCTGCTATGAGTAAAGCAAGAGTTTACGAGTGGTATAAGCGTTTCAAAGAAGGCCGTGAAGACGTTGAAGATAACGAACGTCCTGGACGCCCCAGCACATCAACAACCGATGAAAACGTGGAAACAGTTAAAGAAATGGTTATGAACAATCGCCGAATCACAATTACAGAGGTCGCTGATGATGTTGGCATATCGATTAGATCATGTCGTGACATTGTTTCCAATGTTTTGTGTATGAAACGCGTGGCAGCAAAATTCGTTCCAAAATTGTTGAATTTTGAACAAAAACAGCGGCGAATGGAAGTTGCTCAAGAGTCACTAAATGAAGTCAACGACAATGCAGAATTACTGAAACGTATTATAACTGATGTCGAAACATGGGTTTACGGATATGACGTCGAAACTAAGACTCAATCATCCCAGTGGAGGCATATTGGTTCGCCAAGACCGAAAAAGCCTCGACAAGTGCGGTCGAACGTTAAGGTTATGATCACTGTGTTTTTCGATATTAATGGCATAGTGCATCATGAATTCCTGCCACCAGGTGAAACGGTCAATACGGGGTACTACCAACAAGTTCAATACCGTTTGCGTGAAGCAATCCGAAAAAAACGCCCGGATCTGTGGAAAAACCATGCATGGTTTTTGCACCACGATAATACACCAGCTCACACTTCATCGCTTGTTCGTCAATTTTTGGCTAAAAACAGTATGTAACGCTGCCCCAGCCTCCATATTCGCCAGACATGGCTCCGTGTGACTTTTGCCTATTTCCAAAAATAAAGATAACCTCAAAGGGCCGTCGTTTTACAGCCGTAGATGAAATTAAAAGCGCATCGCTAAAAGAACAAAAGGCTATCTCAAAGATCTAGTTTAAGAAGTGTTTCGAGGATTGGAAGAAGCGCTGGCACAAGTGCATAATCTCCAATGGGAACTATGTTGAAGGCGACAACATCAATGTAGAATAATAAATAAATGTTTTGTTAAAAAAATTAAAATTCTCGTTACTTTCTGAACACACCTCGTATTTAGATAATAAAACGTCATTGCAAATGAATTTATTATGAAATTAACCACAATAAAGAAAACTTTGATACAAGAAATAGTTTTAAAAAAATAGTTCGCCTATGGGTATACTCCATTCGAAATTTAATACAGTTGAAACTCAAATTAAAGCTTTAAATTAATCTTCGTTATCAGTTATAATCATTTAAAACAATTATTAAAATCGTTCGGTTTTCTATTCTGTTTTGTTTAGTTTAATTAAATGTCATTCAGCGCTTTTTATCATCAAACACTAACAACTTGAAAATATTAATTTAAATTAATTGGAATTTCTGCACCCCTTACCTCCAATTACAAAAAAAAATGTGAATTTATGGAGGCTCTTCAGTTTTTACGCCAAGCGTTTCAATTAAATTTGTTTGTTTGTAAAGGCGATCCATCAGACCAAATAACTCAAGTAATTGGTCTCATTTCAAATCTAAATAATAACGTTTTAGGCAATATCAACACTAAGTTTATTCTCTGTAAAAAATATGGTTAATTTTGGGATATCATTTATTAAGAAATCGATTCAAAAGATTTAATTTAAGTAATAGTTATAACTAACTGTATCGAACATTTGTAGTGTTGATAATATACAATGTAGTTAACGATTTTAAGTTTAATTTCTTTTGAAAAAAGAACTTTTCAAAATTCTCGGAATTATTTCTATATACAGAGTGTTCAGAAAGTGGTGCTACCTTGTGGGGAAATAAAAAAGGTACTTTATTCTAAGAGTTATTTACAAAAACTGTTGAAAGTGGATTCCATAGTTAATACGACGTTACGTGTTTTTAAACATACGTTGTAACGTTGTTGAGAAATTGCAGCAGCCCATCGTTAGATTTTTCCCTGCAATTCGCGAAAGAGGGGAGGACATTTCAAACAAAATGTCAGGTGGCGATGAATCAGGGGACCGAGGAGGCCGCTATGAAATCACTTGTCCATGAAAACATTTTTACATAGACAACATATCTGCAGATAATCTGTTTGGATGGTATTTACGACCTGTTGAACAATTTGAATGTTTGTAGCTGATGGGAATTGTACTTAGTCCATAAGCGATAATTGTGTAAATTTACGTATCCATCAGTGTAAACTACACCGCATAATGTTGGACTTGTCTGGTGCATCCATATCGTACTTCTCATACTGTCGTATTCAGTTGTGTGAATCGTTTAACGGAACCCACCTTCAATAATTTTTCTAACTCATAGCATAAAATTTCTAATTTCCAAATATGGTTGCGTTCCTTTTTGATCACACACACACACACACACACACACACACACACACACACACACACACACACACACACACACACACACACACACACACA
>CM040190.1:95459162-95471662 GCA_022606455.1 Callitettix versicolor
TGAACCGGAAAATGAATCGGTAACTGAACCAAAAATGAATCGGTAACTGAACCGGAAAATGAATCGGTAACTGAACTGGAAAATAAATCGGTAACTGAACCGGAAAATGAATCAGTAACTGAAATATGTAGAAAAAATATTACTGAACCACCTTCATAAAAAATTTTGTGCTCTTTCTTCATGAAAGTTTTGATAGTTCTTGCCGTTCAGCCTTAACTGCCGTCAATTTGAAACGGAAATTAATGTAAAAAATCTTACACATACGCCCTTCAGGTTTTACACAAGATACCTTCGTGCAAAATTTCAAAAAAATCGATAATTATGTTGTAGCGTCCTTTCAAATTCCGAGCTGCTAAACTTTAGACTTCCGCTTTAACATGAACAAACCGCTTCCACACTGCCTCAGAATTTTCGAGAAGCCGTTACAATTCAGTTCACGTGTACAGTGCGTGCAGGACTATTTGATTTGCACAGCCGTGGTAATCAAACTTGTGATGTAATTGTGAATATCGTAATTTAAGCACAGCGTTACCTGGTAGCTGTAAATACATTTAAATATACAGTATAATTTACAAGTAATACCATTGCATAAAAATTTAAAGGATCGCCATGTTTGAACACGTTATGTTGAAACAAACCATAAATATTTTATTTCATTTCAGAAAAACGTATTCATAATAATTACATGTATATCAAATTGATTTACAACTATCGGTTTTAAATAAAATGAGCATAAATATAATAATTGGTATATTTTGGCAGTGAACAGAATCACTGTTTCTACAGTATGCCTGCAGAAGTATAGGCTGCATAATCAGAAACGCTATGGAATAACGGGGCGTACTCTTACACAAAACCTGTCCTTTGATGTTTCCCTTCAATACACTAAATGTTAGGCTTTGTGTAAAGTGAAAAACAAAAAACAGTGCTTGGAATAACTTCATCATCTCTTTCAGAGTGATTTTTTTAATGAAAACTGCAAACTAAAAAATCTTTTAGTGACTACTTTACTTTGGCTTAAAATACGAACTGTAAATGTAAAACTTGTTTAAGTTTGGAGATTTAAGGCTGATTAGTCAAGAAACTATGTTGGGTGGTGGTGACATGTCAATTTTAGGATAAACTGTCCCCAAAGTGAAATTTTAAAATTAAATTATTTTATTCTCTTTACATCAATGTAATTAGTTATCCTGTTTAAATGTCTTTTGTCTTGCAATAAAGCAAATTTTAGTTCATGTTAAAAAAATGTATAGGTTATCAGACACACACACACAACACACACACACACACACACACACACACACACACACACACACACACACACACACACACACACACACACACACACACACACACACACACACACACACACACACACACACACACACACACACACACACACACACACACACACAAACACACACACACTCATACACACGCGCGCGCGCGCACGCACACACATACACACACATACACATACACATGCACACACACACTCTCACACACACACACACACACACACACACACACACACACACACACACACACACACACACACACACACACACACACATACACACACATTCTCTCTCTCTCACACTCACATACAACACACACTCACACACACATACACACACATTCTCTCTCTCTCACACTCACATACAACACACACTCACTTTCTCTCTCTCTCTCTCTCTCTCACACACACACACACACACACACACACACACACACACACACACACACACACACAGATTTTGGCCAATTTTCAGTTTAGCTAGAAATAAGAAAATCTAAATAAAATAAGAATTATGTGCAATTGTTTTACACTTGATATAGAAAAGTTTCTATTTTTTTAATTGTATGGAAGATTTAAAATCATAGTCTGTTTGAAAAATGTGCATTCATACTAAATACATAAAATATTGAATTTTTTTTAAAGCAACACTAAACAGAACTTAAATATTTTCTTGTCTCCTTCACAAAATTTTTCAATTTTTTTAATAATAAATTCTCCTAAATGTTATTTGAACCTTTTATATAAATCTACTTTATCACAGTTGATGTTCAAGATCCGCCAATGTAACGGGATGATTGTTGGTGGCCTTGAGACAAAGTTGGCAGTTAGGGGGGGGATGATTACCACCTGCACAATCTACCATTTAGTTGCAATGGAACGTTGGACGGGTGAACAACGCGGCAACGCGGTGAAAGAGTATTATCAAAATGGCGAGTTTTGTGCAAACTCGACATACTTTCATTTAAACTTACCGCGTAACCAGCCTGTTCCGTCATATAATGCAATTCGAACATGGATAAACAACCTCGAGCAAACGGGATCAACGTCTAAAAAAAAGGGGCGGGAGTGTAAAAACTGTTCGAACACCTGAAAACATCGCAGCTGTTCAACATGCTCATGCTAAAGTCCTCGCCAATCAGCCAAACAACATGCCCTTCGCATTGGAATAAGTGACACATCTGGGGGATACCTGCTTCTGTTTTATGGGGATACCTAAAAACAAAAGTGTTTCAAGCAGATCCACCCACAACCATTGAAGCCCTCAAACAACGAATTGTAGTAGATATTGCGTCAACACCCGTCAACATGCTGCGGCTCCAACTTAACCACAATGGAAGGCATTTGGTTGACAAAGTGTGCAGAAAATATTATTTTTTCGTATTTTACCCATAATGGCTATTCATGTACTTTCAATTATTTACTAAAAAAATATTAAAAAGGTTTTTTTCACAACCAATTACTGTATTTAATCATCCCTTTTCACTGGCGGACCCTGTATGCATTTAAATGCACAAGATTCGAAAGATAATAGAGGAGATGTCTCACCGACTTTTTCTAGTACACCAGCGATAAAGATCAAAGCTTTAGAAGGTATAAGTTTTAAAATAAAATTTCGAGGTCTTAGTACAAGTATATACAGTGTGCGCTCTATAACTATACCTGTCTTATGATTTTGATTCTAACCAGCACTCCTCCTTACTGTTTCCAAAGGCCACAAATGCGTACACTGATCGTTGTTAAATGATCATCAGAAGCAAATGAATTGGAAAAACTTATACATACTTCGTTCAGACTTCATATTAAGTATCTCTGTATTAAATTTCAAAACAATCGGTCAATAGGTTTGATCAAAACTGCGTACAATCGTTATCATCATAAATCAAAGGCCGTCATCTTGAAACAGAAATAAATGGAGGAAAATATTACAAATACGTCGTCCAGACGTAATAGAAGGTATTTTTTTTTCAAATTTGAAAACAATCGTTCAGTACGTCTGATAAAAAAAAAAACGAATAAACACACGAAGTTGAGTTGGAACAGAAAACAAGTTTAGTTAAGTCAATAATTTTTTGTTGTTGTTATTTTAAGGCGAAAAGCACATTGAGGCTATTATCGCCTCACGAAATGTGTAAGTGTAAAGTGTTAAAGTCGTAGGTGTAGTGTTGTAAGTGTAAGTGTGTGTTATTTTAAGGCTAAAAGCACATTGTGGCTATTATCGCCTCCCGAAATGTGTGAGTGTAAAGTGTTAAAGTCGTAGGTGTAATGTTATAAGTGTAAGTGTGTTATTTTAAAGCTAAAAGAACATTGAGGCTATTATCGCCTCCCGAAATGTGTGAGTGTAAAGTGTTAAAGTCGTAGGTGTAATGTTATAAGTGTAAGTGTGTTATTTTAAGGCTAAAAGCACATTGAAGCTATTATCGCCTCCCGAAATGTGTCAGTGTAAAGTGTTAAAGTCGTAAGTGTAATGTTATAAGTGTAAGTGTGTGTTAGACTCGGGTACCGCGAGGGACCTAAATCCTCTCAATAGGTGCAGCTAGTCTGCACCCCTGCGGGGTCAATTATTTTGTATCGTACTAAATACGGTAAAAGCAGCATTACCGTTGCACAATATATAATTTTGAGTTAGCAAAGATTTAGAATGAAATATTAATAAAGACATAAACGTATATTAAAAAATTCCCCGATTGAGGAAAACTGTTGACCTACACGTTCTGGGTATTTAGTTTCGACCAAATGCCCACGTCACGATGTCCGCAACGAGTTGTGAAAGAAAATTTCTCCCATTGTCCAAATCCGTGTTTGAATGGAACGTGTTTTAATTCTAAACGCTTACTACTGAAAGTGGTGCATTGCGGTGGCGAAATATTTCTGCAGAAAATTTAAATAAAAATGGAAGATAAAGGCTGAGAAGTGAGCGTAAATCTAATTTGCCTTGATTTACTTGTGCGGCGGTTGTGAGTAAATGCGCGGCACTGATAAGGGTTTTATAGACACAGTTCGCGACTATAACATTTGAATTGTAAAAGTAAACATTACTTGTGTTTATGCGGCGAAGAATTTAATTTTACATGCAACTGTAAAATATAAGGATTTTTTCCCAAACGAATTTCGAAAGTGTAAATTAAAAATTGTTCATTCACAAAAATATTTCATAGAAAACTGAGTTATTGGAGCCGCCATCGTGGTAAGACTCAGGCTCAAAACCTTGGAATTTATGCTGGAGGAACTTTAGTTAAGTATGGAATTACTGTGTTCAGTATAATGATCTGCCTTCCCTAGCTTCGTCAATTCTACTTTCGTTGAATTTCCTCCATCTTCGGGAGAACCTCCATCTTCAAAAACTCTATCTATACTAGTCACCTATATTATGGCCCGTCCTATTTATAATTTTCTATCTCCACCTCCTCCATTCAACACGTGTACATTAAACCTGACGTGCTCGCTTCTGATTGGCTCTTCAAAATCATACGTTTTCCCTCGCTTCTGATTGGCTCCTTTCAAACTTTCTCTTCAACGGTCGTCCCTCCTGTTAATTTTTGAAAATTTTTAGATTTTTAAACATAATATCTTCTTGCTACGATATCGGCTCATTTATTATATTTTCTCCCTTTAATTTAGATTTTAAAAAATTTCCAAGTTCTCTAAAATGTTCATACGTCTTCCTTTTTCTGCCATACGTAGTACCTTCATGGAGTTTTCTATTTCTCGAGGTATGTGTCCCTCTTTTATTAAATGTGACTCATAATTTGAATCATTTTTGCCGTATTTGAATGATCCAAAATACGGTATGTTCTTTAAACCTAGTTCTAAATTTTCGTCCTATTTGTCCTATATAGACTGCCTCGCATCCACACTGTATTCTGTTTACCCCATTCTTACTATATTTGTCCTTTTCTTCTATATTCTTTGTCAGTTTGTTCCTTATCGTATTATTTGTAGCCACTGCTAGGTCTATATCATATTTTCTAAAAAAATTCTTAAATTTATATGCCTATTTTCTGGTATATGTTAATTTAGCTCATTCTAGTTTTTTATCCTCTCTTTTATCGCTGTTTTCTTCCTTCCTTTAATTTTTCGTAACAGATTTCTTATAATTTTTAAATCATAATCGTTGTTAACTGCTATTTGGAAATTACTAGTATGGAATTACTATTCATCAGAGAGAACCCGGCCACACAATAGATTTCGAGTAAGACAGACAGATAAAATTAGGACTGTTAGTTCATCGAAATAGAAAAAAAGGATAAATTAAATCGGGGAGACGAAGCCCGTGATTTACCAGCTTTTTAGCGCTATATTTTGTCTAAATTGGGTGTAATCGGGCTATGGCCCAGGTTAATTTAATTCGGCCTAATCTTCGTTAATGGCGGGTACATCAGCTGATCACCCCAATTTCTATTTGCGTCATACGGAATTTATATAAAGAGCTGGCACGTGAAAGTTTCCTTCAGTTCGACTTCAGACCTGGAACGAGAATAACCTCGAAGATGCCAGATAAGATTTTATTGCTTAGATTTTCAAATATTCAATATATTTCAAGCAAATATATTAAAGTAAATACGGTACTATTTAAAAAAAGGTGAGGATATACTTTTATAAAAACACAGATTGTTTAATTTTTTTTTGGGAAAGAAGTTAAATGTTTAATAAATGTTTGTACTTGAATACAATTTTTATAACTTATGATACATCTTTCACACAGTATTACTCAAACACTCCGATAGGTTTTTTTTCCAAAATAACTCGCTTTATTGAAACTACACACTGATCCGCAGGGTTTGCAGACTAGCTGCACCTACTGAGAGGATTTAGACGTCCCTCGCTGTACCCGAGTCTAACACACACTTACACTTACAACACTACACTGACGACATTAACACTTTACACTCACACTTACGTTTAGGCAGGCGATAATAACCTCAATGTGCTTTTCGCCTTAAAAAAAAATGTAACTACAAACATGTTCGACAGAACAGCAGAGAACTCTCACGCTTCATACTATGCCATTTAAAACTTTACATTAAAAAAGTACCTATAAAAGTTTTGTAAACGAAATTCCAGGAGTAGTATAAATTGTTCTCGTAAGAGAGCAGCACAATGCAAACATAGGTGACAGAAATTTGTGTGTGTACAAGAACAGCCGATTGCTAAAAAAAAAATTGTTGAAAGTAATATTTAAATTATTATTGCATCCAACACTTAAATAATTATTGACCGGAACAGTTTTGGAAGTAGAATCGTTAAGACCATCTAGGACAGTTCTAATACGTATACATTATTAAATAAATACACTGTTTTTAGTAAATAATAAATACTGTAGTGTAATTTAGGTATTTAATGTAAAATCCTGTTATAAGTATGTTTATGTTATAACATAAAACATAAAAGTATCCTGTTATAAGTATGTTATTATATCTATAAGGTACAATTTTAGAATTCATTTATTAATTTTATAGGCTACGTTTAAATACAAAAATAGAACAAAGTCAATTGTATTAAATAACCTAAATATAATGAATGACATTACATTAAAATAACTAAGAACGTTTTGCTCTACATTGTTGTAAATTATTCGTTTCATTTTCCATTAACCGCGAAAGGTCGCACGAGCTATTTTGTAAACACACACACACACACAATGAAACAGTGTTTGCAAGTTTGCGCTGTTTGTACTAAATTTGCTTTGTTACTAAAGTTAACAAAAATATAAAATATTAGCATAACAATAGCTACAAAGTAGTAAACCAACTATACCGATAAAATTCCGCCCTCACTTCCAGGCAGCAGTAAACATTTTTACAGGAACTGACGTCATCAGAAAGATCAATTCGGTGGAGAGGAAGTTTTGTTGCCTGACGAAATGTTTAAGCTTTCCATCACGAACAAAATATTCTGCTTTTATATAATAAAACGACTATAAAATACCAAACCGATATTACAGGGATATTGCGTGTTCCTTGTTGAATTTAACTGTGGTTTTTCTTATTAAATAAGTATAAATGATAGCCTATTAATGACACGCAACTGCCTTGCTGACCTGATGGAAGCGAATTTCCCAAAGAAATTATCTTTAGCATTTTTGCATTATCATGTTCAGCATTAAAATCTGTATAAGATTTAATTTTAAAAGCATCGGTGTATTGGAGTTGTAAAAATGACCGGCCATCAATAAAAAAAACAACAAATTAAAATGCTAACATGATGTGCAGATTTCAATGCCGATCATAATAATGATGGTATCTGATTATCAAAACAATTTAAGAAAAAATGTTATGAATTTTCAAAAAAAAAATTTAATGGCCGCCATTTTTAAACTGTTAAACAAATTGTTATTATTAACGAATTTGTTCAAGTTATACTGTTAAAATAGGTTTTTGTAACTATTTAGAATTCATTCGGACAAAAATTCCGGACTTGAACATGCTAAAACACACACACACACACACACACACACACACACACACACACACACACACACACACACACACACACACACACACACACACACACACACACACACACACACACACACACACACACACACATACATATATATATATATATATATATATATATATATATATATATATATATATATATATATATATATATACATACACACACATACACATACACACACACACACACATAAACACACACACACACACACACACACACACACACACAAACACACACACACACACACACACACACACACACACACACACACACACACACATATACAATACACACACACACACACACACACACACACACACACACACACACACACACACACACACACACACACACACACACACACACACACACACACACACACACACACACACACACACACACACACACACACACACACACACACACACACACACACACACACACACACACACACACACACACACACACACACACACACACACACACACACACACACACACACACACACACACACACACACACACACACACACACACACACACACACACACACACACACACACACACACACACACACACACACACACACACACACACACACACACACACACACACACACACACACACACACACACACACACACACACACACACACACACACACACACACACACACACACACACACACACACACACACACACACACACACACACACACACACACACACACACACACACACACACACACACACACACACACACACACACACACACACACACACACACACACACACACATACACACACACACACACACACACACACACACACACACACACACACACACACACACACACACACACACACACACACACACACACACACACACACACACACACACATACATACACACACACACACACACACATACATACACACATACACACACATACACACACACACACACACACATTTATGACATAAATGAGTCACATATATATATATATATATATATATATATATATATATATATATATATATATATATATATATATATAGATAGATAGATAGATAGATAGATAGATAGATATATTATTGATAATATCATTGCGAATGAATGAATAATTTACTCGTACCATAATACGTAACATGACAAAAATAATGCTACCACGTAATATTTATTGAACTGCATATTACTGAATCCCGATTATCTGTTTATAACAAATCTATATTTTTATTTTACAATACTGAAATAAATAAAATTTATTGAAATAAATTACCGGATGACCGAACTACGCTCACATGTTTGAAATATTTGTAAAGAAATTAGCGTCAGTGTTTATATAGCCTATAGCCTATTGTGCATTGAAGTAAACACGATTGTAAGTTTTAATTTAATATTTTATGTTATGCCGGAAAGATTGCATTAAATCATTTTATATTTTTGACAATCACTATGTTCAATACTTTCTTCACAATTATTCCAGAAATAAAATTTCCCACCAGACGAAGTTTGTTCATCTGGTACTATTATTCAGAAGGAGTTTATACAGATTAAAAAGGTGCAAAAATAAAAACGTCAGTAGAAATCAGATAAACGTATAACCACGTTTTGTACATTTACATTAACCTATAAATTTTATGTTTTGAAACTAATTACCAGCATGGGAGACATCAGTATTAAAAACTCTTTACGGAAAGCATACGTTAACTTTTAAACCGTTCGTGTAACGAAACAAAATGGCGGAAAACCGTGTCCTGAAAAATTCCACCTTCTAAAATGCACAACTGAACAAAATGAAAAATGTAAGCGTTGCATTTTGCTTTGATTATAAAACGTTCTTGGAACACTTTATTCTTACAACACTAGAATTGTGACCCAGTTTTCATTGTTTTTGTATTGTGTATTTTTTTGCAATTCGAGCAAATTTATGAAAAATATTTCATTCTCAGAGGAACACTTTACGTAAAATTTATATCAATGTCTTTTACAAAGCTGAAATCTGATTAGCTTTAACCTAACATATGCTATAAGAACAATGAGTGGAAAGCGTTTTGTTTTGGTTTTACTGTTCATTGTTACAAGAAGACTTTAACAAGGAAATATTTGATTCACTTTATGTTTCTGTTTAATTTAATTAAACTTTTAACTATAAGTCATACGTTAGCCTCGAGTTTTAAAAATCAGACATTAGCGTTGAACATAAATTAGTTTACAATCTCGAAAAAGAACTAATTTGTTTTTTCATTTGTTCAACATACTGAACTGTATTTAAGTGCATGAAAGCGTCTGTTGTGTAAAAGAAACTAAATTTAGACACCATTGTTAGTTTTAAATTTGTTAGACATTTGTAAATTTGGTAATATAATGTATACCAGGAGGCACGTGCGAAATTTCGCACTATGAAAATAAACACTGCCTTCTGAATAAGTATTTCATTTTCTTTAATGGATACAAACATGCTATTTGATTCAGTTACTCTTGAAAAGGCTACATACAATTGTCCGTGAGTAAAGACTGCATTTGGTAAATACAATCCTGCTCTTTGAAGTGTTTGTCTCTTTGACTTGTTCTATAGCAAACGCAATTTTAATAGGTCAATTGAAAAGGCATGCTTGATAACTTCTAACTGTAATTTGACATTTTATTTATTTATTTTTGTTGTTGTTATTATTTTAAGGCGAAAAACACTTTGAGGCTATTATCGCCTCTCGAAATGTAAGTGTGAGTGTAAAGTGTTAAAGTCGTAAGTATAGTGTTGTAAGTGTGTGTTAGACTCGGGTAACGCGAGGGACGTCTAAATCCTCTCAATAGGTGCAGCTAATCTGCGGCCCACTGTGAGGATTTGACATTTTATTTGTACTTCGTGTTAATATCTGTATTAACAATAGATAAATGCACGATGGAAGGAGAAATCACAAACATATTTGTGTAAAAACAGTGTCCAAAACATATGTTTGGTATTCGAAATGCTTGTCCCGGCTTGTACGACGGGCAGGGATAGGGGACTGTCAGTAGGACCACATAACCTATAAGTTTAATGACTTTTAAGTAAATATTGAAATTGTTCTACGCACGGTATGCGAAAAAGAGGCATTTGTCTATTCGTGATTAATAAGTTAGCTTCTTAAAACATACAAAATATTTGTGACGCCGCGCATGCGTATCCACGATGCCGTTTTGTCTATGACAGTTAAAAGTGTCTTTTATATTAACATTTTTCACAAACAGTACGTGTTAGCGCCAAATCGTTTTGTAATGTCAGAAAGCATTTAAAAAATCTTTCTGGAGTTATCTCATTTGTGCTTTTACAAGTAGTATGTGCTAAAAAAAGGATGTTGACTCGAGAAATAATATATATGATATAATATACAATACCGGCGTGTTGGAGGTCTTAAAGCGACAATCACCCTGCCTCGTCTCAAAAACTTACACTCCCTCAAGGTGTAAGGTTCGAGAACAGATAGGACTGACTATGTTTTTCTCGTACTGTCAACGCAAATTATTCGTTTCTCATTAGTTTAACTGAAATAAACAAGGAAAAGTTTGATTAAATTTGCGTTTATATTAAAACGCAGCGGACTGTCCCGGTATCTTAGCGACATCGGCCATCACTTGTATATTTATATGTATCGTATACCGTGTAGAATACAGGGAGTTACAAAACTTATATAAGGCTCCTACACACCGAGACGGCCGCGAAGGTAAGACAGTTTGAACACAAATATAATAAATCTACTGTAAAGGTTACTTAAATAAATAAAATAAATGGCTCATTGTGAACAAGAAGAATTACCACAACACCATTCTGATTTGTCTTTATTAAACAATTGTTTGTTTAATGTTTATAAAAAATAATCATAAATTCAACAAGAAAAACTGAAAACCAACATTTTATCGTTACCTCAAAATATGCCAGCAACAAAAATACTTAAAGAGAAAATTTTAATAGTCAACAGGTGCAATTTTAAGGAGTTTACGTTTTTATTGCACTGATACTTTTTTGTGATTCATAATTTATTTTAGAAGATTGTTAAGTTATATGTTATTATTATATGTTAAACTACTTTATCATAATATAAGCTAAAATATAAATTTCAATAACAAACAAAAATAATTTATTAAATCTTCCATTTTATCCAACAATATTCTTCTTCTTTTTAATATTTTTATATTTAGGATATATTGTTATCAACAGATTTTTGTGAAATTAATATTTTTAGTTGCAATTTAGGGTAATAATAATTACATATACGTTTTAACTAATTTGAATCTTAATTTAATTCTATATTAAAACTAAAAATTAAATCATGACAAATTAAAATTATAGCACGTTATAATTTATAAGCTTAATTAAGCTATTCATTTGCTTAAAAAATTAAAAAATGATCAAATTAAAACTTGGTAACTACAAATTAATTTTATATATTTTTTTCATTTTTACACTGTTTGTTGTTATTGCGACTTCAGTCATGAAAAAAAATAATTAAGTACACCTTGAATAATTCAAAATTTTCAATTTTAAACTTTACAACTTTAAAATTCAGTTTTATTATTTTTCAATTTGAAAAATATCTTTTTGTTTTCATTCCTAAGTAGAATTTGTTACAAAGTCATTATTTTATTTTAGTGTGTAACAGTATGTCCTTTTAAAAGTGCAATGTCCCAAATACAGTGTGTAGCAGAAGTAAAATAAAAAAATATAAAAGTTGTTTCATGTAAATGTAAATGTATATTGTAATG
>CM040190.1:95476662-95484162 GCA_022606455.1 Callitettix versicolor
ATATGTTTTATTTGGTACTAACTTGTCTGCTATTTTTAGAACGAATTCTGCTAAACTATATAAACTTAATAGATATGTTTGCCAAGTTTTAATGAAATCGGTTCTGATGAAATTAATTAACTCTGAAAATAAGAAAATGAACTTGGTTATATTTTGCATTTTAAATGGAATTTTAAAATAGAAATGCTTTCTAACATTTTTAATGCAGACCTTAAGGCTGATTAAGTTAATGAAAGCAGATTTTAATGCAAAAGTGCAATATATAAAAGAGTATATATTTAATTTTTTTGGTAATCGCCATTTTGAAACTCTTCAAAACTTGTCCTAACACCAAAATTAATTTTTATGTTCAGTTTTGAATCATACTTTTTAGAAAACGTAGTGTGTGTGTGTGTGTGTGTGTGTGTGAGAGAGAGAGAGAGAGAGAGAGAGAGAGAGAGAGAGAGAGAGTGTTAACAATCTCATATCGATAATTTTTTATTCCTATATGTTTTTCATCCAAACTTGACACAGCAAATAACTATGGTAAAAGATTGGATAAAAAAGATTAACATTTTCAAAATGGTGACAATTAAAAACGTCAATCACTGCATTTTATGTTACACTTTTCGAAGTCGAATTTTACCGTCGTGTTCCGCGTTAAAATATGCATTTTAAATTTTCAGTGTAATTTGAAAGTTTGTAAAACGATAATTTTTTATTTATAATTTAAAATTCAGTTAAAAAATATTGTTTTAAATTCGCTACACCACGTTAGCGAGACAGCTGCGTGCTCTGGTAATTTTAATCTCGCGTCTGTTTCGATTCTGTCGGATATTTAAAGAAACTCGTACTTTTCAAAATTGCTAATCGATACGTGCACATTTGAACTGCAACGGAGCGATAAACACATTACTCTGCATTCTCTTGAGGATTATCGCACGATAAATACACTATGAACTTACATTTCTCGGAGAACGGGGAAAATTATATATTGAACGTAGATTTTATGCGGGAACTAACTTCCTACGAAACTTCATAATCCAAGATTTAATTTCATAAATTTATAATGACTGAACACTACGATTAAGATGATTATATATATATGTATGTATGTATGTGTGTGTGTGTGTGTGTGTGTGTGTGTGTGTGTGCGCGCGCGCTCGCGTGTGTGTTTTAGTACGATCACGTTCGCCATTTTGGTCGTTTAGATTCAACTTGGCACAAAAATTGACTAAAATAATAACTTGGACAAGTTTGTTAACCACGTTCGTTCAACAGTTTCAAAATGGCCGCCATTTAAAATATTTAAAAATCCATAATTTTGTTTTCAATCAGATTTCACCATTGTAATCGGCAATAAAAATCCATCGAAACTAGGGAATTTTTGACGGCGGCCATGCCTTATATTTTCAATGTTATTTGGACGTTTAAGGTGCTGAAGTACGCAGGTTTTAATGTTCATTATGATGGTGAAATTAAATTCTCAAAAATGGTAGATTCCAAAAGTACTTTTGAAAATTCGCTTCTATCGTGCCAACGAGACAGCTGTGGGCAGCGATAATTTTTATAAATATTCTTTAATGACGTGTGAAATGCACTGGATTTTATAATATAAAACAATAACTGAAGGAAGTGAAAACCAATCCTTAGGAATAAAAACACTAGATTAAAATTTAAAGAAGGAACAAAAAGAGTTGCCTTTTACTCGGATGAAGTTAGACTACAGAGTATCTTTGACTGAAAAAGTATTGGGAAAATCTCAAAAACCTAAAAGAGCCAAAGTTTAAAGCCCAAAAGAACCAAAATTGACTAAATGTGCTCCATTGAGGGCTTAAAAAAACAAAACAATAACTACATTTTTTTAGATATTTATTTTTATTTTTGTTTTTATTTCAAAATTTTACTAGCGTTAGGTATGCAAAATAAAACACTGAAAAAGAGGAAAGTTTAACGAAAAATGTTTTAATTTATAAATTTAAAAATATATATTTCCGTTTAGTTTTAAACTATGAACTTAACGTTCAATTAATGTCGCAGTTGTCATTTTTAAAAGTAGTTTCACTTCAATAAATATTATTATGATGCAAATCGATAATGATAAGGTTATATTTCACAGATTCGATAACAAATCTATTGCTTTTCAGATACAGGTGTTGAAGGATCTGGCCTGATAATGTTTTTCTACACGGATTACGTCACCACAAAGAACCAAAGATGAAGTTTAAAAAGATCAGAGTGAACATGCTGACGTTTTATCTGTTTTTAAAAGTTATCAACCGCCGTTATTTGTTCGCTAAATTAGTCCCTTCAAATCTGGATTACTTTTGGATATTTATCATCGGAGTGCTGATGTTGAGTGAGTTCTGTTTGGCGTTAAGTGCGAGTAGAATAGTGAGGACAAAGTACGGCGACATATCGGGTGTGATTGTTACTCCGGACAACCGCTTCCTGGACGCGGTGGAAGTGTTCAAAGGAATACCGTACGCCTCGCCTCCCGTAGGCAGTCTGAGGTTCATGCCACCCGTCACCGGTGCGTTGTGGTCGGGAGTGAAAGTGGCTGACAGATTCGGTCCTGTGTGTCCTCAGAGGCTACCGGACATCGGCAATGAAACGATCGCCTTGAAGACGATGCCGCGAGGAAGGATACAGTACCTAAGGAGGTTGTTGCCTTATCTGCGCAACCAGAGCGAGGATTGTTTGTATCTCAACATCTATGCACCGGTTCAAGGTGAGTTTGAACAAGAAACTTTTAATTTGAATTATACAGTACACACCGTTGAAAATGACTTTATAACAAAATAAGTATGACATCGCTAAAATACATTTAAAAATCTTTAAAACATCTTGTGCTTTTTTGGCCCCTAAACCGTATAATTTTTTGTCAAAAGATGTTAGTTATGCAACTACCTTTAAAACTTTTGAAAAACAAGTTGTAAAATTTTCATGAAGAAAGCTTTTTCGAAAAAAGTGACGATTTGACGGAAATCAAAGGACTATAAAATGCAGAATTTTAAAAAATATTTTTTTATTTGAAAACATTCTAAGCAAATAATTCTCAGTGAATCTCTCATGTTCTTTAATAATTCTAAACCCACAAAAATTTTTCTCGGGCATAACCAATTCTGTCTACTAAAATTTACATTAATCAGAAAATGTTTCATTTTCATGCTAATAGTTTTCGTTTTGAAAATTTTGTAGCAATACACCTTAGTATTCCCAATTACTGATTTAATAGTAAATTTAAATCTATTTACGTAATAAATAATTTTAATTTTAATAATTATGTACTGTATATTTCATATTCTGTAATTTATCATTATTTTTATTTATCCTGTTTTAATTATAATTATAATAACCAATCCTTATTTTATCCTCTCCTAAACGTACTCTCAAAAAAT
Organism: Callitettix versicolor; assembly: GCA_022606455.1. Classification (NCBI taxonomy): domain Eukaryota; kingdom Metazoa; phylum Arthropoda; class Insecta; order Hemiptera; family Cercopidae; genus Callitettix; species Callitettix versicolor. The sequence goes on from CM040190.1 coordinate 95,480,043, forward strand.
GTTATTAATCAATCATCTCTCTCTCTCTCTCTCTCTCTCTCTCTCTCTCTCTCTCTCTCTTCTCTCTTATCGTTTATATATATATATATAAAACTATAAGGTCTACAAAGTTGAAATTTTACATAATGTATATGTTTTTTTACAATTAATTTGAAATTTATTAATTAGTAATTTTGAAAAGTGTTCTAGAAAATTTCTCCTTATTCAAATTTACAATTAAAATTTTATGGCTCAAATTGCTTTTACGGCAGCTCAGCCGACTTGAGGTTATTTTAAATTTGCCAGTCATTGATAATCTTGAATTGTAATCCATTCCATTATATATATATATATATATATATATATATATATATATATATTTATTTATTTAAAGCTTCAATATTATTTATTCAAATGCTATATTTATTGGTTTTAATAAAACAAAATCCTTTTACACTTTATTATGTCTCTTGTTTTTTTGCCCATTTTAAACTCAACTAACATTTTTTTAAACAGTACTTATTTAATTGAAACCATATATCTTCTGCCTTCTGTATTGTATTTCTATTTACATTAATCACTGTTTCACTGGTTTATCTATGGCTTATATATTTTATTTTTTAAACAAAACAAACCAATAATATTTTATAATTTCAAACATTAAAATTTTCGAAGTTTCGGCTTTAAACTTAAATAATTAATCAATATATATATATAACAAGAACTAGGTTATAAAAAATAATATTTCAAGTGGTTTAAAATAGCTTTTTTCCGGAACATTAAACTCTTGTTCATTTACAATACTTCACACCTCACAGGAGTATGGTTGAGCTATTAAACATAAAAGTTTATATCGTTTTTTAACACATTTTTAAGAAACGTTTTTGTTGGTATTGGTAGCTGTGACTAAGTTTTAAGCCATGTCAAACTGTCGTACGTTTATTTGGAACAAATTTCGCGACACACAAAAAGTCTGATTTATTTGTCTCTAACGTTAAAAGGCCCATTGTCCGTTTCACATGGGGATACGGCTTGACAGGTTTCAGAAAAAAACTTTTGAATTTATTGAATACCACTCTTAACAGATTTTAGGTTATCTTTGATTCCAAAACAAAATGGCGGCCGCTCGTATTGCAATATTTATTTTAAACGGATTTTTTCACGTGCTCTAAAAGTCAAACTTATTGTCTGGTCTGTACACATTATAGTTTTTTTTTATTTCCTACATTCGAACATTCAAATCTGACGTTGAAGAAATAAAAAAAATTCAATGTCTGTTTTTTAGGTTAAAATTTTAATTTCGTGTATTCTCCACTACGAAACAACTCGACAGCTTACAATAGAAACATCTACTTTTGTTAAATATAATGCCTAGTAGGTTTTAGGCTATCACTATTATGCCTATTTGAAACAAAATAGTGGGCACTAAAAATGCCTGATTTATTTAAAAAAATAATATTTTTCAAAGATCTATCAGCTAAACTGATCGTCCAACTGACAATGCTACTGTATGACTTAGTGTGGGTACGGAAGACCAGGCGAGCTGGAGTGTCTGTAGGGCTCCCTGCAGACAGGAAGGTAAGCCGAAACCGTAGCTGTGAAGCCATGTGGGCTGATCAGCGGGCCAGTGACCAGTCCAGGCCTTAAGGTATTTTGCCATACTGGTACCACGGGTTCGTGCTCAAGCCCCCCGGGGGACCCCTAGGGTCATCCCTGGGTGCACGAGAAGGTGTTGGATTCGTGGGGGTAGTGGTGGTGTTGGATAGTAGATGTCTGTCTTCTTCTTTGATCTTCTTCTGTTAAGTGGGGATGGTGGTAAACCCTCGAGGTAGTGACACCATTTCCTTTAGCAATTTATTGCACTTAATTTAGTAGTAACTGTATGACTTAGTTGTGTGTTACAGTATCTTATTGCCAGAGGTATTATTTAGGGTTTCAGCCTAACAACCTGCTTACATATCCGAATAATTGTATTCTACCAATAACAATAGTTCTCTCGAAAAGTCCTCCTCACTCATACTCACAATTAAAAATTTATGGCACCGCGGGGGTGCAGACTAGTTGCACCTATTGAGAGGATTCAGACGTCTCTCTCGGTACCCGAGTCTAACACTTACACTTACAACACTACACTTACGACTTTAACACTTTACACTCACACTTACATTCAGGGAGGCGATAATAGCCTCAATGTGCTTTTCGCCTTAAAAAAATAAAATAAACATTTATGGCTCATATTACCTTCTTGCACCTCAGCCCACTTAAATTTACTTTAAACTTACCAATCGTTAATATTTTTGAATTGAAATCCATTACAAACATATACATTGACAAGTATATTTTGAAATAAATTTGAGATAACTAAAAAACTCTGATTTATTTGTCTGCACCATTAAAAGAACGATTATCCGCTTTTCACAGAGAACACAGCTTGATATCTTTCAAAGAAAACTGTTGTATTTACTGAATACTATTGTTAACAAATTTTAGGCCTACCTTAACTGCGATACACGTATTAAAAACAAAATGAAGGTCATAAACTAATTAGGAATTTTCAATTTGTATCTGGCAACTTGCTTTTTAATAACAAGTGCTTCTTTGCGAAACACATTAACTTACTGTAGTTTAAGTCGAAAAAATTCTAATCCAACTTTAAAACAGTAATTTTTATTCCTTGGAAAACACAGTGTTACAGAAAACTGAAGGTAGTTTCGCAATATATTTCTTTGACGAAATACGTAATTTAAATCTTGTTTTCATATCCTCGCTTTCCTGTCGTCAGACAAATTCTGACATTTGAAAGCCGCACGTGACGTATCATCGCACAGATTCTATTCCATCCAGGAATCTAAATATTTGTCTTTACGTTTTTTCACTACACTATAAAACTGTTCGATCATATTACATTTGCAAACGATTCGAACGTTAGTTATTTTAATTAAAAAATACACTTTATTTCACATTGTAAAATAAAAAGTTACAAAAATTGTCGACAGGAAAGTAAATTACATTTTCCGTTATGGAAAAATTGTTTTGTGCTTTTCGCTTTACCTTGCAGCGTTTAATTAACATTGTAATCACTGTTTAATTTGGTACACGTCACTTAACAAATACGGTTCTATTATAACAACTATCAAGACTAGTTTGTTAAGTACGCTTTGTTTTCAAACATAAACTAAATGGAATACTCAAAGAACAATGTTCTTTTGAAACAGTTACCTGTATGCAGTAAACTCGAAAGTGTCGATATAATTATTAAGCACTTAGAACTTGGATGCTGTACATTAGCTTACTTTAATAACTTTGTCAGCAGCGTTATTTACGTCTAAGCAATCTTTTGTAGCTTTCACATATTGTTTTGAAAGTTGGTGTATTTTATTGCTTGGAAATGGAACGTTATGAGAGCTTTTAGAAAATTTCCATTTGAAAACTAATTATTGGAGCGACTATTATAGTGACATGTGGGACAATGAGTCTTGCACATGCGCGCCTTTGTGTTTTAACACTGAAATGTCTTTTGTCTCCGGCCATGTCATACAAACTTACATAGCAACAATTTTGTTTTAAAACTTGCTCTTTGACATACAGGAATATAATATGTGTAAAATATTTAATTTCCTTATAAAACGAGATCATATACGGTCTTTCATCGTGTCATGTATGGCTTTTACCTTGATAAGTGTTCCAACAGCTCATAAATTCGTTGAAAAGTATTTATTACTAAAAAAATATTAGTATATTTTTGTACGTTTTTTACAATGATCGTGCGTAAACGTAAAAATAATAAAATAGTTTTTTCAATAAAAAACAAAACAATCTCATTTCCAGCTGAAGCCAGACAATCAGCTTCCAGGTATCCAGTGCTGGTGTTCATCCACGGTGAATCGTACGAATGGAACTCGGGCAATGTGTACGATGGTTCAGTGTTGTCCAGTTATGGCGGGCTGGTTGTAGTCACAGTCAACTTTAGGTTAGGAATATTAGGTAAGTATATTCATCTCATGGACCTGAAAATGAGCATCGATCTCGGTGCATAGATTAAGTTATTATACAGGGTGTTTGTAACTGAATGTTACATTTCTAAAGCTATGCAATTTCTATTAAGTTTTAACTTACACTGATAAATAATACATAACATAAA
>CM040190.1:95489162-95494162 GCA_022606455.1 Callitettix versicolor
ATATATATATATATATATATATATATATATATATATATATATATATATATATATATGGGTAAAATGAACGGAGGAGCGGTAGAGGATCCATGGGGACAGGATGAGGGAGGTGTAGAGGATTAGAAGGAACAAGACATGAGTCGGAGTGCCTTGCGTGATCCAACAGGGTCTATACGCAGATAATAATAATAATTATTATTTTATATATATATATATATATATATATATTTGTGTGTGTGTGTGTGTGTTTGTGTTTGTGTTTGTGTGTTAGCACTCTCTCGTTTGCAATTTTGGTTTTAATTTGATTTAAACGGCACAAAAATCGATTTTGATAATTGCTTCGACAAGTACATTACACAAGAAAATCCGTTCAATAGCTTCAAAATGGCGACTGTTTCAAAACATTATAAATCATAACTTCTATATCTTTTTGGAAATCCAGATTCCGTTGTCGTAATTAACTTTAAAATACGCACAGTTTAGCTTTTAAAATTTTTAAAATTTATTAAGAAAATGACCTGATGTCAGCGTGAAATAAAATTGAAAAGTGTATTGTTGAATTTCGTTCTATCACATCTGCGAGAAAGCCTCGTGACATAATTTTTAATAGGTTGTTTGTCAATTTTAACGTAAAATTAATTATATTTAATTTGTTTTACCGTTGCTACGTTCTTTTACTTTTTTTTTGGTATTTTAAGGCGAAAAGCACATTGAGGCTATTATCGTCTCCCTAAATGTAAGTGTGAGTGTAAAGTGTTAAAGTCGTAAGTGTAGTGTTGTAAGTGTAAGTGTAGGTTAAACTCGGGTACCGCGAGGGACGTCTAAATCTCAATAGGTGCAGTTAGTTTGCACCTCCTGCCGGGGACATTATTTTAAAATACCTACAAAAATATGATTTAATAATTAATAAATAAGACAATTTGGAAAAATTAAAACCGAAAAGTGTTTGCTGTTATTTATTTTTGTAATTTCACATTGTATGACAATATATTCTATAAAACGAAATTGTGAAATATATGTATTCATGTAAATAAATTGAACGAAGCACTATAATGGACACCACCAAAGAGAAACACTACAAAAGAAATGAGTCGTAGTATTTGTAACGTTGATTTCAAAAACTGTGGCATGTACACTAATGGTCCGACTTCCGTCCACAGAGGAAATATAAACGCCCATACAATGGCATTGCGTGATGGTAAACCGCACCTAATAATTTCTGAACGTTATGCATTCACGTACACAATGATTTCCACAACGAAATCTGTTTTAGCTTAACTTTGTACTGGGAAAATATTCATATTAAAAGTATGAATAACCATGGCACGCTAACGTGATGGTGGCGAATTTCCAACAATAATTGTTATCGTACTTTTTTTTTTTGAAAATATTATATCACTAGTAGTTCAAAGGAGAGTTCTTAATTGCCTGGTCACGATCAGGTCTGATGTGTTCGTAAGCTATTCTGGCAATTAAAAGGTAACGTTATTATTTACGAAAAACGTTTCTGAACCAATTTCAATGAAAATTGTATGATTCACGGTGCTGTCAGAATTATGATAGGTCTTGCCGTTCAGACAGTATTACAGAAAATAGCTAAATATCGCCCTCATAAGTTAATATCAGAGGCTGTCATTTTGAAACGGAAGTGAATAGGAAAACATCTGACACGTCGTTCGTGTTAACGTTAATATTTACGAAAAACGTTTCTGAACCAACTTCAATGAAAGTTGTATGCTCCACGGTGCTGTCAAAATTATGATAGGTCTTGCCGTTCAGCCAGTATTACAGAAAATAGCTAAATATCGCCCTCATAAGTTAATATCAGAGGCTGTCATTTTGAAACGGAAGTGAATAGGAAAAAATCTGACACGTCGTTCGGGTTAACGTTAATATTTACGAAAAACGTTTCTGAACCAACTTCAATGAAAATTGTATGCTCCACGGTGCTGTCAGAATTATGATAGGTCTTGCCGTTCAGCCAGTATTACAGAAAATAGCTAAATATCGCCTTCATATGTTAATATCAGAGGCTGTCATTTTGAAACGGAAGTGAATAGGAAAAAATCTGACACATCGTTCGGGTTAACGTTAATATTTACGAAAAACGTTTCTGAACCAACTTCAATGAAAATTGTATGCTCCACGGTGCTGTCAGAATTATAATAGGTCTTGCTGTTCAGCCAGTATTACAGAAAATGGCTAAATATCGTCCTCATAAGTTAATATCAGATGCTGTCATTTTGAAACGGAAGTGAATAGGAAAAAATCTGACACGTCATTCGGGTTATATACGAAGTAACGTTTTACCAAAAAAAGGTTATTGCTTTTGCTAAATCTGCGTCACAAGGAGACACAAATCACTGCTGAACAGTTGCGTTTAAATGAAGAATCAGTCAATTATTACAACCGACGCTTAAACCTGTATAAATTAGCATTTGAAATGTTCAAATTACACGCATAACACGAAAGGGATTACTGATCTTCTATCGGCTCATTTTCGTAAGTTCAATTGAATTTGAAATAAAAACACGCACGCAGTCTTGCTGACGTGATAGAAGTGAATTTTTGAAGTGAATACTTCTTATGGCGGCGTATGGATGTATGTTTTGCACGGGAAAAATTCTGTTTGCCGTCACGCATCACGCTCTTATATATATATAAAACATATACTTATATACTACTTCTTATGGCGGGGTATGGATGTACGTTTTGCACGAGAAAAAATTCAGTTTACCGTCACGCATCACGCTCTTATATATATATTTTTGTTTTAAAATGTATTTTTGAAGTGTATTTTTGTATTGGCCAGTTACTATGGTATTTCATAATCACTATGGTTTGTCGAAGGTCTGTTGTTCCATCGGAGCATCCTGATGTCCGGTTCTGCCCTGAGCCCGTGGGCGTTAGTAAAGGACCCAGCCCATGTTACACGACAAGTGGCACGGCATGTAAATTGTTCTGTAGAGCTCTCACATCTGCACCTTTTAAAGTGTCTGCGGGACAGGCCTTTGGAATCGTTACTCTCTGCGCCCATTGATGCTCCAGAATTTTCAACCATGTTTGGACCAAGTATAGACGGAGTCGTCATAGATAGTTATGTTCCTGACGTCAGAAGTTTAAATCTACAAAGTGTTAAAGGTGATTATAATAAACACGATTATGTGTATATATTATATAGTTCGTAATCTGTGTTAATTTATCTATGTTATATTTCTATGCGTATATTTATCTAAATAAATTATTAATAATTAATTAAAGATAATTAATTAGTGAATGCTGTCAGAATACCAAGAACGTTGACAATCACATACATAATAAATTAATTTGTTTGCAAATTGATAATAAAACCTAATTGTTGATAACATTTTTCCAATTTTCTAATTCAAAAAATTTAAAACAGTTAAATTTTTACAAAAAGGATAAGTATAGACTTTATTTTCATTTTGTACGTTATTAACGAATTGTTATAAAATTAGCTGTTATAAATGTAAGACGTTGTAAGTAGATTGAAATAGATCACTTTTGGAAAGAACACACACACTTGTCTTTCGGAAAATTTTCACAAATTTGGTTAGCTTCCTTTCAAACGTGGAAAAAATCGGATTGAGTAAGATCGTGGTAAGTTGGTTACCCATTTAAAATCTATTCAACAGTTTCGAAACGGCTGAATTAAAAAATCACACTTTTTTAGCGTAAATATTTTGTGTTAATAGCTTGGACAAGTTTGTTATGCAGTAAAATACGTTAACATTTTCATAATTGCTGTCATCTCATATCTTAAAAAGACACTTTTTTATTCGAATCTGTTTTTAAACGATTTAACCATTTTATTCAGCATTTAAGTCTTCATAGGTTAGCGTTTTCATTTTTCATTTTTTGTTGGAAATCACTCTGACAGCAGTCATTGTTGATTTCGTGTTTCCAGTACAATTTGAAAATTTGAAATACACATTTACGCAGATGTATATTATACGATAATAAAAACATATTTTCAAAAAGGGCAAGAAAATATATTTTTGGAAATTCGCTATCGTAATGCCAGCGAACTGCAACTATTGTAAATATTCAAAAATTTATTATTATAGAAATAATTTAGGTCGAAAGGCTCAAGCAACTCACCTATTTTTGTTTAAGAGTTAATCATTTGATCCTGGATTGTATGGATGAATCAATATGTCAAGTTATTACTTTAAACTCCATACACAGTTTACAGTTACCTATTGTATAAACGCTATAAATATCGCAAAACGTACGTCAGTTTTCTTAAAATGTATTATTTATTGCCAACAGCTTCATGTTTATTACTGGAAAGTGATAAATGGTAATGGAACAATGCAATATGTTTTGCTTTTCATTTAAAAAATATACGTTTTAAAGAATTATTCTTCTATGAGAAAATATAATTTTTGAAATATTGTAAAATAGTATCGCGTTATTTGTTATAAAATAATTAACTTTTAACGCTTAAATCGCTGGTATTTAAAATTAAAAATAATTTTTTTATACTCTATTTGAAAAAGAAATATTTTAATATTGATATTTTTCAGTGGAATGAGGAGCTACGAAATTGCGATAATAAGGCCCAACAAACTATTAGATTTTCTTTATAATATATTCTATTTATACTTTAGAAATTTTAATACACTGCAAATTTTTAAGATTAAATCAAAAGGTTGTAATCAAAGGATTTTCGACAGAAGTAAAAACTTACATCAAAGTAATCAGTCGAAGTAATTGTTGATCTGTTTAGATCTCATTGTTTATTTGAAAGTACACGAAAATGATATAAAAGAAAATGAACGCTTATCTACATCATATACAAATACAAATTTTAATATATCCAATGCTCTAATAATTGTGACAACAATTATAGACTGTGTTTATTAATTAATAAATTAATCATTTATCGTAATTACACTGTAAACGCTCTGATAATTTTATGTTAACTGTGTTTAATTTAAATTTAAAAAAATTACTTCAGTAATCGGTTTTGAACT
>CM040190.1:95499162-95514162 GCA_022606455.1 Callitettix versicolor
AGTGCGCTAGTTTGGAGATGCAGCATACTGACCTTAGTCAGCTCGGATAAGAATAAATGTGTCAGTAATACCTTTTCGAATCACATTTTAATTGAATTTGTGTCAACGATTTCTCAATATTTTAAAACAAATTCTCTCATTTTGTGGAATTATAATTGGAAATATATATATATATATATATATATATATATATATATATAATAAAAAGATGAATTCTGAAGTAAAAAAGTCTACATCCGCGCCTGAATTGCCAGAGAATTTAACTTTTTTCGTAGTGATAATTCGAGATTACATGTAAGATTTCGATCGTCACGGTTACGCATCATGTTTTTTGCATTAAAATATTTATTCACTTTAAATTATTTAAATAAGTTTAACAATAAACATTATAATTATAATTGACGCCATTATACTACATACCCGACCAATCTAGCACGTTGTTTAAAGCGTTTACAGTTAAAAGCGGAGGATTTCTGTGTGCGCAGATAAGCTGCGCACTGCCGTTTTGTTCAAGATTCTTTTGTTTTGAGTTTAATAATACCTTGCATAATGTATATGTAATTAACATTTTTATACACTAATAATGTAGTTGTTAATATTTATTCAAATTATAATTAACGCCAATATACTACGCTTGCCGCCTCGGTGGTCTAGTGGATAGCGTACTAGGCTTTCACCCCGAGGATCCGGGTTCGATTCCCGGAGAGGGTTTGGCATTTTCCTACGCTATAAATCATCCCCATCGTCTGCATTAGCCCAAGTGTGCACAATAGTCGGACGTTAAACACCAAAAAAAAAAATATATATACTACGATTCTATCCGAACTTGCGCGAAATGTTACAGCATTAACAGTTAAATATATCTTGCACAAGAGTGTTCCATAATATTATGTATATAAATAAATTCATTAATTGTTTATATTATTAATGATAACCATTGAACTACAGGCTTAGCTCAGCCTTCATTATTGTTAGATCATTACCTACATAGGAGCCTATGTGATTACCTTTATATAAGTTTTCATTTTTTATAGTTCAGTTTAAAAAAAGTGCACAACTGCAAACTTTTTTACGTCTTATTAAACTCAACCGCATTGTTAAAGAAAAATACATTTTTAACAGACATATTTTTTCAATAAAATTTTTTAAATCCTTTTTAACGCGAAATTTCAAAATAATCGATCAAAGTAAATCCATTGCAGCCGATCAAGCCAGTGTTTACTTTTCTTGTAAACATACTTTCTGTATAAGCAGCAAATTACAATTACAATCTTTTGTAAAGTGGTGCAAGATTTCAAAGTAATTGCACAAAAAGTAGAACTTTTGCAGGCAATATAATGTTTACTTTTCCTTTAAATATTCTCACTGAATAGTTAATACAAAAAAACCTTCAAAGATCACGTTCATAGTTTAAGTTCAATTAAATAACATTATAAATCACGAAATTTATTTCGTAAAGCATACATATTTATGCATGTTTACGTTATGTTCAAGCATTGTTGTTATTATTCAATGAATATGATTGGTTTGTGGTTTTGAAGCGCAATGGTTAGCCGTTAACCGACGTTGGTTTGCCAATTTTAATTCAAATTTAAATGTATTCTCTCTACCTACATTATCCATGACGTAATTGGATAATAATTACTGAAATTGTAAACAAATATAACAAAGTAAACTAATTATTTACGAAATGAATGAAAATATTTGTTTTCATTTAAATTTGCAATAAAAACTATTTCTATTATTCTTTATTTGTTTCACCCAACTTTGGGGTACACTAAATCAATCACTTTTTAATGTTCTGTGCCTTCCTCGTAGCCCAGTATTGCTTCATTCGTTGTGATCTTGTTTTTCTTTCTTCGTCAGAGATTTGGATCGTTCGCTTGGATTTGACTTTGCCTTGGAACCGTTGCTTCTTGTCCTTGGTTATTGTTTTGGCTGTTCTGTCCATGAGCATAGTGTCAGTGATTTGTAGTTCTGTTTCTCTAAACCAAAGTGGTTTAGCTCTTTTCTTGCGGAAGTAGTCAAATATTTTTTTGGTTAGACTATTTTTGTCCATTCGGAGGATGTGCCCATAAAAATCAATTCTCCTTTTTCTTATTGTGTCTGATAGTGTTTCAGTTTTTTGGTAAAGAGTTTCATTCCTGATGTGGAGTAATTGGTTGTTACGGAATTTGGGGCCTAAGATGTTTCGTAATATCTTTCTTTCATTGATCTCCAGCCTTTCCAGTGGGCCCTGGGTTGTGAGAGATAATGTTTCAGCTGCATATAAGGCTTCTGGTTTAATTACCGTATGATAATGTCTTATCTTTGTATTTCAAAAGAGGGACTTCTTCTTATATGTGTCTTTGGTAAGTTGGAAGGCTAATTCAACTTTATGTCTCCTAGATTCCATAGCTTTTTTCTCTAAGGCGTTCCAGCTGATCCATTCCCCAAGATATTTGAACTCTTTGACTATCTCAATGTATTGTTCTTCCACTTGAAGCTTTTTTGGTGATTTTTGTATGTTTGTCAATATTTTAGTCTTTTCAAATGAAACTTTGAGACCAATTTTTAACGCTTGCTTCTGGAGTCCAAGAGCCTGTATTTCTATCATTATTACTCATTTTTATTAATTTTCCTCACAACTTACTATGAGATAAAAACTGTAAAATATTTTGAAAGATTATTTTGCACTCTATTCTGCAAGAGATAACATTTTTGTATTTGTTTACTCAAGTAACCCACGCGCCAGTTTTTAATTCCACAATGCTTTATATTAAATTTTTTTGTAGGTCAGTTACATCAACCGTATTAGCTTGAAGGACGCATAATTGAAAGATTAAATAAAACAAACACTGTTGATATTAATTAAAAAGATGTGTAATTATTTCACAGAAACAAGGATGCGTTCACGGGGAAGAGTTAGGTTATGTGTTCGGAGCGCCCCTGGTTGGAGGGATGATGCATTTTACACGTAACTACACAAAATACGAGACTCTACTTTCAGAGGCGACAATGACTTATTGGAGCAACTTTGCTCATACTGGGTAAGTACCGTGATTTAATGTAACTTACTCTATAACGAAGTTATGACTTCGTAGTTTATGTGTTGTCATTAGGGTTCGGTAGTCGAAGTGGCTAAAGTCTGTTACGTCTCTGTATTTGCTCATCTCAAAGTCATACTTTCAACCCTTCCCGTTAATGCCGATCCCTTTTCCTTATTAGTCTAACTGGTATAAAGTATGGACTTAAAAATGTATCACTTTATTAGCAAATTTTCAGGCCATCATGGTAAAACTCAGACCCAGGGAATTGAAATGATTGTCGATCCTGAATTTAAGATTAATGTTTCAGAGGTTATTACAAATTTATATATATATATATATATATATATATATATATATATATATATATATATATATTATCTGCGCATAGACCCTGTTGGATCACGCAAAGCACTCCGACTCATGTCTTGTTCCTTCTAATCCTCCACACCTCCCTCATCCTGTCCCCATGGATCCTCTTCCGCTCCTCCGTCCATTTTACCCCTGCTCTCTTTGGGATTTCATTCTCTGAAACCTTCCAACCGATCATCTTTCTCCTGTATGCGCGCCTGTCTTCAACATCTGTTGAGTCTATTCCTGCGTCATGTAGGTCTATTCTGATTTGTGCGATCCACGACGTTGTTGATTTGACACCTTGTATATACTTAAGGATTCTGTTGGCAAGTCTCGTTGTTGGGAGTCTACTGATGTGTCCATAAAACCGAAGCCTCCTTCTTCTGATATCTGCTGCCAGGTTCGATATCTTCTCTGTGGTTATATATATATATATATATATATATATATATATATATATATATATATATATGTGTGTGTGTGTGTGTGTGTGTGTGTGTGTGTGTGTATGGTTTGAATTGCATTGACAAAATCGTTTTTCAACAAAACCATTTCAAATTGGAAAAACTGATTCCACCAACCCAATAATCGTTCAAATTTGCACAAATTAGCATTTCTAAATGTCACTAAATGCACAAAACCAAACCTCATCCCGGTCAGGTAGCGTTCTTGTTTTTTTAATATTAAATTCAATGTTACAATCTGCAAATAGGTGAATATTTTGAAGAGCAAAGTGCAATATAAAAAATATTTTTTTAAAGTTCGCTCCCATTACGACAGCGAGTAAATTATTAGTTCCATAGTTATTTAGTGATTTCTGTGTTTGTTTAGTACCCTTAGTACCCTTAAAGTATCACTAGCGAAAGGGTTGTTTCAGTCGGATTCAACTTGTTAAAAGTTTTTTTGTTCTACTGAGTTATTATTTTAATAATCACAAAATTGATTTAAAAATACAATTTCTATTTTAGCTTAAAAGAATCAACATGGTCGGTAGAAATATTAAAATATATAAGAAATTTCATGAAACGTGTTTATTACACACTGGTAGATGTAATATTCGCCCTTCACAATCCATAAATCTAAAACGGTACAATTGTAATGGCATATTTAGATTTAACGGAAAATTTACTGTATATTAGATATGCCCACATAAACTCTTCATTCAAACCAAAAACTCGAAAAGATAAAATGTGCAATTTAAGTGACATGTTTCGATTCAGCATAACATTTTTGATATGTTTTGTGTGCTAAATATCCTATCACATTTAAGCCGAAGATTCCAAAACATGTCTTTCTGCTTCTTAAGGGCTAAAAAACAAGTTCTTCAATACCAAAAGTATAACCAGATTTTTTTAAATTTGGTATACAACTCAAAGAAACCCTTCTTTAAAACTTTTATCTCCTCTAATGTTCTTCTAGCCACCGAAAAAGCTTTCTCTCATTATCGTTCTTACAAATTTCTTGACCCACAAACAGAGAACAGACAAAATTTTGAAAGTTTTTTGAAAAGCGATCCTGAACATATCTATAAAAAATAATTTTATTTTAAGTCGTTCTTAACAATATAAAATATTGATTATTAAAAACAATATGGTTTTCGTCCTTGATTAGTTTTATTATTTACGAATACTATTGTTACTTTTTCAGAAATCCCAACGAACCACACGAATCGGAACCAGTTCACGGGATTCGTCAAGAAAAGAACCGTTTCAAAAACATCGAATGGGCTCCGTACGAATCTGTTCATAAAAAATATCTCAGTTTGGGTAAGTGACATTGTTTTGAAATATTTTATTGTTAAACGCTTTTTCAATGAAATATTTTATTATTTTTAAAGTTAGTGTAGATATTTTCACATCAGTTTTAAATTTTAAAAAATGTTTAATTTAGTAATATTTTTATTTTGCTAATATATATAAAACAATGATAGTAGCAGCATCCGAACAGATAGACATTCTGAAATATTTTTTTTTTTTTTGTGTTTAACGTCCGACTATTGTGCACACCTGGGCTAATGCAGACAATGGAATGATTTATAGCATATGAAAATGCCAAGCCCTGGCCGGGAATCGAACCCGGGTCCTCGAGGTGAAGCCCAGTACGCCCTTCAACTAGGCCACCGAGGCGGTCCATTCTGAAAGAAGTAGCAGGGAAAGTTGGTCTTCAAATATCGTTTGAGAAGACAAAGTTCATGACCAAAATTAGAGTCACCTACAGTGATAATAATAAAGAACGGGAAAATAAATAAAGTCAACAAATTTAAATGTATGGGAGAAATAATCCAAGTCAACGGACTGAATAAGAAAGCAAATAAAGCACGAGTTAGGAAGATGGAATTAGCATACCAACGAAGGATGTTTACAATAAGAGGAATTTATCAGGACCAAACTCCGCCATTACAGTGCGGTAATTAAGCCAGAAAGTCTTTACGCCACGGAGGCTATGATCTCACGAGAGTAGGAGAAATTGAGGAGATAGAAAAGAAGGAAAGAAAGATGATGATGAAAATACTAGGACCAGTGAAAACAGAAAAGGGTGAGTTTAGCTTAGGAAAAACAAGAACTTGTACAGGAACGAGGAAAGCGAAAGGATGGTGGATACAATTAGAAAGATGAGAGTCACATTATGAGGATGGACAACAGTAGACTCACAAAGCAAATTTTCAACCACGTTTATAAAAGTAAGAATGGTAGTCGGTAGTTCCAGGAGATAAAGAAGGACATGGAGGGGATGGGCGTTACGGAGGGCATACTGCAGGACAGAACGACACTTAGGAGGATGATACGAAATTTCAAGGGTTTCCGGGAGAAGGAAAAGAAAAGAAGAAGTGACACCTGGACGAAGAAAGGAGGAAAGAGCAGAGGAGAGAATGAAGAATTATTGGAGACCAGAAAGGAGAAAGAATAAGAAAAGAAAGGAGGAAGGAGCAGAGGAGAGAATGAAGAATTACTGGAAACCAGAAAGGAGAAGAAGAATAAGAACTAAAATTTAACTATTTTACGAAAGGAGGAAGGAGCAGAGGAGAGAATGAAGAATTACTGGAAACCAGAAAGGAGAAGAAGAATAAGAAGAATTATTGGAGACCAGAAAGGAGATGAAGAATAAGAACTAAAATTGATGCATTTAACTATTTTACGAAAGGAAGAAGGAGCAGAGGAGAGAATGAAGAATTACTGGAAACCAGAAATGAGAAGAAGAAAAAGAACTAAAATTTAACTATTTTACGAAAGGAGGAAGGAACAGAGGAGAGAATGAAGAATTACTGGAAACCAGAAAGGAGAAGAAGAATAAGAACGAAAATTTAACTATTTTACGAAAGGAGAAAGGAGCAGAGGAGAGAATGAAGAATTACTGGAAACCAGAAATGAGAAGAAAAAAAAGAACTAAAATTTAACTATTTTACGAAAGGAGGAAGGAACAGAGGAGAGAATGAAGAATTACTGGAAACCAGAAAGGAGATGAAGAATAAGAACTAAAATTGATGCATTTAACTACTTTACGAAAGGAAGAAGAAGCAGAGGAGAGAATGAAGAATTACTGGAAACCAGAAAGGAGAAGAAGAATAAGAACGAAAATTTAACTATTTTACGAAAGGAGGAAGGAGCAGAGGAGAGAATGAAGAATTACTGGAAACCAGAAAGGAGATGAAGAATAAGAACTAAAATTGATGCATTTAACTATTTTACGAAAGGAAGAAGGAGCAGAGGAGAGAATGAAGAATTACTGGAAACCAGAAAGGAGAAGAAGAATAAGACGAAAGGAGGAAGGAGCAGAGGAGAGAATGAAGAATTACTGGAAACCAGGAAGGAGATGAAGAATAAGAACTAAAATTGATGCATTTAACTACTTTACGAAAGGAGGAAGGAGCAGAGGAGAGAATGAAGAATTACTGGAAACCAGAAAGGAGAAGAAGAATAAGACGAAAGGAGGAAGGAGCAGAGGAGAGAATGAAGAATTACTGGAAACCAGGAAGGAGATGAAGAATAAGAACTAAAATTGATGCATTTAACTACTTTACGAAAGGAGGAAGGAGCAGAGGAGAGAATGAAGAATTACTGGAAACGGAGAAAAAGAATAAGAACTAAAATTGACGCATTTAACTATTTTACGTGGTCCTCAGATGGCCAAAATCGATAAAAAAAATAATGACATGATAATTTATTAAAACGTAACGTGTATAATGTAATCCGAACTAGAAAGATTGATTGAACTTTTTCATTTGATTACATTGAAACAATCCATTTTAACTCCTAACGAGTTCAACCTGCTTACACCTTGTTTAACTTTCTTGGAAGTAATTTAATTTCAAAGGAACCAGGTAGAATAATTATCTTGCATTTACTTTCTTAGTAATTCAGTTTTAATCTCGCTGTTAATAAAGTTTAAACTTGAAATCAATTTTCCCTAACGGTCTGTTATATAAACAGTTCCAACAGTTTACTTTACCGATTGAGAACTGAAGAAACTTTATAAATTGATTTTCAAAACTGTTTATGTTGTTTGAATTTATAATGTAGAGTTCTTGGACCTCATTTCATGTAGAATTTCTTGTTGGCCCTGTTTGTTGTAAAACATTTGTTGCGCCTTTCTTTTAATTTAAAATATGAAGAAAACATGAAAATAATGAAGAACACAAATTCAATATTTTTCGTTTATTACTTTTTTTAATATAAGCATAAAAAAATTAAATTTTGTTGTTGAAATTTATTGTTTTTTCTTTTTTTCGTTTGTGTATACACAGGGAAAAAATTTACTCAAAAGAAATATATTTTAATTTTTCAGCATATCATATAACTAAAAGTCAAAGTCAATACGAATAATGTTATTTTTACAATAAATTGAATATATACATACATACATACATACATACATACACACACACACACACACACACACACACACACACACACACACACACACACACACACACACACACACACAGATATATATATATATATATATATATATATATATATATATATATATATAGTTTTTTGGTGTTTAACGTCCGACTATTGTGCACACTTGGGCTAATGCAGACGATGGGATGATTTATAGCGTATGAAAATGCCAAACCATAGCCGGGAATCGAACCCGGGTCCTCGGGGTGAAAGCTCAGTACGCTATCAACTAGGCCACCGAGGCAGCATATATATATATATATATATATATATATATATATATATATTATTATTATTATTATTATTATCATTATTATTATTTGCGTATAGACCCTGTTGGATCACGCAAAGCACTCCGACTCATGTCTTGTTCCTTCTAATTCTCCACACCTCCCTCATCCTGTCCCCATGGATCCTCATCCTTCCATTTTACCCCTGATCTCTTTGGGATTTCATTCTCTGGGATCTTCCAACCGAGCATCTTTCTCCTGTATGCGCTCCTGTCTTCAATGTCTGTTGAGTCTATTTCTGCGTCATGTAGGTCTATTCTGACTTGTGTGATCCACGACGTTGTTGGGAGTCTACTGATGTGTCCATAGAAATGAAGCCTCCTTCTTCTGATATCTGCTGCCAGGTTCGATATCTTCTCTGTGGTCTTCCGGGTGTTCAACCTGTATCCATCTTCCGTTACTCTCGGGCCAAGGATCTTCCTCAAGATTTTGCATTCTTCCTTCAAAATGTCTTCCATGGTAGCTTTTGTGTGGACTGCTAGTGTCTCGCTTGCATATAATACCTCCGGTTTTATTACTGTGTTGTAGTGTCCGATTTTTAGCTGCCTCGGTGGTTTAGTTGATAGCGTACTAAGCTTTCACCCCGAGGACCCGGGTTCGATTTCCGGCCAGGGCTCGGCATTTTCATACGCTATAAATTATCCCATCGTCTGCATTAGCCCAAGTGTGCACAATAGTCGGACGTTAAACACTAAACAAAAAGTGTCTGATTTATATATATATATATATATATATATATATATATATATATATATATAGTAGATAAATAGATAGATATTATTTCTAAACTTCGGAACTGTACATGATTTTGGGAAAAAAGCATGCAGCATTGAAAGAAATTTATAAATTTATTCGCTTTTGTTGCGAACATATTATCAAAGATGTCTGAGCTACCGTGTAATGGACTTTCTCCGATAACTTGAAAAGTCTCATTGTAAACGCTGCGAAAAATAGATTGTATTTTCTTCTGAATATAGCAGCGCTTTTCAATTTGTTTTTAGTAAGCAGTAAATCAGTTTCGTTGAGCTCATTGGTAGTTTAAAAATATACGAAAATAAAGGCTCCGCTTTGACTAAAACTATTTGTCAATGTAATATGCTATCTTTTGTTTTAAACTTAAAAAGAAAAGAGTGGATAAAATCTTAATCTTATCTTATTCTTATCATAATCATATTATATTTCTGAAAGTTTGTGTGTTTGTTTGTTATTCAATCACGCTTTAACCATAGGACTAATTGAGATGAAATTTGGTAGAAAAATGGTTTAGGTATCTGAGATTAATATATCTAAACATGCACATTCCTGTTTTAAAAAAGTCATTATACTACTTACCCAGCCCAACATAATTATTAGTATTTAGTTTTGTGGCATGTGTTAACTGTAGTTATTTTACTGGACCTGTGATTCAGGTACCTGAGATAGATCTAATTCCATTTTAAGAATCTTAATCTGTGTTTTATATATTGCAAAATTATTGCTTTTAATGTTACATTTTCAATAATTTTAATTAAATTTTTTTCAAAACTGACTATAATTTGTTACTTTGTGTTGAAGTTTCAATATTAAATGTAAAAAAATCCCTACGCAGAGTGCAGATTAAGATACGTTAAAAATTACTATAATTGTAAGTATTTTCTAATTGTGAAAGTCTGGTTTGCTTTTTTGTTTGTAGTTTTGTTATTTTAAGTTTCATTACATCAAATAATCACAATCTGGTATTTCTCATTTAAGACTTTTCAATGTTTTCGACGCAGAGTGCAGAATATATAACATATACAATTTTATTAAACTACTTTATTGTAAGGTAGAATATATATTTGTGTAATTACGTTATATGAAAAATGGTAAATATGCAGAGTAGTATGTCCTGGATTTTTCGATATTTTTGTTACTCAAATGCTTTATTACGGGCCCAAAAGTAAGAATACAAAATTTAAAAGCGCGAAAACTACGAGAAGTACGATAAAAATTGAAAATTTTTATGTGATCAACATAACTTCAAAATTGCTACCGCGCGAAAATTGGTACCGTGTTGTAGATCGGTAAAACAATAAAAATACGTCTAACACGGGTTTTGGGTGATAAGAAACCCATTTTTTAAAGGAATACTGCATACGGTTGTAAGGAGTGACACGGTGATGCTTGAAAAAACCTTTATATTTTTTTAAAGAATACTACATATATATCCTGACACGGTTGTTGGGCCTAACATGGTGATGCGTGAAAAAAACTTTATATTTTTTAAAGAATACTCCATTAGGCCTACAACGGTGATGTATTAAAAAAAAACCTTTATTTATTTTTTTAAAAAGAGTACTCATAATCTAACTGACACGGTTGTTGGGCCTAGTACGGTGATGCATGAAAAAACTTTATATTTTTTTAAAAGAGTACTCCATAATTTAACTAACACTGTTTTTAAACCTAACACGGTGATGCGTTAAAAAACCTTTATTAAAAAAAAAATACACCATAACTTAACTGACACGGTTGTTGGTCCTAACACGGTGATGCGTGATCTTTAATGTAAATTATGATTGCGGGCAAAGCCGTGACTGGTAACAGCTAGTTATACTATAAAGCTGGATCGTCATACTGGCTTAATTTAAGGCGAAAAGCACATTGAGGCTATTTATCGTCTCCATAAATGTAAGCTTGAGTGTAAGTGGAAAGTGTTAAAGTCGTAAGTGTAGTATTGTAAGTGTAAGTGTGTGTTAGACTCGTGTACCTAAATCCTTTCTAGTCTGCACCCTCCTAAATCAAACTGGATTTAATACGTTAATATTAAAATTGTTGGACAAACTTGTTATTACAAAATCTCTGTTATCAGTTGAATTATTTTAATTACAGATACAAAACCAAAATCTAAAAATCACTATAGAGCTCACCGTCTGTCATTTTGGCTCAATTTGATCCCCGACCTGCACAAACCTGGCGGCGAGGATATTCCGCGATCTCACCACCAGCTGTCACAAGATCATCATGTACATCAGGTAAGTAAATCAATAATTTCAAAATTATACTCCGTTTTAAAATAGTGTACAAGTTTAAAACTATTAGTTTTTATTTAAAAAAACTTAGTTTTCAGTCAGGCCGCTCTCCAAAGGGTGGTCAGGTAACAGGTATTTTGCTGAACCGGTCTGGGGGAAAAGAAGGGGTTTGGCTTTATTTCCTAGTTAGTTATTGTTAGTGATACTTATGTTCAGTTTCATTATGAACTGTTCTTCCGAAATGTACGTCAGGGTTAAGTAATTAATCTAGTTTCATATTTATTTTGCATATATTTAATTTATTTAATTAGTTTTCTGTAAATGTTACGGTGAAGGAGTTTCCCTTTGTATTTGTTGACGTCGCGGCAGTGCTGCTTGCATAATTGTAGTTCTTATTAGCATAACTTCTTCATTTACATATAGAAGTTAACATTCCAATAAGCAATGTTCTTAATAAAATTATCTTTACATTTGTGTTTGCTTTTTATAAGGCATAAAACATTGTGCTTGTCATTAAAACAATTTTATTATAATTTCAAAATAAAATACAAGATTTTACTTATAAAATTAGAAATACATCGTATTATATTAGAACTTTTTTCGTACAGAATGATAGGTCCATAGATACAGTTAATACAGTGCAGTATTAATTTAATATATTTTTTACTTTTTAGTGTATTTTTTAAATTTAAACGTTAATGAAAGTAGTTTTAAAGTTAATTTATAGAAGAATCTATAAACTTTTAAGTAGATTGTTTTAATAATAGATCTACATACTCGCAGGTAAACAGTATTAAAATAAATACATCTTTATTGAAAACATTTTAAAACAAATACTAGCTATAAGTAAGTATTTTTTAATTTACTGATATTTATTGTGTTACAAAGATCGCGTATCATTATTTTTAATGTTTTAAAAATCGTTTAATAAAAGTTACTCTATGATAACGGCCTTAATAAAACATTAATAATTTAATAATGAATAATGTTTTATAATTAAAAAATAAAATAGCAATAAAATAATACAATGTTTCTATTAGAACAAACAAAGAGAGATTTGTAATAAAGCATAAGTAGTCACAAAGTTTCATTTGAAAAGACTACAATATTCACAAACATACAAAAACCACCAAAAAAGTTTTTAAGTGGGAGAGAATACATTGAGATAGTCAAAGAATTCAAATATCGTGGGGAATGGATCAGCTGGAACGCCCTAGAGAAAAAAGCTATGGAATCTAGGAGAAATAAAATTGAATTAGCCTTCCAACTTACCAAAGACACATATAAGAAGAAGTCCCTCTTTTGAAATACAAAGATAAGACATTATCATACGGTAATTAAACCAGAAGCCTTATATGCAGCTGAAACATTATCTCTCACAACCCAGGGCCCACTTGAAAGGCTGGAGATCAAAGAAAGAAAGATATTACGAAAAATCTTAGGCCCCAAATTCCGTGACAACCAATTTTATGGTAAAGGAATGAAACTCTTTACCAAAAAACTGAAACACTATCAGACACAATAAGAAAAAGGAGAATTTATTTTTATGGGCACATCCTCCGAATGGACAAAAATAGACTAACCAAAAAAATATTTGACTACTTTCGCAATAAAAGAGCCAAACCACTTTGGTTTAGAGAAACAGAGAAAGACATAACAGAACTACAAATCACTGACACTATGCTCATGGAGAGAACAGCCAAAACAATAACCAAGGACAAAAAGCAACGATTCCAAGGCAAAGTCAAATCCAATCGAACGATCCAAATCTCTGACGAAGAAAGAAAATCAAGATCACAACGAATGAAGCAATACTGGGCTACGAGGAAGGCACAGAACATTAAAAAGTGATTGATTTAGTGTACCCCAAAGTTGGGTGAAACAAATAAAGAGAAAGCATAAGTATAACAAAACCAATAAAAGATCTGTAACAAAACAATACAACATTTAGAGTAAAATAATAAATAATAATAATTTTAAAAAATGTCCATACTTTTACCAGTTAGACTAATGAGGGCGCGAGCTCAGCGTTAACGATAAAGGAAAAGCAACGGGATAACTGCGGCGTGAACTAGGAATCGTGAGGGGCGCAGTTCAAAAATGCAGCAAAGATTAAAAGATTAGTAGTAAAACATATGAGATTAGTAATAAAAAATAAATCTTTCCACTAAACCAATGTCATATTAGTAATAAAACGTTGGTATTAAATGAGTTAAAAGTTAGTAGTATCAATTTTAAAATTCGTAACATAAGACAAAAATAACAAAAACATTAAAACTTAGAAAACATAAGAGATTAGTAATAAAAAGTAAATCTGTATCAATAATACAATGTCACATTAGTAATAAACCAATAAAACTTTAATACTGAATCAGTTAAATATTAGTAGTAAAATTTAAAAAACCTTAATGATAAAACGATAAAATATTGTTATTAAAACAAAATATAAGTGGTAAAATATTGAAAAATAAATAAATAAGCCACAAAATATTAATAAAAAGATTTACAATTAGTCATAATCTGTAAAGCATTAGTAATAAAATAATTAAAGTTTAATAATTACACAATACAATATTAGTAATAAACCAATAAAATATAATTAATGAAACAATAAAACTTTGTTAACTGTTCAACATTAGTATTAAAGAAATAAATAATAAAACTAGCATTTGTTTACTTTCCAGTTTGCTGCGTCTTCAACTTCTAAAATACTTCCAGAACTCACAACAGCATTGATACCAATACTTAACAAGACATTCCCTTCAACGTCTTACGACAGCAACTCTACCCTTGGAATGTTCCTACCTCCGTCTGTAGTAGTCGCACCGTCCTCCGCAGACCGTGGACACTTGACGGAAGAAGCGTCTTCCAGCACTGCCCAAGAGGATGACTACGCCGCTTACTCCACTGCTCTGAGTGTTACAATTCTGATTGGCTGCTCGCTGTTGTTCTTGAACGTGTTGATATTCGCCGTAGTGTATTATCAGAGAGATAAGACGCGGCACCATCATCACTACCACAACCACGACGGTAACACTAACGGATCCAGCGTCACTTCTGCTTTCAGCAATACTACGTTGAAAATACGAGCTGAAAATGGCGGCCCCGTGCCCAACATTTGTGTTTCTGGAGGTGAGAGTCGAAAACGTATTTGTTTTTATGCGTAAGAACTTTGAAAAACGCAATGAGTATGAGTAAAACAGAAGGAAATGCTTCAAGGAGACGGTAGAAGTAAAAGGTTTTGTTTGAAATAAAATGTGAAGCAAATTATTCTTTCATTCCATACGAATAATGATTTACCTTCTGCTTTCGAGTAAGTCCATCAGACTAGAAGCGAAAAAAACTTTGATATGTCTGAATTCGTGTAATGCATGCGAATCAATCATCATTCAAACAAGTTACACAATTTTATAGCATCTAAGTTTGTTGTTTAAGGTTA
>CM040190.1:95519162-95521662 GCA_022606455.1 Callitettix versicolor
GCTCTCTTTGGGATTTCATTCTCTGGGACCTTCCAACCGAGCATCTTTCTCCTGTATGCGTGCCTGTCTTCAACTTCTGTTGAGTCTATTTCTGCGTCATGTAGGTCTATTCTGACTCGTGCGATCCAAGACGTTGATTTGACTCCTTGTATATACTTAAGGATTCTGTTGGAAAGTCTCGTTGTTGAGAGTCTACTGATGTGTCCATAGAACCGAAGCCTCCTTCTTCTGATATCTGCTGCCAGGTTCGATATCTTCTCTGTGGTCTTCCGGGAGTGCAACCTGTATCCATCTTCTGTTAATCTCGGGCCAAGGATTTTCCTCAAGATTTTGCGTTCTTCCTTCAAAATACCCTCCATGGTAGCTTTTGTGTGGAGTGCCAGCGTCTCGCTTGCATATAATACCTCCGGTTTTATGACTGTATTGTAGTGTCTGATTTTTGTGTGCGTCGACATACATTTCTTATTGTAGATATCACGCGTTATACCAAGAGCATTCTTCATTCTCAGTAGCCGAACCTTTTGCGCAGCCTTCTCGCCACCTGTGGGTTCAAGAATTTCTCCCAGGTATTTGAATTGCTTGACTCTGTTTATCTTACCATATTTTGTATTTAGTTTATATATATATATATATATATATAATTTTATGTTCCCTCAAAACTGATCTAGAGCTCAGAATCGGCGTTCATTTCAAGGTCTCGAGTCTGTCTGCTCTAATAGCTCTTCTTCTACTGGAAGACCGCTAAAATGAAATACTCGTACAGTAGTCAAATTAATTTTCTTGTTTTCAATTGAATTTAAAAGTTTGAAATGCTAATTAACGCAGATGTTATTGATATTGATTATAATGGTGAAATCTAGTTTTCAAAAAAGCGTATTATGAAAAACAATTATTGGAAATTCGCTTCCATCACTCTAGCGGAACAGTTGCGTGGCACGTTCCTTTTAATTATCAAATTGTTTGATTATTTATAGGATCCTAATATTTTAGAACAGTTAAGAGAGCTTCTAAAAGCTTCAGGATAATTACACATTCATTGAAGTAATAATGTTATGCAATTTGTGATCATAAGTAAATGTTTGAAGCAAAACCAGAATCGAACATTTTTGTTCGGAAAACATGAATGAAAGGCAGTAAATCTGTACGTTAGTTTCCAATTCCGCTTTCCGCCCAACTCCCTCCAGATAAAGATAATTTCCCGCGCAACTCGGTTAATTTATCGTACAAATAAACAAAGCTCGGAATTTTAGAATAATCGTTCAACGTCGGTAAATTTATCGCTCCTACATTCTAGCCGTATGCTTTCAAATGCGGATAATGTTTTGTAAAATAAATTATACACGTGATTGTTGAACGTTTTACCGGAATTGGTGAGCGATTTGCTAAAACATCGAAAATCATAGGCTCCAGGAACGATATCGAAACTGGACTTGAAATGTTTTATTTTCTATTCTGTTTAATGTGTGTGTACAGGCTACGTTGCTATTTCTCTCATATTCACAAGTACTTTATATATATATATTTTTTTTTTTGTGTTTAACGTCCGACTATTGTGCACACTTGGGCTAATGCAGACGATGGGATGATTTACAGTGTATGAAAATGCCAAGCCCTCGCCGGGAATCGAACCCGGATCCTCGGGGTGAAAGCCCAGTACGCTATCAACTAGGCTACCAAGGCGGCTCAAAGTACTTTATAAATATTTTTTATCAAAAACCGCTTTAAATATTAGGCAGTATTATTTTGCAGCAAATGACCATTACAAGTTAAGTAAATATAAATATTCGTTTTTGTTAAAAAGATTATTGCTTCATCACCATAAAAACTATAATCTACAGAATGTATGGTGGCATATTGATGACAATTTTCGTTTATTTAACTGAACACATTTCCTGCAAATACGGTTCGTCCATATTGGGATCAATTATAATTTAAAAAAATACGAGCCTTTTTTTGGGAACTTCTATTGAAATGAGCTATTTGAGGAGTCATCGTGGTAACACCCAGACCCGAGACCTTGAAATAAACACAGATAATTTCGATATATTCATGCGATTGTCAACCGATTAGAAACAAACATGGCTCATAAACTATTATTACAATAGCTTAGGCAAGTTCTTTAAGCAGGAAAATTAGTTTTAACTGTTACAAAATGGCGGATATTTCAAATCTTTCTAAAATTCGTAACTCTTGTGTCTTAAATTGTTTTTAAAACGTTATTTCACCATCGGAATCAGGATTAAAATCTGCATATTAACGTTTTAAATTTTCAAAACCTGATGATCTTAAAAAAATTCGTGAAGGCGGTCAGGGTTCATCTTTTTATTTTCGATGTAACTTGAAAGTTTTAAATGCTAATATATGCAGATTTTATTGCTGATAAAGATAGTTGATCTTATCTATCTATATCTATATCTATCTATATATATATATATATATATATATATATATATATATATATATATCTATCTATATATATATATATATATATATATATATA
>CM040190.1:95526662-95529162 GCA_022606455.1 Callitettix versicolor
AAACATTTTATTTTTTTTTATTTTTAACACGGATGAGTTTTTATTGCAGTTTTATCGTAATTTTAACTGCGAACGTTTGTTATCGTTAATAAGACTTGAAACAATAATTGTCTTGAAAATGTTACTTTCCATATTGCACTAAGCATTCTAAGTGCAAAAATAACGACCCGATTTATTGAAACTACATATATAGGGAACCTACAGGTTCGTCAGAACACCAGAAAAGTCTCATGCCTCATACATTTCCATTTGTAGGCTAAATAATAAAATAAAACCGACTTAAAACCGATAAAAATCCTGTAAACAAAATTCCAAGAACAGTATAAAATGTCTAGAGTGCAGCATAGTGCAGGCAATTATGTGTGCAATAAAACAGCTGATTGCAAACAAAGCATTTTAGAACGTAATTTCTCAGTTATTACTATATTCAAAACTTAAATATTATTGACCGAATGAGTTTTGAAATTAGAATCGGTAAAACAATCTAGGTTAGTTGTAACATGTAAATTTTACAGATTAAAAAAACTCTCCTTTTAGCAAAGAATCTTAATTTTGCTACATAATGTAAAATCCGGTTACAGTAGGTTTCATTTGTAAATATTTCGTAAGGTACAATATTAGAATTCCATCATTAATTTTATAGGTTATAAAATACGAAAGTAGAACAAAGTAAGTCCTATTGTGTTAAATAACCTGAATATAATGAATGAAATTGCTTTATTAAAAGGTCATACAAGAACATGCCTACAAATGATAAGAAATATTACGCCTAAGTGGTTTCACAGCGATTCTACTTTAGAAGATATGTACAGTAATCTTCAAATACAAATATTGAATTAAGTATTACTGTATTATAGAAATTAAATATCAGCCAATAGAATAGGTTCAATTATTTTACTTACAGAATATATATCCTCTTACGTTAATTTAGGTTAGAGATTTCATATAAAAAGTTCTCTAACTTCTTTTGTTTTTCGTTCATGTACCAACAACGAAAGTTACGATTGCCACATATTTCATAGGTCACTTCGAACATTGTTTTAAAGTGGTTTTATAACACTGTTCAACTACTTGTTGTATATTATTCGTTTCTTTTCGCCATTAAATCAAAAACGTCGTACGTTCCCACTAGTTATTTCTTGAACCTAACAATTATCATATTGATCCCATTTGGTTCAAACTTAGCACAAAAATCTATTGTATTACTGTGATAGCTCGGACAAATTCGTTACTTAAAAATTCTAACAATTTTAAAAAAGGCAGCCATTTTTGATTTTAAAATCATTGAAACGTTTTCGTCTTATGCTTTCTTAATCACCGTAATCAGCGTACAATTCTGTATAAATTAGCATTTCAAATAATAAAATTCCGTTTAAATTAAGAAAATGAATTATAGTTTTAGAAATTCGCTTCCATCACGTCAGCGAGACAGCTGCGAGCCGTGATGTACATATTTTAATTAACGAAAAGTGATAAATATTATTCACAACCTATTCTTAAATAAGTTAACAAGATGCTTTCACTTGCGTTAATAGCTTGGGAATATTAATTGTTATTTTCAAATCCGTTATTTTAATTTGAATAATAATGAGGAAATTAAAAATCCGAGAAACTGTTATTTACAGAACAAGTGTAACTCTGTGTTTTTATCAGTTTTGAAGAATACATTATTAATACTGTTATTTGTAGTACAATTGTTAAACAAAAGAATTTATGTTTCGTTTTTAAATCACTTTTATTGCAAGTGTAACGTGCAGTTTTATAAGATCACAACAAGCTGAAAACAAACGCGAGCACAAAGTTTACGTATTTTTCAGAATGTTACATTGGTTACAGAAAAGTTACATAGTTACGAATTATGAAGAGCGTTTCTACTGTTGGTTTACTCTTTAATTGCGAGATAAAAAAAACTTTTGTAACTTGTACGTCCGTCAAACTTCTGTTATTACTCGACACTTAAAACACAAAGGCTCACTTTCCTGCTCCGACTTAATTTTAGAAGGACAAATGTGTTTGTTTTTAAATCAAAAACACACGATTTAACAAGCGAATCTGTAAAGTTTATGATTAAATGTTTAATTCCATTGAAACAATTCTTTTAGTTGACAAATTTAAATAAAAATCCTTTTTTATTTTATTTTTAATAGACCGATCGCAGCGTGGTCTCTGTTTCAACTCGACCGTTCGTCGTTTGATTTGTGATTTTGTTTGTTACTCAGTTTGGATCAAACGCATCGACCGATTGTTTTAAAATTTCCTACGAAGGAAACTTATACAAAGCCCGAAAGATATGTGTGTAAAATGTTTCCCCGTTCACTTATTTTTCAAGATGGCGAACTACGATCTACAATGATTGTATACAGTTTTGGGAAAACGCAACGGGGATTGTTTGGAAATATTGTGAGAAAATACTTTGTATAAAACCCGAACGATTAATGTGTAAGATGTTTCCCATTTACTTAAAAATGGCAGCATCTGATTTATGATGGCAGATTTAGCT
>CM040190.1:95539162-95579162 GCA_022606455.1 Callitettix versicolor
ATATAAGGGTGTATATATAAGGGTGTATATATAAGGGTGTATATATAAGGGTGTATATATAAGGGTGTATATATAAGGGTGTATATATAAGGGTTGTATATATAAGATGTGTAAATATAGGTGTATATATAAGGGTGTATATATAAGGGTTTGTATATATAAGGGTATATATATAAATTGTATATATAAGATAACATGCATGTAAGTGATGTGAAAAAATAGGAATTTGTTTTTCATGATCATAACTGCTACTAATAGTTTTACATCTAAAAAATATTTTTTAATCAATAAAAAAATTAAAGAATTCAATCTGTAAATGTGTGATTTTTTCTTGAAACGTCTTTGATCTGTGATTGGTGATGTCAGTTTCTGACTTTTATGTATTTCGAAAAACGTTTTTTGTTAGAATAATCGCAACCGATTAACTGACGTGATAGAAGCAAATTCCTTAATTATTTTACTTACAAAAAATAAAAATCTGATTTCACCGTCAATTTGTAATTTAAAATTAAAAGCGATGAAGTTTGGGGAACCGGACTGCCGTTATTGTAATTTGTAATTTGTCGACAAATATTTCGGTCGTGAAAAAGTTTCGGTAATAAATTTACAAATTACGTTCAAATTTCAATCTAAATGTAAATCGTTAAAATTACGGGAAGAAAACTGAATTAAGAATTGAAAAAAATAAAACATAAGGAAAACTTGAAAATTAATTTTCAGTTCTAGATTTGTTTTTTTAAATTGAACAAAAGAATTAAGTCGCCAACTTTACGTTTTTCTGAAGATTTCAAGTTCTAATAATTTAAAATCTTATTTGTAATATGTTTTACGTTGTTAAAAGGTTCTTTATTTGTCTCAACAATTGTATTGTATATATACCTAATGTATTAGGTGATATTTATATTATGAAGAACTAAAACGAAACTACTTCAAAATTTTGAGGGGTGATTATGACGAAGTAAGACGTTCAAAACCTGTTTTCTTGTTACAGTTCGAGAAGATTATTGCGATGAAAAAGTGAATAATTGAGAACGATAGACTTCGTGAATGAAACAACCGCAGTTCTAAACCTAATATACCGTGTGTAATCGATAAGTCAAACTTCGATACTGACAATACGAGTCGACAAATAACATAAAGAAATGACTGTTTACGATTATTATTTTCTTTTTTAAAGTCCGACTATTGTGCACACTTGGGCTAATGTAGACGATGGGATGATTTATAGCGTATGAAAATGCCAAGCCCTGGCTGGGAATCGAACCCGGGTCCTCGGGGTGAAAGCCCAGTACGCTATCCACTAGGCCACCGAGCCGGCGATTATTATTTTATCACCTATTTTGAGGAATGAAAACTTTTTTTATTAAATGCATGTTTTCTTTAAATTAAAACTTAGAATTATTAAGTGAATGATTTATAAATGAAAACAGAAAGTTTACTTTTTCAAAACTAATAAAAAATAATGAAATTTTGAGATAAGGGCAGTTTAAAATTAATTTGTTTTAGTTGATTAATTCATAAAATATTTCTGAAAAGAGAGGCAAACAGTTTACTATTTTATGCTAAGACACGTAGATGAACTCTACCGTGCTTAGCGTAAAGTCAGATCTACATAATAAAATCATGCCCCGAGTTAAATTATAAAAATTAAATTCGTTTTGCCTTGGACAAACGTCAATAAAAATAACAATCATTTTTTATAAGTAGAAAATCAACGATATATAAAATAAAATATTATCATAAATTTTACATTATTTAATACGTAAAATTGTTTAAATTAAATTAATTTTGTGTTGTTTTATTTATATATTATTTCACTGATCAATGTGATTAGGAATTTCACTTGGAAAACTAACCTATTCGAGCTACCATCATGGAACAAAACTGACCTTGGATCTGCAAAAATCCTGACGTGTCTAGATCAGTTTTAAAATTCTAATTCATGCAATTTCACATTCGCAACTTTAGTCTGATTTGATTCAAACTTAATTTTTGTAGTATGTATTTCTATGATCTGTACTTCTTCAGCCGCCTCGGTGGCCTAGTTGATAGCGTACTAGGCTTTCACCCCGAAGACCCGGGTTCGATTCCCGGCCAGTGCTTGGCATTTTCATACACTATAAATCATCCCATCGCCTGCATTAGCCCAAGTGTGCACAATAGTCGGACGTTAAACACCAAAAAAAAAAAAAATCTTAGAAAAAAATGATTCTAATAATAGCTTTGACGAGTTCGTTAACAAGCGAAATTCATTCAATAGTTTCAAAATTACAACTATTTCAAATAATTGCTTGGCATTTTCATTACACTATAAATCATCCCATCGTCTGCATTAGCCCAAGTATGCACAATAGTCGGACGTTAAACACAAAAAAAAGATTCAAACTTAGAAAAAAATGATTCTAATTACAGCTTTGACGAGTTCGTTAACAAGCGAAATTCATTCAATAGTTTCAAAATTACAGCTATTTCAAATAATTAAAAATTCATTATTTTTAAGTGTTTTTTGAAATCCTATTTCACCATCGTAATCGTATTTAAGAATTGCACCAATCAACGTTTTGAATTTTCCAAATCCGTTGAAATTAAGAAATTACGTTTCACGGCTGTCAAGGTTCATTTTTCTATTTACAATGTAATATAAAATTTTAAAGTCGTATTGTATGCAGATTTTAAAGCCGATGATAACTGTGAGATTAAAATTCCGAAAAAGTGAATAAAGGAAATAATTTTGAAATTTGACTTCAGTAACACAGCTTGCCGGGATTATTGGAAGATTAGTGCAAACTTTAAATGGTAATTTATCGTAATTTTATTCAAACTTATCAACAAAATCAATAAATAGTAAAATGTGTTTCGCTAAAAAAAAAATCATTGACATTTTAAACGTAATTTTCTGAATGATCATCCATCTTCTTCTTCTTCTTCTTCTCTTCGTTTCACCCTCTTTGGGGTACGCTGAATCAATCATTTCTTTGTTCCCAGTAGCTCTTCATTCTTTACGATCTTCTTTTCTTCTCCTCTTCCGAAATGACAGGTTTAGGTCTTATTTTGGTTTTATCTTGGAATCTTATTCTTTCGTCCTTGGTACTTATCTTAGCAGTTTGGTCAAGCAGTGAATTCTCTGTAATTTTTAATTCTATTAGGTCTTTTTCAATTTCTTTAAACCAGTTCGGTTTTATTTTACGATTATGGAAAAAATCAAACACCTGTTTCGTCAATCTATTGAAGTTCATTCTAAGAAGATGACCGTAAAAATTTATTCTCCTTTTTCTCATAGTATCTGACAGTTTTTCAATTTTCTTATAGAGAGCTTCATTTCTTATATATACTACCTCATTATACTGAAATTTTGTTCCTATAATTTTTCTTAAGATTTTCCTTTCCGTTATTCAAGCTTTTCTATCTGGCCTATGCGATTCATGGTTAATGTTTCTGCTGCGTACAGTGCTTCCGGCTTGATCACTGTTTTATAATGTTTAATTTTGGACCCCCATGAAAGGGATTTCTTATTGCATGTTTCTGTCGTCAATTGGAAGGCCAATTCAAGTTTGTTTTTCCTGTATTCCATTGCCTTGCCCTCATCTGCATTCCAACTAATCCATTCACCAAGATATTTGAACTCTTTTACAATTTCTATTTTCTGTTCTTGGATTTTAAGGTATTTATTTGGGTATTTGATCATCCATCTACTATACATTAAATACATTTTATACGAGAAAAACATAATTTTTCACATTTTCGCATACTATAACGCGGATGTTTTTATCTCTTTCATTTAAATATTGTTTCAATATAACAGTTCATTTATTATTTTGTTATTATTCTCTGTAACGTATGACGTCACTCGCGTTTCAAAATACAATATATATAATGAAATTTGTGTGTGTGTGTGTGTGTGTGTGTGTGTGTGTGTGTGTGTGTAAAATATTATACAGTACCAGTCATGCATCTTACCTCGCCGAGCTGTTTTAATTTGGAAATTGAAGTAATAAATCTGTTTAATGCGAACTGGTGACGCTTAACACAACTCGCACGCCTTTGTTGGCAAGACGTTAAGTGTAATGGCGACAATGACTTTTGTTAACACTGTAAGGCTGGTTTCATTGTTTTTCACTGTATGTAAGAAACGTTGTTACGACGTTTCGCCAAACGAAATTTTCGAGGCGATTCTTGCTGAATGTCTACAATCGAACTGAATAAATCAAAACACGTTTGTTACTTCTTTTAATATTCGTATTACATAATTTATAAATAAAATCTTGAAACACTGATATAGTGTACACAAAGGAATCTGCGTAAATGAATACTGTTTATCAAATGAGATTTTCTGATGATAAAGTGACGGTGACGGACAGGGTTGAGAATCTTCAGGAAAAGTTAGAAAAATTGGCACTGAATAACAGTAGAGGACTGAAACTGAACCCTGACAAAACTACAGAAATTACTACTGGAGAAAACAAACACAAAATAGGTGAAAAACTGTACATATTTGGATCAAAGAGAGCCGGTAAAGAAGTGAACAACAGGATATACTGTAGTGAAGAAATGTCCTTTAGAAAAATCTTTAAAGATACTTTCACAAGTCAGTTGAAAGCTAATGTATTATTGAACTATTTGTATCCAACTATTTTATACGTGTGCCATACTTGGGCTCTTCTAAACGTATTAGATACAATATTGGAAGTCACACGATTCAGGATGACAAGACTTGGTCTAGGTGTGAATCAGAAGGAGAAAGTAAGCAATAAAAAGTTAGTGAGGAAGGTGAAAATTAAGAATTTGGGGAAAGAAGTAAACATGTTAAAATGGAAATGGGTTGGACACGTAGCAAGAGTAGAAGATCACCTCCGGGCGAAACTAACTACAAACTGGATTCCTAGGTCAAGCAGAGGAAGAAAAGATGACTAGCGCTACAATGGAGGGATGAATTAGTGGAGAAAGTGGTTGACCAATGGAGCATGCATGCAAGGTGGACAGTGTTGTAGTCCGGAGTTATAAAAAGACTATATAAAATTTAAATTAAAAAAATATTATTATTATTATTATTATTATTATTCTCTTTATTTGTTTCACCCAACTTTGGGGTACACTAAATCAATCACTTTTTAATGTTCTGTGCCTTCCTCGTAGCCCAGTATTGCTTCATTCGTTGTGATCTTGCTTTTCTTTCTTCGTCAGAGATTTGGATCGTTCGCTTGGATTTGACTTTGCCTTGGAACCGTTGCTTCTTGTTTGGTTATTGTTTTGGCTGTTCTGTACATGAGCATAGTGTCAGTGATTTGTAGTTCTGTTATGTCTTTCTCCGTTTCTCTAAACCAAAGTGGTTTGGCTCTTCTATTGCGAAAGTAGTCAAATATTTTTTTGGTTAATCTATTTTTGTCAATTCGGAGGATGTGCCCATAAAAATCAATTCTCCTTTTTCTTATTGTGTCTGATAGTGTTTCAGTTTTTTGGTAAAGCGTTTCATTACTGATGTGGAGTAATTGGTTGTTACGGAATTTGGTGCCTAAGATTTTTCGTAATATCTTTCTTTCTTTGATCTCCAGCCTTTCAAGTGGGCCCTGGGTTGTGAGAGATAATGTTTCAGCTGCATATAAGGCGTCTGGTTTAATTACCGTATGATAATGCCCTATCTTTGTATTCCAGGAAAGGGACTTCTTGTTGTATGTGTCTTTGGTAAGTTATTATTATTATTATTATTATTATTATTATTATTATTATTAATATTATTATTTATCTTTGTTTTAGTTTTTATGTTTTGCATTTAGGGGTTTGGTATCATTTGAAGGCATTGTTTTGTACATTTATAGCACCTCAGAAAGGAGAGGCTCCTGTTTTTTATATAATATATATATATATATATATATATATATATATATATATATATATATATATATAATATAATGTCAATAAAGCCTTATTATTATTTCCAAAATAGAAAGTGGGCTGATTTCAAACACACGTAAATCGACTCTTTGTAGTGGAGGACACAACTGAAGGAAGTCCTCCAAAATCTGTTGTGTAGGTTGTATTGTGTGTGTGTGTGTGTGTGTGTGTGTGTGTGTGTGTGTGTGTGTGTGTGTGTGTGTGTGTGCGTGCGCGCGCGTGTTTTCAATATTGTTAAAACTTTATCGTACGTAATTTTATTTAACAAAAAATTATCTCGTCATTCAGGTATTCAGGTCCGTTAGCCCGCTAAATCAATTCAACCGTTTTCAAATGACGGTCATTCACAATCTTAAAAAAATGTTTACCATACACTTTGTTTCACGGTTAATATGAAATATACTTTCTTGATTTCACCGCTGTAATTAGTGTCGAAACCTGCGTACATCAGTATCAAAAAGTTTCAATGTAACTTGAAACTTCTAAATATAATTATGAAGATGTTATGTTAATAAATCAGATTTTGAAAAAGATCTAAGAACAAAATTATTGATTATTAAAGGCAGTGAATATATTTTTTTTGTAAAATTCAAAAATATTCCTTGACTAAAGTGTTCACTTAACTGATGTGA
The DNA here is from genome assembly GCA_022606455.1 of Callitettix versicolor. Lineage (NCBI taxonomy): Eukaryota > Metazoa > Arthropoda > Insecta > Hemiptera > Cercopidae > Callitettix > Callitettix versicolor. Next base: position 95,545,684 of record CM040190.1, read on the forward strand.
GAACTGTAATGACTATTTTTAACTTTTGTTTATTAACTCGCTTTCTTGTCTGTCTGTTTCGGTAGAATTTGGGCAATCGATTTTAAACTAACTTTCATTAAATTCTTTATATACATATATATATATATATATATATATATATATATATATATATATATATATATTTATATATATATATTTTACATGATGACAGGGGGTGGGTCATCATAAACCTCGGAAAATTGTTTTATTCAATGAGGAGGTTTTACAACATAATACTTTTTCATAATTTTTCTCTAAGAGCTTTTTAGACTACATGAAAAGACGTTTTTCATATCTGTTGAATGGAACATACGTCAAAAAACTTCAATTTTGCTTTTAGGCACTCATTGTTGTGCAACGCTACTGCAGGCGTTGGCCGCCTTGCTAACATAACCGAGAACACATGCTCTCGTACTATGTGTAGAAAGTAGAATTATACGAGTAGAATACGCAGTAGAAATAGAAAAAGAGCTTGTCCATTATTCTGAAGAATAAGTGAATGCGTTTAATACACGTCTTAATAGAAACAAAAGAACAAAACATAATTAATTAAATAAAAAAAAATGTTAACACGTTTTTAAAATGGACTAAAAGGAATAAACTTTTTTTGTGTTTTAACGTCCGACTATTGTGTACACTTGGGCTAATGCAGACGATGGGATGATGTATAGCGTATGAAAATGCCAAGCCCTCGCCGAGAATCGAACCCGGGTCCTCGGGGTGAAAAATAATCTCTCCTACATATGTTACGTATGATATATTCTTACAGATAAGATGATTATCTTAAAAATTTGGTATAGGTTAATTTTAATAGATATAATTGTAAAATTGAAAACATAAAAAGTGGGAAGTATGAAATAGAAGAGGACTTAGATGTTGTTCGGACAAACACATAACAATTGAAATAATTTATAATCAAATTGTTGGTGTTTTTCATTGCTCAATTATCTATTTCATGCGTCTACGTTTTTCATTTTGAATATTACTATTATTTTAATATCTATTAAAATTAATTATCCGAACTTTTTAGCACAATCATCTTATCCATAAGGATAATTATCTGTAAAATTGTAGGAGATTATTTTATTCTAGCCGCCTCGGTGGCCTAGTTGATAGCGTACTAGGCTTTCACCCCGAAGAACCGGGTTCGATTCCCGGCCATGGCTTGGCATTTTCATACGCTATAAATCATCCCATCGTCTGCATTAGACCAAGTGTGCACAATAGTCGGACGTTAAACACCAAAAAAAATTATTTTATTCTTTTTCAGTCCATTTTAAAAACGAATTTTTAATTTTTTTTTAAATCAATTATTTGGAAATTCACTTCTATTACGTCTGAGAGACAACATGCAGCATTGATTATTGAAGTGACTACATCTTATCGTGGGGTAGCCTATAGGTATACATATTGTTTTGCACGGGGAAACAAATTCAGTTTGCCGTCATGGAACGCTCTATCGTCACGGAACGCTCGAATACATCCATACGCACACCATAGTGAACATTATTATTACAACTTTGTTATTACAATACATTATTACTTTTTTTAGTGATTAATAAAACGCATTTTTGAAGTGAAAACTTGTACAGTCGCGGTTGACAAAACAGGGTATTTTGCTTTGAATCCGTAATGCATATTTCACAGCATATATTGATCTAGTATCTAGACTGGAAGTGACTACTTCTAAACAGCTGATTTCGCACAATAACTTCAATATCATTTCAATTGAGGTTATGTTCATTGTTCTTGTTAACTTTAAAAATGTGTGTATATTTTAAATTTGTATAGTTAAATTATTTAACGTATATGATCTATACAAATTTGTGAATGCAGAATCACAAATATTATATTAATTATTATACTTAGACAGTATAACTGTCAAAAGTAGGGTTATAAACTGATTAATTATTAGTCCCTTATATAGCCTAAGATACTCAAAATCATAGTCTGTGACAGTTTCAGTTAATTTTTAAGTTGTGTACCTACACACACGCCAAATTTAATATGAAAATAATTTTCAAGTGTTACCATTTCCTGCATGCATGTAATTTTTTATATAAATATTAAGTCGAAACAAGATCATGAGCACATCGGATATATGGCTCGCAAATTAATAGAGGAATACAGGAAGTGGGGACTTGAAGTGAATCTGGGGAAAACGGAGTGCATGTGTATTGGTGGACGGCAGCACGACATAATTTTAGAAGATGGACGGAGGATACAGCATTCTCAAAATTATACGTACTTAGGACTTAAAATGTCACAAGATGGTACATTAGATGAAGGAATTAAAGAACGAATAGTATTTGAAAGGAAAGCTGTATCTATGCTGAACGGGGTGTTGTGGGATCAAAACATTTCAAAAGAGAATAAAAAAAGAATTTATGACACAATTGTAAAAAGCATTATAACATATGGTAGTGAGGTATGGCCAATTAAGAGGAGAACAGAAAGAATGCTGTTGGCTACTGAGATGGACTTTTGGAGAAGAGCGGCAGGAAGAGTGAGAAATGAAAGTATACGGAGGATAATGGACGTAAGGCATACAATTGTAGAAGATATAAGAACAAAACAACTGGTTTGGTACGGGCATGTACAAAGAATGCCGGATGAGCGAATTCCCAAAAAAATCATGCAATGGCGAACACCTGGAAGAAGAATACGAGGAAGGCTGAGACTGAGCTGGAGAGAGGGAGTCGAAAAGGAAAAAAAGGGATCTACCAGAAGACCTATGGTGGGACCGCGATCGGTGGAGGTTGGAGATCGGAAGACGGCGTAAAACGTTGTAGACCGAATTATAGATAGATAATTAAATCATAATAGTGAAAAAGTATACATTTAGATATGCCAAAAACGTCGGCCAGTCCCGCACTATCTATGTTTCTATTTGTTATTTTTGAGGTTATGTTTAAGTTCATTGTCTTCAGAATTGTTTATCTGTGTAGAAGCGAGCAATAATAAACAGCCGGCAGTTAAAACAAACAATTGTGCTTTAACTGCGTCTGTTGCATGTAGTCAATCATCTGTTTCATAGTTTTCCTAAAATAGATGGCATTGCTTTATTCACTCTTCTTCTTAATATTTATATACGTAATTCACATGTTTTTTTTTATCCCCTGTCACCAAAATACAACCCCGTGTGATTGAAATTTAAGGTACAAGATATGTCTGGACTACCCTTAGGGCTTCAAACTTTTAGAAGCTTAGGTTACAATTCCAGTACAACTTCGGCTTGGGGTTGCACGTAGGAGTTATCCTCAGAAAACTTTCCCCTTGTTCAAACTTTGCTCACTACGTTCCCTAAAACTAGGGATAACAATTGTGTGTTGTGTTTGTGTTTGTGTTTGTGCTCGTTATGTAATAAAAGTAAATATTATTACGTGAAATTATTGTTATTATTATGAGTAACTTTCGTGAAACGTGACTAGGTACTTAAACGATCTTTTATACAGTGTTTGAATATATCGTCTATATATATATATATATATATATATATATATATATATATATATAGAGAGAGAGAGAGAGAGAGAGAGAGAGAGAGAGAGAGAGAGATGCTTTATTAATTATATAATCTAAAGTTATGACAAATATAGATAACAGCTGCACTTAGATAACAGCTGACATAATGGAAGCAATCTTTCAACAATTTTTCTAAATCTTATACTTTTTTGAAAATCTGATTTAACTGTCATAATCAGTATCATAATGTGCATGTGAAAACTTGCGGTAAGATTTCATTATGTAATTATTATTATATTAATAATTATTAATATCCATTATGTAATATTAATATATTAATTATTATTTATAATACATTTAAAATAAGGAAATGGAACGTGACAACCGTCAGAATGATTGTTGCATTATCAATGTAATAAGAAAACGTCCAATGGAAAAAGAAGTTACTGAAGAGCAGTCATCATGGTAAGACCCAGACCTGGGACTTTGAAATGAGCATCGATCCTGACCTTTAAGATCACGTTTTGAAATATAAATTTGTGTGGTTTATTAAGATCATATTCGTAATTTCGGTCCAATTTGATTCAAACTTTGCACGAAAATCGATTATGGTAATGGCTTGAAGAAGTTTCGTTAAAAAAATCACTCCAAAAGGTTTCAAATGGCGGCCATTTCAAGTCTTTCAAAATTGATGTTGTTTTTTAATTTTTAAAAAATATGATTTTAACATCATATGCAGCGTTAAAAACTGCATAAAGTATCATTTTGAATTTTAAAACACCGTTGAAATTAAGAAACGCAATGCGTTTGTGCTCAAGAAAGTTTGAATTGCTAATAAGTAGATTTTAATGCTAATTATGAGAGTGAAATCAGAATTTCTAGAAAGGTTGAAACAAAAAAAAACTCTTGGCAATTTGCTTCAATTACGTCAGCGATTGCGTGTCGCGATTGATTTAAAATATTGAAACGCTAATTTGTCTAGACTTTAACAATTATTTAGATAATAAAACAGAATTTTTAAAAAAAAACGTAAATTGAATAAGTTACGATCTCTTTCAAGATTGGAATGGCAGCCATTATGAAAGTGTTGAACTATTTTTCTGGATAACGAACTTACCTAAAAACGAACGAACAATATTGCTATTTCTTATATATATATATATATATATATATATATATATATATATATATAAAAACGTCTTCATTTTTAGCTTTCTAATTTTTTGCAGATTTTTATTTTAGCCTAAAAAACTGAAGTTTGGGGTGTTGATACTGCCCACATAATTCTAGAAATTCCTTAATTAATCTATTCACAGTTAGTTTTTACACAGGTTCGGGGTTACCTAAAAAAAACATAAAATTGTTATTTATTGTCCGAAATTAATTAGTAAAAACTATATTATTTGTTGGTAAGTACTACCAAAAAATGTGAAAAAATGTTCAACCATGAATGAACCCAATATGGCGGCCATTTTGAGCTAGTAATTATTGTTTTTTATTTTTTTGTTAACTTTTAATAGACTTTGTTGTGTTTATACTGTCCAAATACTTTAAAAAATTCCTAAAGTTAATAAAAAAGACAGTTTTTCTTTTGTCTTGGGCTAAAATCCTTTTCAAAATTTTATTACTCTCATGAATCATTAGGTAAACTTAAGGAAAAAATGTTTTACAATACACAGTTATTTATTACATATAAATACAATTCATACTACTTGGTTATTGCTTTTTATATTTACAGCTGTTAAACTGTTGGCCTATAAACGAATATCTAGATTTAGACGAAATATTTGCATATTTTTAATATTGTAATATTGTAATATTGTAATATTTTAATATTGTAATATTGTACAAATATACAACTTAGTATATTTGTAATACTGTATTATTTGTAACGAAATAATTTGTAAATCATAATTAAATTTTCTACACTCTAACTCACTATTTTTTCTTAATGAAAAATTATCAAAAATTTAGAGAATTGTGTCTCAAATAAACCTTGTGTATTGTCCTGTATTTTCCACCTAAAGCTATTAAGCTTTTGGTAGCATCTAAGTTTTCACGAAAAATAGTTAACCAGAAATTAAATTTCCTACAATTTTATAAATTATCTTTTTTTTCGTATATCTTATAATGCCAAGCCAAATTTCTTAGTCTGGCCGAAAGTAAGAGGAGAAAACAGTGGTTCATAGAACAATTGTTTTTCAGTTCAAAGTGACGTCATCATTGTTGAACAATTTTTTTCATTTTTATTGTAAACACTAACCAACGGCTAATAAAATTATAAGTTTCATTAAAATCCTATCAATCGTGTCTTTTAGCCAAGAATTTGAACCCAAGACCCATGTAAAAAATAACTTTTTTTTAAATTCAATTTTAGGAATTTCTACAATAACGTGGATAGTACCAACACACGAAATTTCAGCTCTGTAAGCTTTAAGAGTCTAGGGGATGAAAAATTTACGAACACACGAAATTTCAGCTCTGTAAGCTTTAAGAGTCTAGAGGATGAAAAATTTACCAACACACGAAATTTCAGCTCTGTAAGCTTTAAGAGTCTATGGGATGAAAAATTTATCAACACACGAAATTTCAGCTCTGTAAGCCTTAAGAGTCTAGGGGATGAAAAATTTATCAACACACGAAATTTCAGCTCTGTAAGCCTTAAGAGTCTAGGGGATGAAAAATTTATCAACACACGAAATTTCAGCTCTGTAAGCCTTAAGAGTCTAGGGGATGAAAAATTTATCAACACACGAAATTTCAGCTCTGTAAGCCTTAAGAGTCTAGGGGATGTAAAATTTTTCAACACACGAAATTTCAGCTCTGTAAGCCTTAAGAGTCTAGGGGATGAAAAATTTATCAACACACGAAATTTCAGCTCTGTAAGCCTTAAGAGTCTAGGGAATGAAAAATTTACCAACACACGAAATTTCAGCTCTGTAAGCCTTAAGAGTCTAGGGGATGAAAAATTTATCAACACACGAAATTTCAGCTCTGTAAGCCTTAAGAGTCTAGGGGATGAAAAATTTATCAACACACGAAATTTCAGCTCTGTAAGCTTTAAGAGTCTAGGGGATGAAACATTTACCAACACACGAAATTTCAGCTCTGTAAGCTTTAAGAGTCTAGGGGATGAAACATTTATCAACACACGAAATTTCAGCTCTGTAAGCTTTAAGAGTCTAGGGGATGAAAAATTTAAGGTTCATTTCTAAATATTTCGTAGTTAGATTTTCATCCTGAATAAATTTTAACGATTCCTCAAAAAAATTATAAGGAAGTCAAAATCAGCTGTCACTTCAAGGACACTTCAAATTGTAGGTAAAATAACAAAAGTTTTAAACATTATTATATAAAACTTTTTGATATTTTGAAACCAACAAACAGATTTTTCTGAGTCACGAACCTACTTAAATGTAATGCAAAGAACAATATTTGTAATAAGCTTCATTTTCGCGTTTAGAAATTTAAACTAACGGTTTTTAATTGTTTGTAATGTTTAAATTTCCTGGCGCGAGATAGCGGCGTGCTATGTTTATTTCTAAACACTGAAAATGAAAGTAAAATATACACAAATGAGTTTCGTAATGCGTTACTTAAGACAGTTAGATTTACCGTCACGGCTTAAAAACATAGCGTGCGATTTGCCCTTCAAATTAAAAAAAAAGAAAATCTTGAAAGAAAATTAATTAGGGATATTTACTTAAAGAGGGGAAGCTCCATTATTTCAGTGAAACCTTTCAGAGTAAATCAAAGTAAACGCGGAACATTTGTTTCGAAACACGACTGTGGCAGAAGAAACATTTACTAACACTTTTCCACTAAATACTGTAATTTGTAATCTTACTTTCAGCATTCCTTCGTTAATCGCAACGCGCAGCTGTATCGCTGTCGTGATTGAAGCGGATTTTCGAAAAAATGCTTACCTCTTTTGAAATTCTGGTTTTACAAATCTGCATATATTAGTATTTTAAACTTTTAAACTAACTTACTTAAATGAATATAAATCGCTCTCAAATATTTTTTTTTAATTTCAAGAGATTATGAAATTTTAAAAGCCCAATTCATATAGTTTTAACGCTGGTCACATTAAGTTTTCAAAAAAAAAAATTAAGACAAAAATTAATGAATTTTTACAGTTTTGAGTGATTTTTCAATCTTTACCTAACTGATATCGATATATATATTTTCGTGCTAAGTTTTAATCGGAGATCCAGTAGCCGATGTGGCTAAAGCAGCGGACAATCTGCTGCGTCTATAAACTGCCGCACCTCAAGGTTCTTAGTTCGATTTTTTTTTAGCATTTAACGACCGACTATTATGCACACTTGGGCTAATGTAGACGATGGGATGATTTGGGCGTATGAAAATGTCAAGCCCTGACCGGGAATCGAACTCGGGTCCTCGGAGTGAAAGCCCTGTAAGCTATCAACTAGTCCAACGAGGTGGCTCAGATTCTTCTTACTTCTTAGTTCGAGCCGCAGTTACTGTCGTTGCTTTAAATTACCGTTATCGTTATTCTTTCGTACTCATTAATCTAATTTGCATATTTATTCCACGTAGTAAAAAACAAACTTTGTTAATTAGATCAAACCCACGATTTTCAGGTGCGCAGTTCATATATATATATATATATATATATATATATATATATATATATATATATATATATACACTGTGTATTATTATACACAGTATATATTATATATATATATATATATATATATATATATATATATATATATATTATATTATATAAATATAATATAATATATAATATATATATATATATATTAATATATAAATATAAATAAATAAATATACAGTAAATATTATATATATATATATATATATATACATATATATATATATATATATATTATTTGCGTGTAGACCCTGTTGGATCACGCAAAGCACTCTGACTCGTGTCTTGTTCCTTCTAATCCTCCACACCTCCCTCATCCTGTCCCCATGGATCCTCCTCCGCTCCTCTGTCCATTTTGCCCCTGCTCTCTTTGGAATTTCATTCTCTGGGACCTTCCAACCGAGCATCTTTCTCCTATATGCGTTCCTGTCTGTCTTCAACGTCTGTTGAGTCTATTTCTACGTCATGTAGGTCTATTCTGACTTGTGCGATCCTATATATATATATATATAGTACATACAAAGAGTCAAATCAACAACGTCGTGGATCACACAAGTCAGAATAGAACTACATGACGCAGATATAGACTCAACAGACATTGAAGACAGGAACGCATGCAGGAGAAAGATGCTCGGTTGGAAGGTCCCAGAGAATAAAATCCCAAAGAGAGCAGGGATAAAATGGATGGAACGGAGGAGGATCCATGGGTACAGGATGAGGGAGGTGTGGAGGATTAGAAGGAACAAGACATGAGTCGGAGTGCTTTGCGTGATTCAACTCCAATACACGCAAATAATATATATATATATATATATTTATATATATATATGATTTCGTGGTTAATGTTTCAACGGTACATTTGCTATTGACCTGTGACCTGTGCGCTTCAAAGTTGTGGGTTCGAGACTCAGTTACTCTCTGTCCCTTTAGTGTTAACTCTTATCCCACACAGTCCTCATTTGTCAACCGGCATAAAGTATATACATTAAGAAAATATATATATACACACACACACACACACACACACATATATATATATATATATATATATATATATATATATATATATATATATACATTAACAATATTTGCATAGTTAATTGAATTCATAAATTTAACTACCCCTTCAAAAAATTGAAATAGAGATCAAAAACGACGGCGTTCATTTAACAGTCGCAGGTCTCTTGGTCTTATTATGACGCCAATATACTAGTAGATTGGCCTTTCCTATAACCGTAGATAGTTCTGAAATTGAAATAACGAACTTTCCTCTAGTCAGTAAAGTTAAGGCTAATGTGATTGGCAGCATTTACACGAACTATTAACCGTTCTGCCCACGTTATCTGGAACAAATTAAAGCAGATTGGCCAAGCGATCGTAGCTCCATCTGCATTACGTCATTGCCTTAAAGTATCACGTGACCCTCTTCATTAAGTTTAAACCATTCAGTTACAAGTGGATTAACTTAATTTACATCTTTCAAATTAAAATTACGTATCTGTAACAGGCAAAGAAATATTGCTGGTATTGACATTAAATGTTTTATATGCATACTTCGGATATTTGGTGAGTCAATAATTTTTTTTCAGTTTCAATTGTCAAATGAAAGTTAAACAATTCAGTTGATTGTTTAAACATTGCATTTTTATTGCACTGCATCTGTAAGAGGTGTGTTCAGAAAGTAACGAGAATTTTAGTTTTTTGAACAAAATTTTATTTATTTTTCTACATTGATGTCGCCCTTAAAATAGTCCCCATTGGAGATTATGCGCTTGTGCCAGCGTTTCTTCCAATCCTCGAAACACTTCTCAAACTCGATCTTTGAGATAGCCTTTAGTTCTTTCAGACATGCGCTTTTAATGTCATCTACGGCTGTAAAACGACGGCCCTTTAAGGTTCTATTTATTTTTGGAAATAGGAAAAAGTCACACGGAGCCATGTCTGGCGAATATGCAGGCTGGCACATCGTTACAGTACTGTTTTTGGCCAAAAATTCACAAACAAGCAATGAAGTGTGAGCTGGTGCATTATCGTGGTGCAAAAGCCATGAATTGTTTTTCCACAGATCCGGGCGTTTTTTTCGAATTGCTTCACGCAAACGGCGTTGAACTTGTAAGTAGTACTCCTTATTGACCGTTTCACCCGGTGGCAGGAATTCATGATGCACTATGCCATTAATATCGAAGAACACAGTCAGCATAACCTGCACGTTTGACCGCACTTGTCGAGGGTTTTTCGGTCTTGGCGAGCCACAATGCCTGTTATTGAGCCTAAGTTTCGACGTCATATCCGTAAACCCATGTTTCGTTACCTGTTATAATACGTTTCAGTAATTCTGCATCGTCGTTGACTTCATTTAGTGACTCCTGAGCAACTTTCATTCGCCGCTGTTTTTATTCAAAATTCAACAATTTTGGAACGAATTTTGCTGCCACGCGTTTCATACACAAAAAACTGGAAACAATGTCATGAAATGATCCAACCGATATGCCAACAACATCAGTGACCTCTCTAATTGTGATTCGGCGATTGTTCATAACCATTTCTTTCACTTTTTCACGTTTTCATCGGTTGTTGATGTGCTGGGGCGTCCAGGGCGTTCGTCATCTTCAACGTCTTCACGGCCTTCTTGGAAACGCTTATACCACTCGTAAACTCTTGCTTTACTCATAACAGACTCATCTTAGACCTTTGTTAATATTTCACACACTTTGTTATACTTTATTCCATTTTTTACTCAAAATTTGATACAAATTCTTTGATCCATTTCTTTTAACAAACGAAAATCGCCGAGCTCATAAAAACACGTCTAACCTTAGTGGCTGTCACAGAGAAAGTCAACAATGAAAACAGCTGAAAGTTTTATCATACTTCAAGGGCATGTATACCAACATAATAAAAAAATGTTTGATAATCGGACTCTCCAAGCCTGCGACATTAAAAAAATCTCGTTACTTTCTGAACACACCTCGTATATAGTTAGGCCGACAGAACCATACAGTGTCCTTTATGGTCTATCTGGAATTACTATGTCATCAGACGAGTCTATGGTGTTTATAAACCATTCGATTATATATTGCTTCTTCGATTTAACATAACATCAATTTTTTGTTAACAATAACAATACATTTATAAATAAATAACAAAGCTCAAATATTCAGCTATTTATATAAAATTAAAATATTTTGTGTTCCCAATTTATGACGTTTTATAAAATTATTGGGCAGTTATAAGAAATGATTTGTTTAAAAATTCCCACAGGGGTGCAAATTAGCTGCATCTGTTGACAAGATTTAGACGTCCCTCACGGTACCCGAGTCTGACACACACTTACACTTACAGCACTACATTCATACTTAATTTACGGAGGCGATAAAAACCTCATTGTGCTTTTCGCCTTAAAATAACAAAAAATTGTTTAAAAATGTTTAATTATTCAAAATTTAAAAATGTACTACAAAACGAAAGAGAGAGATTAATATTTGATGACGATCATTATTGACGCATCAGATCCTCTCTTACATTTAATCCCGTGAAAACAAAAATAAAAAAATATAATATACCAAATAAAATACATGTAGTAGAGAGAGAGAGAGAGAGAGAGAGAGAGAGAGAGAGAGAGAGAGAGAGAGAGAGAGAGAGAGAGAGAGAGAGAGAGAGAGAGAGAGAGAGAGAGAGAGATTCTCTCATGTATTCCACTACAGTATCGTTTAACTATAAATGAAAAACTTGTACTTTAAAGCACTACAAGTTTATAAAAGAAGAATTTGTAAAGTTGTAATTTGTGAGGTTGAACTTTGTAAGAAGTTTGCGAGGAATTGCAAAAAGGGAACTCAAAAAGTTTCAATTGTTTTACGAAAATAAATTTATTTTCTCCCTCACAATTAGAAGAATAATCGCAGCTAGTTCGGTAAGTTTGATAACGGGCATTTTGTTAGAACTGTACGTAGGTTCGAATTCAGTTGCTATCGTTTACTTTATTCTCGTGTTTTTTTTTTTTTTTTTTTTTTTTTTCCGACTATTGTTTTTTTTTTTAACAAACTTGGGCTAATGCAGACGATGGGATGATTTATAGCGTATGCAAATGCCAAGCCCTCGCCGGGAATAGAATTCGGGTCCTCGGGGTGAAAGCCTAGTACGCTATCAACTAGGCCACCTAGGCGGCTTACTCGTGTTACGACGCTCTCCCATATTAACTAGGAATCCTCCCGGGACAAATGGGGCGAAGCAATGATTTATTTATTATTATTATTACATCAGCGGCTTGAGGCCATGGAAGCACATTATTAATGTCAGATTCTATTCTATCACCTTGATATAGTTGAGTATTGTGAGGTATAATACTTTCATACACTTGATAAAACTCTGTATCTAACGATTCAACATTTTCGGGTACTTCCACTGCTGTCAAATGTTCATAAATACTTCTATCGACAGGTAATTGAGAAATTTGCTCCATATCTATTTCAATATCAGAATAACAAGGATTGTTTGCTTTTAAAAAAGTTAGTGCATCAATTATTTTCTGTCGCCTGACGCGAAAATCCCTATGTTGATCCACACCATCTCTTCTTACAATAAGCACATCCAAATTCGATGCAGTTCGGGGCAATAATCGTACTACTTCATCGATATTTCGACCAATATTAATTATATTGCCTTTATATGCAAACTGTTCCGTCATTCCGCGCGTTTTGACTCTGTATACGCGCATCACAGGCTGCACTCTCGCAATAAGTAACTGCTCAATAAAAGTTAAATTTTCGAGTTCACTTGGAATAACTCCAGGATTCATATTATTGGCCGATGTGTATTTGCTTCGATTTTTTCACACTGTGAGCACACATCAAATACTTTGTTTTTAATCAAAACTCTAGAACAATTATTGCACTTAAATAACTGTAGGTTTTGCAAAGCATTCTCGAAATCAATTTGCAAATGTCTGAACTGCGTGTTATTTTGAAAATTAACAGTCCCAGGTTGATTATCATCATTGTTTATATTTGAGAATCGATTTCGATAGTTTCGCTGATCTATCGTCAAGCGACCGATTGAAGTTCTACCTCTGCCTCTTGGACGTGGCATGTTCACGACCGGCAACCGGAAAAATACTGACTTATCACTTCGCCAAACCCAAACCTGAGCCCGAACCCCTCCTACCTGACTCATTGTTTCAGGTAATTTTGATGCGTTTGCTCGCGTACGTAAGTAGTGACGTATACCGCAGCGGCGATGGACGTTATCTTCGTCTAGCAAACAGTTACTATCTCTGTCTTACACACTCAAAACAAATGGGAGGCTTTTTCATCAATAACTCGGTTGTTTTTCAAAATTTTTTGACAAAATTCGACGTATGCACCACTGATACCTAGAAGAATATATATTTCAAATTTCATTGAGATAGGCTTAAAACTGTGGGAGGAGTAGCATGTAATGGATGCATTAAGTCGGGGATAGAGGGGGCTTCGCTCCAATTAGTCTAACTGGTATAAAAATGTTAAATTCTCAAAAAATAATTTCTATAAAAGTTCGAAAATTACATACCTTAAGTACGAAAATATATTGTTTAGAAAAAGCCATTCTTGCAAAAAATGTTAATTTCCAAAAATCGTTTTTTTTTTAGAAATTTTGTTCAATTTTCATTAAATTGACATATAAAAGCGACTAACCATCACATTGGACACCGACAATTTCACGTTCGCAATTTTAGATTGATTTGATTCAAATTTTGAACAAAAATTGATTTTGTTAACAGCTTGTCACGTTATTTACTTACAAACTTTATCAATTATCAATATTAACTTTATCAATTATCAATATTAACTTTATCAATTATCAATATTAACTTTATCAATTATCAATATTAATTTTATCAATTATCAATATTAACTTTATCAATTATCAATATTAACTTTATCAATTATCAATATTAACTTTATCAATTATTATTTAAATCAGTTTAACATTTTAAATTTTTGAATTATTACCACATTTATAATGATTCAACGTTTAAAATGCTAATATACGAGTATGGAAATTTTAATGCTTTTCCTAAAAAATAAATCGAATTTTCAAAAAAGCGTAAGTTAAAAAATGATTTAGAAAATTCGCTTCAATCGCGTCTGCGAAACAGTTGCGTGCGAATAATTCTCTATGGGTTCAAAGTTGTGATCTAATAATACCGTAAACACACTGCAGCCTCAACAGTCATTTCTAGACATTTACCGCTGAAAGGATGAGAAACCATTCACGCAAATGTATATCTACTACCTGCCTACACACTTTCACTGCTCATTAATCCTTTTAAATAAACCTTTAATTTGTACTTTTGTTCGCGCACATTAAAAGCAAGTTGAATAATCAAAGAAAATTTATTGACGTGAATAGGCACTAACAAAACCTTACTTCAGAGACGTGGTGAGCAGTGAAATAACATGTAGGTATATTCAGAACCAAAATTATTAAACTACACACAGTAAAAGGTAAGGCTTCCGTTATTTTATAAAAAAAATTACCGTTTACATTAATGTGCTTCTGGGAATCTTTATTGACGTTGTGAAAGAGTAATAAATTTAGAAATAAAAAGGTAATATTAAATAATTAATTTTTTATTTGGCTATTTTTTTTATAGATTATATATGAATGATGTACAAGATTTAAGCGTTATTGTTTGCAGTTCTTGTGCAGTTATATATTATAATTACTGTATGTGGGGGGGTTGGCGCCCAGCTTTACAATTTTGGACCGATTTGATTCAAACTGATCTGATGTAGTTCCGATAGATAATTTTTAAATGGCGGCTATTTGAATATTGAAAATTCATAACGTTTTTTCTTCACATTTTATCGATAAGTTGATTTTACCATTGTAAATCACTCCAGTAAATCAACATTGAATTCTGTTTAATTCGAAAATAAATAAATACGACGACGGACAGCGTTTACTTTCGTACGGACAATGTAATTTCGAAACTTTAAACGTTATACAGATTTCAATAAGGCTTATTACGGTGAATTAAAAAAAGTGAACGATAAAAATACTAATGCTCAAAATTCGATTTAGTCACTTGATTAAAACAGATGGGTGTTACAAATATTTAATATCGCTTTGAAGTTGATTACACGAAGTAGCCGAGAGTATAATACAGGAGAATCATTTACAAAGTTATCAACTGCTGCTTTCGAAAATCTACGAAATTCGCCGGTTGTACGAAAATGTTTTTATCTCTAAATATCAAAGCGACTTGATGAAACGCCGTCACTCAAACGCATTTCATTACGTTACTGTTAAACTTCGATTGACAGACCGGCGTCAATAATATTTATATAGAAAAGAAACGTATTGACACGCAGCCAGTGAAATATGTTCAAAGTGAACAGGTAATACTGTAGCTTAATCAAATTGTACACATAATTTATGGTGTCAGTAATTTTTTTTTACAAGAACCAAAATTAATTTTGTTATTCTCAGTGAAAACAAAAGAAACGTCCTAATCTTTTTTAACAAATTCCCTTTGGAAAATGAGCTAATTGCGCTGTTATATTAAGACTTAAATGAGAGAAGTTAAAAAGTAACGTACTTCCTTATCTATAGACTTACGTCCGTAAGTATAGTACGATTTGATTAAACTTCGCAGAAAAATTAAGTTTTGTAATAAATCGGACATATTTTTAAAACATCAAAAGCATTTTACAGTTATAAAATAACGGTTATGTCAAATCTTTAAAACATGTTATAAATTTTTTTTATATTCTTCTTCTTTTCTGCTAGGATTATTGTCATTATGTTCAGTATAATGATCTACTTTCCCTAGATTCGTCAATTCTACTTTAACGCGTTTCGGAGAACCTTCATTTTCAAAAACTATGTCTATACTGGTCACCAATACTATGGCCCGTCCTATTTATAATTTTCTATCTCCACCTAGTACCCCTCCTCTATTCAACACGCGTACATTAAACCTTACGTGCTCGCTTCTGATTGGCTCTTCAAAATCATACGTTTTCGCTCGCTTCTGATTGGCTCCTTTCAAACTTCCTCTTCAACGGTCCTCTTCAAAAATCCTGTTAATTTTTGAAAATTTTAGATTTTTAAACATAACGTCTGCTTTCTACGATATCTGTTCATTTATTATGTTTTCTCCCTTTAATTTAGATCGAAAAATTTCCAAGTTCTCTAAAATGTTTATATGTCTTCCTTTTTCTGCCTATGTAGTACGTTTATGGAGTTTTCTATTTCTCGAGGTATGTGTCCCTCTTTTATTAAATGTGACACATAATTTGAATCATTTTTGCCGTATTTGAATGATCTTATATTTCCTTTAAACCTAGTTCTAAATTTTCGTCCCGTTTGTCCTATGTAGACTGCCTCGCAGCCACACTGTATTCTGTATATCCCATTCTTACTATATTTGTCCTTTTCTTCTATATTCTTTGTCAGTTTGTTCCTTATCGTATTATTTGTAGCCACTGCTATGTCTATATCATATTTTCTAAAAAAATTCTTAAATTTATATGCCTCTTTCCCCGTATATGTTAATTTAACCCATTTTCGTTTTTATCCTCTCGTTTATCGCTGTTTTCTTCCTCTCTCTTTCTTTTAATTCTTCGTAACTGATTTCTTATTATTTTTAAATCATAATCGTTGTTCACTGCTATTTGGAAAATTATTCAATTCTTTTTTATATTCTTTCCTCTTTAGTCGTACATTTAATAATCTATTGAACATGTGTCAAAACGCCGCCAGTTTATGTTCTAATGGGTGGTTTGACTTTGCGTTAATTATATTATCTGTGTATCTTCTCTATATATTCCAAATTGTTTTATATTGTTATCCTGTTTCACCATCGTGTTCTATGAGTGTATGACATTGTACGGTTATAAATGCACTGAGACCTTGTGCTCCTATTTCTAAGATGCTCAGTTACAGTGTCTTCTCTAAAATCTACGATTTGAAGAGGATCAAAATGGTTAACTCCACCGCTTCTAATTGGTCACTTTCCAATTCATTATTGAGATGCATGCTTTGCTAATTGCTTTTCGATTTCTCCTCTTACTCACGAAGGACTCTTCTCACGAAGGTAGTGCCCTAATTGGCCAGCTTTTGTGTGCGGTGATTTTCCACTCATTCTGTTTAAATTCGTACTCAAAGAAACATAAGTTGTTAGGAAAATAATGTCCGCACACACAGAGCCCGCATACGTTGGTCAGGCTAAGGTACAGTGGGAGGTTCCCAGGTATCCTATGGCTAAGTTTGATGTACCATTAGACGTGTCGCTTTACACTTTAAAGTTAGTCACGTTATGTAAAGTAGTGAGTGAATGTGTCATGAGTAGTTGAATGAAAGTAGTATCAGCTAAAGGTACTGTGGGATCGCTAAACTCGTCAATTGTTCATTTCAGCTGCCCCCGACGGTATTGTATTCAATGTAAAGTTTCAAATTCTATTGAAAATAATAAAAGTGCTCCGGCGTTCAGAGCTTTTTTATTACTTGTTCGATTAGAAAGTTTAAAATATTCGTACACGCAGATTTTATTGCAAGATTTTGAAATCGTATTTTCAACAATAATTTAATAAAACAAATATTACTATAGATTCTCTGACCGTAACCAGAACTAGACCATTACAATTTACAGATAAACAAAGCAACAATAAAAGCAATAACTCTCTGCGAAGCTTAGGCTAGGAAGTAAATTTTAATCCCAGACCCTGTAGAACGGGACTTGTTTGAACAAGCATGCAATAAACGGTACACTTTTATTAGCACATAAATTGCCTTCTGTAGTCCGACACCTGAGTGGGGATAGACACAAGAGCGGTATAGCATAGCGTATATTGCAATCAATGTTTATTTAAAATACAACAAACAGAATGTAGAGTAGACATATATATTCGCGAATTTCATTGGAAAATGTAAAATTTGTGACCTAGATATGCGCCGATCCTGAACTCTATATTATTTTTCTGGAATCGTTGAATGTAATATATATATATATATATATATATATATATATATATATATATATATATATATATATATATATATATATATATATATATATATATATATATATATATATATATTATATATATATATATATATATATATATACAATAATTCGTATATAACATATCCCGGTTATTCGAAATAAAGGGAGGGAAACACTTTCGGATAAAGAATTTTTGGTTAAGCCATGCACATGTAATACTATTTTGTATCTAATCAATTAATTAATTGTATTAATTAATTCTAGAAGATTTTAAAGATCAAGTGATTCTAGTCTCTTGTCTCGGGCTTTACATATTTTTACTAGTGGGCCAAGACTTCCAAGAGCCTAATTTTCGCCACTCATCAATGTAGCTTATTGCGCACCCTCGTCCACAGGTTCAACTTTCCAATTGAATCTCATGTGTTTAGAGAACCGTGAGATATTCGGATGTTGTTGCCCTGTTCTATCGCCTGTCCTACAATCCAGACAGTGCCTAGGGATTCAAATAGTTTCCTGTCCAAAGCTGGACAGTTAAAACGTATGTCCTGAGCTGTTCCTTTAGCTGTACCATATTTCCTACACAAAAGATTTGTCATACGAAAGCCCATTTTGTGTAGGTGACTGTTGAGTGTTCAGGATCCGTTAGAAACCCTGTCACTCTCCACAGAACTGTCCTGTTCAGCCTAAGTTATACATTATATACTTTCTTTATTAAAGCTAGTAATCACACTTTTAAGCTTACATAATATTTTTTTTGTGTTTAACGTCGAACTATAGTGCACTGGGCTAATGCAGACGATGGCATGATTTATAGCGTATGAATATGCCAAGCCCTGGCCGGGAATCGAACCCGGGTCCTCGGGGCGAAAGCCCAGTACGCTATCAACTAGGCCACCGAGGTGGCTACATAATAAACCGAGGTGGTACATAGGTTATCGCATGTTAATTATTCATTAAATAATTTTTATTTGTTTTTACTCCCCTCGCAAGTTTCGGAAAAGCTATGTTCCACCAACTACTCATTAGAAGATGTCAGCCGGAGTTGACTCACTTCATTGTTCCAAAAATTTTAGCGCTATCTAAAATTAAGCGTCATCCACAATTCTGTATTGACAGCTAGTGACTAAAGCTGATATCTAGGTTGTGGAGTGGGTTTGCGGATTGGCGGTGTAGTTGTATTTAGACTAGGGAGTGGTGGCTGCAGAGGTTAGCTCAAAGTCAAGCGTTTACTTCTTTGCTAACCCATGTAATTTCACCCCTATACATTTTATTTCTTCTCTGTCATTATTTTTAAGGGATTTGTGATTCTGAATCCGTTTCGGATAACCGGATTTCGCTTGACCCGTGTTCAATTAACCGAGGTTTCCACTATATATATATATATATATATATATATATATATATATATATATATATATATATATATAAACGTTCAGAGAATTTGAATTCCACGCGAATATTTTGTGGTATACTGGTATAGTGAAGATTACTCTTTGTGAATTAGTATTCCAACAGCTGTGAGGGTGAGAGGTCGCGTTCTTCAATTTCATGCATTTGTGTAAAGTTATGTTCTCGTGTTTTTTTTTCCTAAATTTGTGGATATGGCAGATTTTAAGGAGCAAATATTTTGCGTTAAATTTTGCTTTAAGCTTGAAAAAAAGTTGAGAAACACATCGCATATATGACAATATTATGAGTCAAAGTAAAACGTTTGTGTGACACAAACGCTTCAATGGTGGACAAACGTTTGCCGATGACGATCAGTGTTTATGACGACCATCGACAATCGCAACACCGAAAAACATCGCGAAACACGGGGACTTTTGTTGCAGATCGTAGACAAATAATCGAAATGTTTGTGCGATCGTAGGATTGTCGTACGGGTCCATAAAATACATTTTGTCAGAAAAATTTGGTATGAGACGCATTGCTGAAGAATTTGTACCAAGACTGCTGAGCAGCGACCAAAAATATCTAGCTGTCTGCACTGAATTGAAAATTGCAACAATAGATTTTTCATTCCCAACTCATCTCCAATGTCATAACCAGTGAAAAGACACACACACACACACACACACACACACACACACACACACACACACACACACACACACACATATATATATATATATATATATATATATATATATATATATATATATATATATATATATATATATATATATATATATATATATATATATATATATATATATATATATACATGGAGGGTATTTTGAAGGAAGAACGCAAAATCTTGAGGAAGATCCTTGGCCCGAGATTAACAGAAGATGGATACAGGTTGCACTCCCGGAAGACCACAGAGAAGATATCGAACCTGGCAGCAGATATCAGAAGAAGGAGGCTTTGGTTCTATGGACACATCAGTAGACTCCCAACAACGAGACTTGCCAACATAATCCTTAAGTATACACAAGGAGTCAAATCAACAACGTCGTGTATCGCACAAGTCAGAATAGACCTACATGACGCAGAAATAGACTCAACAGACGTTGAAGACAGGCACGCATTCGGGAGAAAGATGCTCGGTTGGAAGGTCCCAGAGAATGAAATCCCAAAGAGAGCAGGGGTGAAATGGACGGAGGAGCGGAAGAGGATCCATGGGGACAGGATGAGGGAGGTGTGGAGGATTAGAAGGAACAAGACATGAGTCAGAGTGCTTTGCGTGATCCAACAGGGACTATACGCAAATAATAATTATATATATACATATGTATATATACAAGAACTGTCCGTCAAGTAAGGTTCCCAAGGTGTTGAAGTCGCTAAGAACGCTGTTATGAGGGATCTGGTAACCTTGGCTTACAGTTTGATTCCCGCTCTCCCATTCCCCGCTCTGCGAGCTGTCTGCGACGCTCACTCTTGGCTTGGCAGCCGTTAATAATGCAGTTACCACTTATGTCTTCCGCCAGGTGCGAATTACGCTCTGTGGTTCGTTTTTTGTGTGCAAAAAACACTGCGCCGCTGGATATTCACATCCAACTGTGTGAAGTCTACGGAGAAAAATGTATGAGCATAGAACATGTGCGCAAATGGTGCAGAGAATTCAAAGACGGACGTACAGCTATTCATGATGAACAGCGTTCCGGACAGTCATATGTTTCGGACGAAACAATTGCGAAAGTGGAAGAAACAATGCTGAACGTTCGGAAAGTCACTGTTCGGCAGCTCTCCAAGATGATCCCTGATGACAGACCATTTTGTATAGGTCTATAGCAAGCAAGGTTTGTGCAAAATGGGTCCGAAGACAGCTTATAGCCGACCACAAACGGCAACGGATGATGCGGCCCGTGAATTTCTTCAGGCCTACGAAACCGATGGCGAGAAATTCTTGGACTCCATTGTCAATTGGGACGAGATCTGGGTAAACTCTACGACACCGGAAACAAAAGAACAATCACATTAGTGGAAACATCCAGAGTAGCCGAAGCTTCGAAAGTTCAAACAAACACTGTCTGCCAGCAAAGCCGAGCATGTTTTGGACAGAAAGGGGTTATTGTTGTACGAATGCATGCATACCGGCTCAACAGTCAATGCTGATCGCTACTGTGAGACGTTAAAGAATCTTAAAACGCGTTTGAAAACAAGAGCAGAGACATGCTCACGAAGGGAGTTTGTTTCCGTCAAGACAAAGATCGTCCACACACTGCCCGTGTAACAATCGACTCATCAACCAATTTGGATGGGATACTGTCACACATTCGCCCTACAGCCCGGACTTAGCCCCAAGTAGTTACCCTAATTTGAAGAAACACTTAGGTGGGACGCATTTCAGTACCAGAGAGGAGCTGAAAAAACAAGTTTTAATCTTCTTCGCGGCGCGGCGGAAGAGTTTTTTGACTCAGGCATACAAAAGATGGTTCACCGTACGCAAAAATGCATCGATCTCAACGGCGATTATGTCGAAAAATAAAAATAAAAGTATAAGCTTTTCAAAAATGTATATTTCAATGCAAATAAACATATTTTTGATTGTGAAACCTTATTGGGAACCTTATTTTACGGCCAACCCTCGTGTATATATATATATATATATATATATATATATATATATATTATTATTATTATTATTATTATTTGCGTATAGACCCTGTTGGATCACGCAAAGCACTCCGACTCATGTCTTGTTCCTTCTAATCCTCCACACCTCCCTCATCCTGTCCCCATGGATCCTCTTCCGCTCCTCCGTCCATTTTACCCCTGCTCTGTTAATCTTGGGCCAAGGACCTTCCTCAATATTTTGCGTTCTTCCTTCAAAATATCCTCCATGGTAGCTTTTGTGTGGATGCTAGCGTCTCGCTTGCATATAATACCTCCAGTTTTATGACTGTGTTGTAGTGTCTGATTTTTGTGTGCGTCGACATAAAACTCTTATTGTAGATATCACGCGTTATACCAAGAGCCCTATTCATTCTCAGTAGCCGAACCCTTTGCGCAGCTATATATATAATAAAGTAAAATAAAGTAATAAAATAAAGTAAAATTAAAAAAACATTCTTGAAAATTCATTTACATTAAAAAAGAGCGAAAGCTGAATTATAATTATTATTGTCTAGAGTTTGCAGGGATGTGCACATTTGCATTAGGGTTGTCCCTTGATGCGGCCAGGTATACACTATGCAATGTTTGAATACTGAGCAAGTGGCTACATTCGGAAATCGGTTTCAGAGGTAAGTAATATCAGTATCAGTTTCACAAAACTTCTTTCTATTCCCAAATCGAACTTTATTAATATTAAAGTCACACTGTGCTATATCTATATCAAGTTTACGTGGAACGTGTGGAATTCAATATCTGATGTCAAATCTTCTTCTACCGTTATTCCTTTTATTATATATCTCTGGATTCTTAATACGTTTATAAAATATATAAATTGGAAGTTTATATTGATGTTTCTGTTCATGTGAGTTTAATTAACACCATATTTTAATAAATTCAATTAGAATATGTTTAAAAACATATTGTTTAAGCTAATAATGACAATGTCTATATTGAATATTTTTAAAAAAATATATGCATTTTAAATAACATATGGCAGTGAGGAAGCCTAAAAAAGATATTTAGTGAATTGTACGGATTATTTTGTATAATTAGCAAAAATTCATTTTTAGTAACAAATAATTAATACCATGGACGGTTCGTCAGATGACAACTGTTATGACACACAAAAATCAGCTGTTTCAACAATGTTTCAACAATCAGCTGATTGTTAATAATGCGAGAGTAGGTATATCTGCCAAACTGTCAAAACAGTTAATCTAGTAAAGCGAATGATATCAGTTTAATTAATTAGTAGGATGAATTTATTAGTAACATTAAAATTTTGAGGATGTGTTAATGGATTAGTTAGAAAATGTCAATTAGGAAATTAGAGCGATCATCGTAGTATCACTTACACCGATCTTGAAAATGATCCAGTTCTCTTAGTAACGTTTTTAGGGATTGTTAAAATTACACACACACACACACACACACACACACACACACACACACACACACACACACACACACACACACACACACACACACACACACACACACACACACACACACACACACACACACACACACACACACACACACACACACACACACACACACACACACACACACACACACACACACACATACATATATATATATATATATATATATATATATATATATATATATATATATAATTTATTATTATTATTATTATCTGCGTATAGACCCTGTTGGATCACGCAAAGCACTCCGACTCATGTCTTGCTCCTTCTAATCCTCCACACCTCCCTCATCCTGTCCCCATGGATCCTCTTCCGCTCCTCCGTCCATTTCACCCCTGCTCTCTTTGGGATTTCATTCTCAGGGACCTTCCAACCGAGCATCTTTCTCCTGTATGCGTTCCTGTCTTCAACGTCTGTTGAGTCTATTTCTGCGTCATGTAGTATATATATATATATATATATATATATATATATATATATATATATATATATATATATATATATATATATATATATATATATATATATATATATATATATATATATATGTATATATATATATATATATATATATATATATATATATATATATATATATATATATATATATATATATATATATATATATATATATGTGTGTGTGTGTGTGTTTTTGTTTTTTTGTCGCTTTTTATTCAAACTTTTAAAAAACTGATTAAGCTCAATGGTTTGAACAAGTTTGTTACTCAGAAAAAATATTTCAGCAGTTTCAAAATGAACGGCAATTACAGATTTAAAAAAAAATCATAACTTTTTCACCACGTATTTTTGAAAATGCGATCACGCTATTGTAATAGCGTTAAAATCCGTAAAAACTACGGTGTAATCCACCGTATATAAACATTATTATTGTATATAATAAAATGTTTATATTTTATTAAAAATACGAAATTAATCTGACGGCGTTCAGGGTTGTATTATTTATAGTGCTGACTTTGACGATGAAATAATATTTTCAAAAATGTGTTCATTAAAAAAATACTGCTAGAAATTCGAAACTATTTTCAACTATAAGGCGGCAAGACTTGAATATTGTAATTTTGTTTTTTTAAAGAAATGTTTGTTAGGAGCAAAGTTTTGCAGATCTTGCAAATCAGCAAGTTTAGCGCCATTTCCCTTATCAATTCAGATCATCAGAAATGTTTCACTTCTGCCGATCGCGAATTGAGGCCAAACAAGCCATTTAAGTGTTGGCATTCTTTCAACACAGTAGACAAGTTCTGCTGTATTTTAGGTCCTACAAAGTTTAAAAAATAATTTCTCAAGTAGTTATATTATAAGGGTCACATAAAATACAACATGAACCTTAGTCAGAAATGACATTTTTAAGTTTGAATCAAACCGGAAAACCAACGAAATAGTGCTAAAACAATCCCCCCCCCACACACACACACCTTTGCATTAGTTGTAAAGGTTTCCCGTCATAAAACAAAAACAAAGAGCATAAAGGTGAAATTTTCAAATCCAAAATAGTAGAAACGGATGCAACTTGTTTATTTAAAAAAAAAGATTTATACAATACATTTTTGTGATTATTAGTAGTATCAATGTACGACTCCATATGTATCAGTGTTATAATACACACACACACACACACACACACACACACACACACACACACACACACACACACACACACACACACACACACACACACACACACACACACACACACACACGCACACGCACACACACATACACACACACACACTGACACACACACACACACACACACACACACTCACACACAATTTTTATAAATCAAAGTTATATGTACATTTATATACATACTAGCTGTTACCCGTTGCGGCTTTGCCTGCAATTATAATATAGGCAATAAAATTTATAGTCGATTTTCAAAATCAGAATATGTCATTTCATTTTAATATATATTACATAAATTAAATGTAAATGTTAATATACTATTTACAATATTATACGATTTATGGTTTTCGGCCAAGAAATATACATTTTTGCTACTCGATACTCTAAAACATGGTCCTGTCATATTTTAATAAAATACAGTATTATTAAAAAGTCACTATTATTCAATTAAACTTGAATAGTATTGTGTTTATCTCAGGTACCTAAACCGTGTTCATATCAAATTTAATCTCAATTGGTCCAGTAGTTAAAGTGTGATTGAATAACAAACAAATAAACAAAACAAACTTTCAGAAAAATAATATGATTACCTGTTACCCGTCACGGCTTTTCCCGCAATCGTAATATACATTAAAGATCACGCATGACCGTGTTAGGACCAACAACCGTGTCAGTTAGGTTATGGTGTATTTCTTTTTTTTTTTAAAATAAAGGTTTTTAACACACCACCGTGTTAGTTAAGTTATGGAGTACTCTTTAAAAAAATAAGGCTTTTTCCTGCATCACCGTATTATGCCCAACAACCGTGCCAGTTAGGTTCTGAAGTACTCTTTTTTAAAAAATAAATAAAGGTTTTTTAATACATCACCGCGTTAGGCCTAACAACCATGTTAGTTAACTTATGGAGTATTCTTTAAAAAAAATATAAACATTTTTCACGCATCACCATGTTAGACTTAACAACCGTGTCAGTTAAGGTTTGGAGTACTCTTTAAAAAAATAACGGGTTTTTCACACATCGCCATGATAGGCCCAACAACCATGTCAGTTATGATATGTGGTATTCTTTAAAAAAATATAAAGGTTTTTTCACGCATCACTGTGTTAGGCCTAACAACCGTGTTAGTTAAGTTATGGAGTACTCTTTTAAAAAAATATAACAGTTTTTTTCATGCGTCACCTTATTAGGCCCAACAACCGTGTCAATTAGGTTATAAGTACTATTTAAAAAAAAATTAATAAAGGTTTTTTAATGGATCACCGTGTTAGGTATAACAACCATGTTAGTTAGCTTATGGAGTATTCTTTTAAAAAAATATAAAGTATTTTTCACGCATTACCATGTTAGACCTAACAACCGTGTCAGTTAAGGTTTTCAGTACTATTTAAAAAAAATAAAGTTTTTTCACACATTACCGTGATAGGCCCAACAACCGTGTCAGTTAGGATATGTAGTATTCTTTAAAAAAATATAAAGGTTTTTCACGCATCACCGTGTTAGGCCTAAATACCGTGTCAATTAGGTTATGTAGTTTTCTAAAATAAAATAAAGGTTTTTTTCCACACATACCATTGATTGGCCCAACAAACGTGTCAGTTGGGATATGTAGTAGTCTTTAAAAAAATATAAAGGTTTTTTCACGTATCACCGTGATAGGCCCAACAACCGTGTCAGGATATATAGTAGGCTATTTTTAAAAAAATATAAAGGTTTTTTCACGCATCACCTTGTTAGGCCTAACTACCGTGACAGTTTGGTTATGCTGTATTCTTTTAAAAAATTGGTTTCTTATCACCCAAAACCCGTGTTAGACGTATTTTTATTGTTTTACCGATTTACTACACGTTACTGATTTTCGCCGGGTAGAAATTTTGAGGTTATGTTGGTCACTTTTATTTTCGATTTTATCGTACTTCTCGTGCATTCATATTTTATATTCTTGCTTTTTGGCACATAATACTATTTTAGTATTAAATAAGGCATAAAATGCTTATTTTAGTAACAAAAATATCGAAAAATAAGGATATGCTTCACTGCATGTTTACCATAATGTAATTACACAAATATATATACTACCTTACAATTGGCACTCTGTGTAGGGATTTTTTTACATTTAATATTGAAAATTCAACACAAAGTAACAAATTAAGGTCAGTTTTGAAAAAAAATTCAACTAAAATATTGAAAATGTTACATTAAAAGCAATAATTTTGCAATAAATAAAACACAGATTAAGATTCTTAAAATAGGATTGAATCTATCTTTATCTCAGGTACCTAAATCACATGTCCAGTAAATAACTACAGTTAACAGATGTTACAAAACTAAAAACTGATAATTATTTTGGGCTGGGTAAGTAGTATAATGACGTTTTGTAAAACGGGAATAGGCCTATATGTATCTCTGATACTTAAACCATATATGTACCAAATTTCACTTTAATTGGTCCAGTGGTTAAAGCGTGATTGAATAACAAACAAACAAACAAACAAACAAACAAACAAACAAACAAACAAACAAACAAACAAACAAACAAACAAACACACAAACTTTCAGAAATATAATATGAATTAGATATTATTACCGTTAGTATTAATTAATTTATGTATTATTTACTTATGAAAGTACATATTATACTGTACGTAAACCAGTTAGGGGTAACCTTCCCACAGATAAATGATTCACATATGTAGCAATCAGGTTGATGACAAAAAAATTTAATAAAGAGTAGAATTTTAAAATATTGCACTACAATGATTATTGGACCATGAAAGACAAAATATTAAAAATTTGTTTGACATTAAGTGCAATGACTAATATTACTAAATTATAATCCTTCAAACTACTATCCTAAGTAAATCAATTTTTTTTTTGAAATAACTAAACACTAATAATATAAATATTTAGTTCAGCTAGAGCAAAGAAGTCAATGATTTGTGGAGCAGAGATTTTCTTTTTTAAAAGTTTAACATCTAGCTGGGCTCGACTATTTGTGTATTTGTCTCTTTGCATGTCATGTTCCCGTTATAAAACAATTTAAATACTTACAACAACAAAAAAACAAAGAGCATAAAGGTGAAATTTCCAAAACCAAAATAGTAGAAACGGGTCCAACTCGTTTATTTAAAAAAAAAACGATTTATACAAAATATGTTTGTGATTATCAGTAGAATCGATGTACCACATCATATGTATCAGTGTTATAGCTTCAGAGGTGTATGCATTTTGCCTAACCTGCGCCTTGCTTTGGAAACGTGATCTGCAGTGAACGCAACAAATGGTAATAAGAAAAACTAAATTATAAATTATAAAATCCGGCTCCGAGGTTTCAACACACACACACACACACACACACACACACACACACACACACACACACACACACATTTCCTTTTATAAGTATAATAATACTGTACATTAAGATTAGAACCTTGTGGGTGAGATAATACAACCTCAGGTACTGCTATTGTGCAACTAAACCTCTTAAGTACTAGTTCAGCAGATTGGTGCCCTTCCAACAATCCACTGACAATCCTATAGAGGTTAGTGCAGCCCTTCTACTCCTAGATCCCTCATGTAGCTCAATACTAACTACTGTACAGTTCCTTCGCTTACAGTCAGTTCTTTTTTTCAGTATCCTTTCTCCTAACAGCCACTATTCTTCCACCAAAGCAGTATGGTTTCCCTTTGCTCAAGCAGCCTTCGTAAGATAGCAGTTGCCGCCTTACTGTAATGTAGATTGACTTGAACTACTCTTATTCTTCTTAAGAACAGAAATCTCTCTGAAGACCACTCTAGAGACACGCCTTGTAGCTTATCTCCTTCATTGTCTTCAGCGATTTCTCGATCACAACACCAGAGTCTTCCCAGTTCTGCAGTCTTTTGATAAACTACTCTCTATTGCTGTCTTTAGCCCTATGTTTTGGGATCTCATAATTCTCAGCAATTGGTCTGATGAAGATTGTCCAGGAGATTTGGTATCCAGACCATCATTTTTGCCATATAGAACACGATCCTGGCCAAAGCCACCTTCAGCGCTAGTCTTTCTGTCAAAATTATTGTGGGTACCTTACTCTCAAGTTACTATTTGGCTCTATCATCTGCGCAGGTGATACGGAAAGACAGAACAATTGTCATAGACAGAACCAAATAACTTGTTCTTTAGGGGAAGCCCTCATCCTCAAAAGATAGTACATAGCCCAGAATGACCTCCTGAATCAAATCCGTCTGTTCTTGAGGCCTCTACTACTGTTTCCTGCTAACCCAGTTACAGGTGCGAGAGTTTTTTTGCATCAACCTGGGGAACCAACCCGTTTGTCATTGACCCCAAACTTATGTTCCTCATCCTCATGAACTGGTCAACTTTAGGTTTTTTAATTCCACATGTCACTTGGAGCCCCTATATTGCCGTCTTCAGTCTTTTCATTCAGCGCCTTTATGCTTCCAGTAGACGTTAGAATAGCCGTTTTGGTTAGAATGAGATTTTCAATAATATCTCTCATATCTTCAACAGCAGGTTTAATCAGTCTGTGCAGCATCCCCACTGTCTCCTGCTCCTAGTGACCCCACGGGAATTATTAGACCCCAGTTTCCTCCGTTCCTAAAATCTTGTTCCACAGATCGACTTCTACAGGTCCCGCAGAGTTATTACAGGTCTCACATTAAAGTGGGTCTGCCCAATATAAGATACATACTTAATTTTTAACGACCCTAAAACATTCTTCTAGAGCGCTCATGTTAAAATCCTCTGGTTTGGCTCTTACAACGATGGGCACTCCAAAAGCTCATTTTAGTGTAGAAATTGTAGAATATATATATATATATATATATATATATTCTGTTGCATAATTGGCCGCCTCCATGGCCTAGTTGACAGCGTACTAGGCTTTCACCCCGATGACCCGGGTTCGATTCCCGGCCAGGGCTTGGCATTTCGCTATAAATCATCCCATCCTCTGCATTAGCCCAAGTGTGCACAATAGTCGGACGTTAAACACACACACAAAAATTCTGTTGAATAAATATTTAACAATATATATTTGTATTTTTCAAAAAATATTTTGTTATTATTACAATTATATTTCGTAATACATAAAACATGCAGTATTACATTACAGTGTAATAATGCAAAGTTTACAAATAAAGTTTCAAACACTTGAGATACGAATCAAGTAATAAATGTGTTTACAAAGAGACCTTGTTCAAATTAACATTTTCTATAAAATCTGATTTGAATCAAACGCCAACAGCAATCATTCTTCTAAGTAAACAAAGAGTTCTTAAGCAAAGTCTTTGGTAAACAAATTTATTTTAACTGAAATGTAGCCATCATGCTTTAAAGTTTCCTACTTAACAGACGGAATCAGTTAAGTGCAAGCAAATACTCTCAATTCTTTTTCTTTCCATGTTAAAATTGTTTTATCAGCATTTATAATGTTTAAATCTTCATATACAGGGTGACAATCTAACTACTGAGCATAGGGATTTCCATGTTAAATTGTTCCCTTCCTAAGGTATCTATACTGTTAAGACTGAAAAGGTGTCATTTGGAGTGTTTATACTAACCACCTACTTGAAGAAATTCCAATATTGAATTTACATCTTTTAAATAAGTCTCGGGTTAAAGTACTTAGCTAAAAAAATGTACGATTTTATTGAAAGTCAAAATGATATTAGCTGATGTTAAGTGTTAGTGACAAATGTTCAACAACCTAAGATGGCGGCCATTTTGATCTGGTTGTTTTATTATCCACAGTTTTTTATCATTTACTTTTCAGAGACTACGGTGTGTTGATACTACATACTTGAAGAAATTCCTAAATTTAATTCACAAAAAATTAGTTTTCATTAACCTCGGGTTCGAATCCGGTTTGGTCCTGAGTTTGTGGATCGTTTAGGTAAAATTAATACCTGCAATTTTCTATTTATATCGGCTAAAACCGTTAATCATAATTTAGACGGGAAATCATTAGTCAAAAATTAAATTTTCTCGAACCGTCTGTTATACCAGTATGATTTACCTCTTGCACCAATTTCTGTGAAAAACTAGTCTACCTTATTCGTTCGAAAGGTGGTAGATAGAACGACCACTTTTATCAATTTACAGTGGCCGCCATCTTGGATTCGTTCAATGTTTTAAAATTTTTTTACGTATTTTTCATTATTACTTACTCAACAGTCAGTATAACTATGAGTTTCATTATGATCGGAAAATAAATAACAATTTTCTGATTTTTAGTTAAGGATTTCAACCCGGGACCTATGTAAATACTAACTTTAAATTAAATTTTGTAATTTCTACATAAATATGAGTAGTATTAGTAAAACCAGATGCACAGTTTGATTAAAAGCACAGTTTGATTAGGGAGTGAAAAATTCAACGTGGAAATGCCTATGTCTATTAATTTTTAAAAATATAGTGAATTTAAAATATTAAAACATTTTAATTACAAGTAATAACCTAAAAACTAATATCCTTTAAATCAATAAATGTTCCGAGACATTACGCATACTTTCTCACAGATAAAATAATAATAATAATAATAACGGGCAAAAAATTAGCGACGAAAATTAAGCCCTAACCTCACAAAATCTTTTCATTAGTTTTACTCAAATTTTGATCGTGCATGAAAAATCAAAACACCAATCAGTGTAACAAATTTGAAAGAAAAAATAAATTATTGTGCAACAGTAAATCACACATTTACGTTTCCAGATTAATTGTGTAAATTTTTGGTTTTAATATTTATCAGCGATCTCTATACACTTTACGTAAACTTTTCTTATACGCACTAACCCTGAAACCTATTTGTAGTGTCTATTTTACACTAGCAGTAACAATGAACTAGCCTATAAAAAAAAATTATAAATAAATTATTTGTTTTCAAATTGAAAAATTAATTCTCGTGTATACGTAAAATTTTAAACATGAATTTTATATTCCTAAAAGTTGAAAAATATTTAATCAAATAGTAACAAAAACAAGATTGAAAAATCATGCAAAATGTAATACAATTGTTAATTGATATTAAAAAAGCGTATAAATAAAATAATAATCTCAACACTCAGCTGTCTCGCTGACGTGATTGAAGCGAATGCCCAAAATTAGTTTTCTTTCTTAAAATTTTTGTTTTGGCATCATAATAATTACTAAAATATGCATGTATCAGAATTTTTAACTTTTAAATTACAATAAAAAAATAAGAAAATGAACCCTGACCGCCTTAAAATTAAATTTCTGATTTCAACAGACTTCGAATATTGAAAATCTTAATCGATACAGTTTTTAATGCCGCTTACGATGGTGAAATCAGATTTTCAAAAATGCGTAAGAGAAAACAGTAATAATCGTTAAAGATTTGAAATGTTGAAACCATTTTGAAACTGTTGAACAAATTGTTAACGAACATATTCAAGCTATTGACAAAATGTATTTTTGTGCTAAATTTGAATAAAACTATACTGAAATTTATGAATAAAAATAAATAAATACATTTTAACAACGCATTAGAAAATAATCTCTGGTTCGGCGCTGAATTCAAGATCAATAGTTCAAGTATACCGTGAAATAATACTTTATTTTCCAAAACAAAATATTCGCTAATAACCCGTAGCACAGTTCTCACGCTGACGTCATTATATCGAATTTTTAAAAATAGTTTTTTTTATTTTACAATTTTCCCAACAAATGGTCACAATTATTAATATTAAAAACTCCATATATTTTTAATATTATATATATATATATATATATATATATATATATATAATATTATTATATATATATATTATATTTATTATTATTATCTGCGCATAGACCCTGTTGGATCACGCAAAGCACTCCGACTCATGTCTTGTTCCTTCTAATCCTCCACACCTCCCTCATCCTGTCCCCATGGATCCTCTTCCGCTCCTCCGTCCATTTTACCCCTGCTCTCTTTGGGATTTCATTCTCTGGGACCTTCCAACCGAGCATCTTTCTCCTGTGTGCGTGTCTATCTTCAATGTCTGTTGAGTCTATTCTTGCGTCATGTAGGTCTATTCTGACTTGTGCGATCCACGACGTTGTTGATTTGACACCTTGATTATATTATATTATATTATTATATTATTATAATATTATATTATATTATATTGATTATATGATTATATTATATATAATATATATATATATATATATATATATATATATATATATATATATAT
>CM040190.1:95586662-95601662 GCA_022606455.1 Callitettix versicolor
TAATTACATTAAACGACATTGGATTAATCTTCAGCCTATTAAAGCGTAACGCGAGATGATACCGTTTCCGCTCTATTCTGTTTCCGGTTCTAACACTTCTTGGATAATAACAGTGCCGTAAAGACGCATCGTGTTTATTCTGTTTTTGCGGTACAAATACACTTTCAGATTCCTGTTCGTTTTTACGACAAAGATAACAATTTATGACGGTAATATTGTTTCGAAATGTTTTACATAAACAAGGAGCCTTTTAAAACCTGGAAAAACAGTTTTAAAATAAAATTTATTGATGGGTTCTTCAGTTTTATACGATTTATTTAAATTCGATTTAGAAAACATAATCTGATACCGTTATAATAATTGTAGCACGCAACTGTCTCGTTGACGTGATGGAAACGGATTTCCAACAGTATTGTTTTAATCATATGGGGGTCAATGTGCTCTGTCCTTCCCCACGTAAACATAGGTACAGTTTTCTTAAAATTGATAAGAAGTATTATAATTTTAGTTTTTCTTCACTTCGAAATTAAAAAATGTTATTTATAAAAAAATTATATTCTTGCCTTTTTTTTGCTACAATATATTTTTATTATAATTTAAATATTTAAGTTTTTAGTGCTACATTATAGCATGATACATTATTTTTAAAAATCATATTATTATATTTTTTTGTTCCTGGGAAAAATGTACCCATTTGCTGAAAAAACACGACTTTTGAAAAACCGTCAAAAGAAATAAAAACATGCAATAAAATGACAACAACGTTTTACTGTTAGTTGAATACAGGTTAGCCAATACACAAAACTGAAATGTTAAAACAATTTAGTTTCATAACACTATGATTAGAATAATTAAACTATACGAGGTGTTTTCAGAAAGTAACGAGAATTTTAATTTTTTATTACAAAATATTTATTTATTCTTCTAAATTGATGTTGTAGCCTTTAAAATAGTCCCCATTGGAGATTATGCACTTGTGCCAGCGCTTCTTCCAATCCTCAAAACACTTTTCAAACTCGATTTTTGAGATAGCCTTTAGTTCTTTCAGCGATGCGCTTTTAATGTCATCTACAGCTGTAAAACGACGGCCCTTTAATGTTCTCTTTATATTTTGAAATAGGAAAAGTCACACGGAGCCATGTCTGGCATATATGGAGGCTGGGACATCGTTACAGTACTCTTTTTGGCCAAAAATTCACGAACAAGCAATAAAGTGTGAGCTGCTGCATTATCGTGGTGAAAAAGCTATGAATTGTTTTTCCATAGATCCTGGCGTTTTTTTCGGATTGCTTCACGCAAACGGCGTTGAACTTGTAGGTAGTACTCCTGATTGACCCTTTCACCTGGTGGCAGGAATTCATGATGCACTATGCCATTAATATCGAAGAACACAGTGAGCATAACCTTCACGTTCAACCGCACTTATCGAGCCTTTTTCGGTCTTGGCGAGCCAGAATGCCTCCACTGGGATGATTGAGCCTTATTTTTGACATCATATCCGTAAACCCATGTTTCGTCACCTGTTATAATACGTTTCAGTAATTATGCATCGTCGTTGACTTCATTTAGTAATTCCTGAACAACTTCCATTCGCTGCTGTTTTTGTTCAAAATTCAACAATTTTGGAACTAATTTTGCTGCCACGCGTTTCATATACAAAACACTGGAAACAATGTCATGACATGATCCAATCGATATGCCAACATCATCAGCGATATCTAATTATGACTCGACGATTGTTCATAACCATTTCTTTCACTTTTTCTACGTTTTCATCGGTTGTTGATGTTGATGGGCTTCCAGGGCATTCGTCATATTCAACGTCTTCACGGCCTTCTTGGAAACGCTTATACCACTCGTAAACTCTTGCTTTACTCATAGCAGACTCACCATAGGCCTTTGTTAACATTTCACACATTTTGTTACATTTTATTTCATTTTTTACGCAAAATTTGATACAAATTCTTTTATTCATTTCTTTTAACAAACGAAAATCGCCGAGCTCATAAAAGCACGTCTAACTTTAGTGGCTGTCATAGACAAAGTCAACAATGAAAACAGCTAAAAGTTTTATCATACTTCAAGGGCATGTATACCAACATAATAAAAGAAATGTTTGATAATCGTACTCTCCAAGCCCGCGAAATTTAAAAATTCTTGTTAATTTCTGAACACAACTCTTATAACATGTAGAAGTTTCAACGAATGAACAATGAACACTATTCCGTTGTGTTTGCTGACGAAAAATTAAATTCGCATTGTTGAACTTAAAACGGGAAATATATTTTCTTACATATTCAATTAATAAACAGTCATATAAATTATAAATTATTTTAAATAGGTGATCTTGCACTACAATTAAATTGCATTTTTTTGCAATTTTTTGGGAAGTGATCTTAAAAGTATATTTTTCACCAGTGTGATTAGCATAAATATCATTTTAACTTTCATTTTAAATTTAAAATGCATTTTTTTTATTTTTTTTGACCTCATGGGACCACTTTAGTATAAATTTCAGTTCTTCCTAACATTGGGCTCTAATTTTTTTCTCCAATAATCCCTCATTCGATCAGATCGTTGCTTCGTAACCGCATCTGTGATCATTACCGTCTTGTGTCTCTTCGGTGTATCCACTTTAAATTTATTAGCCTTAAAATGCTAGTTTATATTAATTAATTTTCCAAATCAGATTTACGAAACAGCTTAGGCCAGTTATATTTTTTAACCATTTGAAATCATAGCCATTTTGAAACTGTTAAGTTTGCTGCGAGACGAAGTTGAATAAGCTATTTACCCTAATCGATTCATGCGCCAAAAATAAATCTATTCTGTATAAATTAGTGTTTTAAACTTTTAAAGTTCATTGGAAATAAAGAAAATAAATTAATACACTTTCAGATTAATTTTAAATTAAATTTAATAATTCCAAACATTATCTTATGTTGATTTTAACCTGATTTCCATAACATTTAAGAAACACTCTAAGATAAATTATGATTGTGATGTCCGCCATTTTGAAAATGGTAAAAATATTTTGTTTCGTAAGGAACGTTCAAGTTATTGCCCAAATAGATTTTTAAGCTAAGTTTAAACAATAACCACCGTTTATTTAGCGTAACATTTGTTAGGTTAAATTAACATAGTTGCATTGACAAGTTCAGTAGTTGTACAATCTCTGAACAGCAATTTCAGTTGCATGTTACTTTAAGATAAATGGTCTCACACGATGCCGTCCACTTTGATTTATTACAAACAAGTCCCATGACAGCCCACACTGTTTACCTAACCGACATGTGAGTTGCTAACGCAATAATTACTCGCTAACACATACCTCGGCCGTTACCGTACCGATATCAGTACGGGAAATTTTCCCATAAAAATAAAATCGCTTATTGTAACTCCTAGTTACCGTCGTTTTCTTCAAATACTTCCGCTGGGAATAGATACAGCTATCCCAGCGTTTTTCCATTATTCCTTGTATCCTTGGAAGCTTGCAAGTGTTCGAAACACTTCTTACAATTCCATCTGGATCTTCTCAATTGCGTCAAAACGACACCCGTTCAATATCAATTTTATTTTCAGAACGGGATATGTTGCAGCGGTAATTTCATTTTCAATTCAGTGCAGACAGTTGCGCAATGATCTTTTTGGTCGCTGCTCAGCAGTCTGTAAAAATTTTGCGACAATGCGTCTCGTGCAAAATTGTCTGACAAACTGCGTGTCACGGACCCGTACGGCATTCCTACGATCGGACAAACATCACGGATCGTTCGTTTGCGATTGCAACTATATACTCTCGCACTTCCGCGATGTTTTTCGGTGTTGTGCTTGGCGATGGTCGTCCTTTAACTCTCATCGTCGTCTGCAGACGTTCGTTCATCCTTGAAGCGTTTGTACCACAAAACAGTTTCACTTTGACTCACTTCCAAAAGCATTTGATGGGTTTCTGCAACAGTTTTTTAAAAGTTTGATGTAAAATTTGATGCAGTTTTTTTGCTTCTTAAAAATCTGTCATTTACACAAATTTAAACACGAAATCACGTTACACAAACGCACGAAACTCAAGTAAGCGGCCTCTCACCGTCACAGCTGTTGGCACACTAAGTCAAAAGCTACTGATCGCCCACTATACCGACAGAAAACCATACTGCAAAAGGCGGAGTTCAAATACCCGAATTTTTGGGTAGCACCTCCTATGTACTAAAAACTAATTCTGTCTGGCTATTTGGTACTCAATCAGAGTAGTACATTTAAAATAAAATAAAATAACCATATGATTGTACACAAAATAAAAATTGGGAAATTAAAATCCACCCAAACACAGGAAGCAAGCTTCGTTCAGGATTTTTCTTTACTCATGAACTACCGTAAAATGTCCAATTACAAATTTACTGTAATTACTTGAGTTGTAAAGGTTTTTTTAATTCATAAACCTACCGGTTACTTGAAGCGGTACAACACTTTTAATGTTTGCTTACACTACGGGGCTGTCAGGTAAGAAAATTGACCGTTTTAAAGTTTTTTAGCTTCGGATAATTAAGCAAATTATTTTAAGACTCAATGATTTTTTTTGAATAGACCTATTTCAAGTAGGTTACTTGTGTAATAAAGTAGTTTTTTTAAACATTAGTTATATTCAAAAGGCGATCAGCCTATCTTACCGTATATCACTCCTGGCATATTGATTTTTTTTTTTTTTTTTTTTTTTTTTTAACGTCCGACTATTGTACACACTTGGGCTAATGCAGACGATGGTATGATTTATAGCGTATGAAAATGCCAAGCCCTGGCCGGGAATCGAACCCGGGTCCTCGGGTTGAAAGCCCAGTACGCTATCAACTAGGCCACCGAGGCGGCATATTGATAGCCTATAATTCGTAACCAAGTAAGTGATTTGTCCAGACTTTCACACTAACATAGAATTTAAAGATTACTACTAGCAATAATTCATAAAGAAACTTTTTTTATATTTTTTTTATTTATTAGTATTTACAATCTGTCTACAGGACACTAAGTAAATTTTATGGCTGAAATAATGACATGAAAGTATGTACACGTTGATAAATACAAATAATGAGTATTATATAAATAATAATAATAATAAAATATTGCTACATAATGTTGTATCTGTTAGGTCAGCTGTTAATTGTCAGGCAGGTCGCTAGGTATTCTCCTCCTGAGTCTTCGTGTTGTCGATCTCATCATTAAATTTTCAGTCAAAACATTTTTGATGGGCTAATATTCGATGTCGGTAACTATTGCTATAAGTTTCAATTTCTTCTGTGATGGTCGGTATATTGAGTTGTTTGTGGATTATTTCATTTGTGATTATTTTTGGAGCTGTTGAGATTAAACGTAGTATCTTAGATTGGAAGCGTTGTAAAATTGCAATATTTGATTTGCAAGCAGAACCCCATAGTTGTATCCCATACGTCCACATTGGTTTCAGTATTGTCTTATATAGTAATATTTTATTATTGGTTGAAAGTATTGATTTGTGCCCAATCAGCCACTACATATTTCTGAGTTTAATACCAAGGTGATAAAGAAACATAAGTTAGTAAAATTCATAGTTTATTAACATTTTCCTCTTTACTTCCTCCCCAGAGAAAAAGCTACAGTTTTCCTTCATCAGTTCTAAAAAACCATTTCACTTGTACTATTATTATAACATTTTACTTTTTGAAGAAACACTGGCATACAAATGAAATCACTTCTAATATCGTTTCAAAAACTACTTTTTGAAAATATACAGTTTACTTAAAAATTAACAAGTGCGAAAAGTACCCAGTACCCTTGATCTCATAAGCTTGGCAAAAATAGCGTACGAGACGTAAAGTTCCGCGGACATTTTTAACACTTTTGTGTTCCTAACGGTTCTGCCTCTCACTGTATCCATTTGTTTTTAACTGTTGTAGTAGTGCTCTGAAAGTTGACTTTTTCCCGAAATTAAAATGAAATTTCATTCCTTAAAAATGAAATCTTAGTTTTCGAAATACGTTGCTCTTAAATCATCTGTACAAAATTTCAATCTGATATCTTATCTACTTCTTACGAGTGGGCGA
The DNA here is from genome assembly GCA_022606455.1 of Callitettix versicolor. Lineage (NCBI taxonomy): Eukaryota > Metazoa > Arthropoda > Insecta > Hemiptera > Cercopidae > Callitettix > Callitettix versicolor. The sequence goes on from CM040190.1 coordinate 95,592,728, forward strand.
AAGAGTTTCAAAAATATTTCATATTGAACCTACATTGTACACGATGGACCTATCTACCAAACTTAAACTCTCTAGGTTTTTTGAACCTCATGATTTCGTAATCAGTGAGTCGGGGAGTAGTATTTATTATATATATATATATATATATATATATATATATATATATATATATATATGTATATATATATACTATCAATATATTTGATATATTGGTAGTATTGATATATATCAATATATTTGGTATCAATATATTTGATGGGTTAAAGCATCTTACAGAGTCGAAGATGCTTTAAATCTCTTTAAGCGCACCTTCGACCCGGATACACTCTTTGGAGTGGGTTCTATTATATTAGAGCTGCAGTTTTTGGTTTAAATTTTCTTTATTTATTTAATTTAATATAAACATAAACCTTTGTATTGTTTTTTTCTTCTATTTGCCACTGGACCCGGAGACGGATCTGGTGATCTGCGCTGGACATCTCAAATGGAAGAGTAGCTGATACCACACGTCGTTGCTGAACTCTTGATACGGAACTGGCATAGACCTAGCAGGGTCTATGTCGACGGGAATTGTAGTCGGCTCAACTTGCTGTTCTTCGGAACCGGAAGTCGACGGCCTAATGTGTCGTTACAGCATAGAGACAGGAGAGGAACTAAATAAGTTATCGGCTCAACACGCCGGTATACCTCAGAGGAAGGAATGACTATCGGCTCAGCACGCCGGTATAGTCCACGGATGTAGTCGGCTCAACATTCCGGTACCGCACTAGGATAGGTTGGTAGGTAGGTAGGTGGAGTTTGGGCCGGAGTAGGTTATCGGCTCATCACGCCGGTATAGTCCATGGATGTACAGTCGGCTCAACACTCCGGTACCGCACCAGGATAGGAAAGTAGGGAGGGTTTGGGCTGGAGGAGCCCAACTGCCTTCTGGACGAGCCAGTGGCGAGAGAGAAGTAGTCTCCCCTGTAACATCTTGTTTCTGTTGAACAACATTTACAATATATGAAATGTAAGTGGCTTTATTGTGTCTTGTGTAGGTGAGAAATGAAGAAGAGTTGGAGCGCTGTGCAACTGCTTATGTACTCTGGTTCTGATAGTGGGGTAAGATGTTATCTTGTTTATTTAGTGCATATCTGTACATTAGGGATTATCAAGTTTTGTTTACTTAGGTTATCCAAACTTAAATAAACTAGGGTTTAAATAAACTAGGGTGTGTGTGTAATGGATGATTTATATACTAATTTCGTTCTTCTTAGATCCATAAAGCTGCAGTTGAAGAGTTTAAAAACTCAATTAAAATTCTATTTCTCTAAACAAAACTTGTCTGTCATTAATTGTATTATCTCTAAGTTAGATTTTAGTTAAACTTTGTTTCTGTTGAAGAGCTGAAGAATAATAAAAACACAAAAGGATATACAATAATATTATGGAATCTGTAACGGAGTCTTACAGTTTAATTATGTTTTCAAAACAATAGTGAATATTGTTTCGTGAATTTGTTTCTAGTGAATAATATTATTCTTTTTATGGTAAGAGAGAATTTCATTTAAGAAACGTTAATTTTAATATTATTATTTTAAAGTTTCAGGTTTTTGGCAGCGTTGGGTTAACGTAGACCAGTATCGACAACAGAAGAAGCGTTTGTACAGTGTGGTACAAAAATATGCCAAGGTTTGATTTGTAAAGTTTTACCCTGCAGGGGGTGAAGACTAGCTGCACCTATTGAGAGGATTTATACGTCCCTCGCGGTACCCGAGTCTAACACACACTTACGACTAACACTTTACACTCACACTTACATTTAGGGAGGCGATAATAGCCTCAATGTGCTTTTCGCCTTAAAATAACAAAAAAGAAAGTGTAAAGTTTTATTTAAGTCAGAAAAAACATTCAACCACTTATTTTAAAACTCTTTAACTGCGAAATTACGATTCAAATGTACATTGTGTCTTAAAAATTGCAAAATTTGTTTCAACTGGATATTTCAAGTGTAAACATATAATTTTATGTTGTTGCTATACAAGATTGACATTTTGGTGAACAAGATTTATTAAATCTTTTTCTGTTTTAGAGATATTTTTTACAAATGTAGTTTTTCTACCCCATCATTGTACAGACTACAGGACGGTTAAAAACATGTTTTGATTACAAAGTGATTCAAAATCCATTAAATTTGGCACTGACAATATTTTCAATCTACACTCTTTTTTCAACGTAATTCTGGTAAGTGCACTTTTAGCAATCCCCGAGAATTTTAAATTTTGAGCCTTTCAGCTTAAATTGAAAATTTCAAAATTAGTACTTCGAATTGTTTACTCCATTTCTAAAGCACTAACCAATGAGGCTGAAGTCTCCTTCCAAAAAAAAGTTCACTCTGAGTTCATCGAGTAAAAAAAGAGAAACATTTTAAAGTTTTTCTAGGTAAAAAAAACAGCCTACTTGTTTAGGAAACCATAACAGAAAATTGTAACTACATTAGTAAAAATTGTTGTACTCTTATAAGCAATAAAAATTGTTTCAAATATAAATTCACAAATGCTTTTGAACTTCTATACCAAACTCGCTTACCTATACAAAATGCGTTCAAATTGTTTCTCTCATACTATCAGATAGCATGACAAAAACCAATAAAATATTTCACAAACCGAACTGTTGATATAGTGTATATTTTGATTGTCAATTAATACTACTTGTATGCAGCGGATGTAAAAGGCTTTAAAATGACGGGTTGCAGGTTTCTATTAGTATAATTTGAACAAATCAAACCGTTTCCATATTTTTACCACACTTGTAATGTTTGCACTTCTAAACCGAATTCGTTCATATTGACGTCACCTTTAGACAATATCAGGCGAGATCAGGAACACAAGAACAAGATCGTCTCCTGTGAGAAATGAGGTGAATTAGGCAATAGATGAATGTCTCTCGATACATCCTCGACAGCTCTTGAAAAGCAGCTTGTCTGGTTTGGACATGCATCACGCAAAATAGCCTATCGTATTCAAACGTTGATTCTAGATTGTATCTCAGCGCGTAGAAAGATAACCTATGTTAAGTTGGCAAAACAAAATGTAGATTGGAATATCGACTGGAGATAGCGGATTTATAGGCCTTTAAGAGAAATATAGTTGAATGTTAGCTGAGTAACATGAATGAATGAATGAACGAATGTACGATTGAACGAATGGATGAATGAAAGAATGGACGAATGAATGAATGAACGAATGAACGAATGGACGAATGGACTAATGGACGAATGAACGAATGAAAGAATAAGCTAATGGACGAATGTATGATTGGACGAATGGACGAATGAATGAATGAACGAATGGACTAATTTACGAATGAACGAATGAAAGAATAAGCTAATGGACGAATGGACGAATGAATGAATGAAAGAATGAACGAATGGATGAATGAACGAGTGGATGAATGGACGAATGATGAATGAACGAATCAACGAATGGATGGATGAACGAATGAACAAATACATGAATGAATGAATGTACGATTGAACGAATGGATGAATGAACGAATGGACTAATGAACTAATGAACGAATGCACGAATGAACGAATGGACGAATGGACTAATAGACGAATGGATGATTGGACGAATGGACGAATGAATGAAAGAATGAACGAATGGATGAATGAACTAGTGGATGAATAAACGAATGGACAAATAATGAATGAACGAATCAACGAATGGATGGATGAACGAATGAACGAATGAATGAATGAACGAATGTATAATTGAACGAATGGATGAATGAACGAATTGACGAATGAATGAATGCACGAATGAACGATTGAACGAATGGATGAATGAACGAATAGGCGAATGAACTAATGAACGAATGGACGAATGGACTAGTGGAAGAATGAACGAATGGACTAATGGATGAATGAACGAATGGACGAATGAATGAATGAATTAATGAACGAATGAACGAATAGTGAATGAACGAATGGACAAGTGAGCGAATGGATGGATGAACGAATGGATAAATGAATGAATTAACGAATGGATTAATGAACGAATGGACGAATGAATGAATGAACGAAGAAGGAATGGATGAATGAACGAATGAACGAATGAACGAATGGATGAATGAACGAATGGATGAATGAACGAATGAATGAATGAACGAATGGATGAATGAAAGAATGGACGAATGAATGAATGAATGAATGAAAAAATGAACGAATGGATGGATGAATTAATTAATTAATTATTTAATGACTTTCTACGGTTAATTTTGTACTGTGACCTTGTAGATCTAATGTTTCCCACATCTATATTTCTAAGATTCTCAGTTACAGCGCCTTCTCCAGTCCTAGTCTCTTCATAAAGTCTACGATTTAGAGATGATTCAAGGTGGATAACTCCCTCAGTTCTAATTGGTGACTTCCCAATTCATTATTGAGGTACTTGCATATTCTTGCTCTGCTAATTGTTTTTTAATTTTTCACCCTTACTCTTGACCTTTAAGACGGAAGTTTTGTGTCATTTGGTCAGCTTTTTCTTATGCTGTGAGTGTTCACTCATTGCATTTACATACTTACACATGGCAACGTAAGTAGTTCGGGAAATCATGTCCGCCCGCACAGACCCCCAACATACATACGTAAGGTTAAAGCACTCTGGGAGGTCACCAGATATCCCACGGCTATGTTTGACACACAATTAGGTCGGTGTCATACACTCCGTTAGCACGGATCGCTTTATACTTTAGATTTATCCAGGTTATATAGAGTACTGAATGTGTGTATATGTGTCTTGAGGAAATGAATGAGATTAGCATGAGCTGGAAGTACGGTTGGATCGCTAAAACCTATTAGCTGCTCATTTCAGCTGCCTCTGGCAACATCGGGGAAATATATAATCACCTAACAATTCCAAGTATAAAGATGGATAAGATTCCTCGATAGATAAGATGAGCTGCTAAGCATCGAAGTAATTTTGCAGACGGTAACACCCTCCATGTGACGATTCGGTAGTCATGTGAGCTTATCAATAAGATGCAATGGTAATCATCAATCAGACTTACATTTCCTCTTATTTTTTAAAGTCAAGTGTAAAAAGTTTCATCAAAATCGGAATAAAACTGAAGATTCGTAAAAAGTAAAAACATCCAAAAATACTTTGCGTTTTGTAAAAATATTTCCTGTTTATATTCTTCTACTTCTTTTCAAAAAGTAAAAAATTGACATAAAAATGCCTTAATATATCTACATTTATCAATAGTATTGAGTTTAAATTGACTACCCTATAGTGGAGATTATAGGTCATTTTCCTTCCAACCCCACAAGGGGGTGCAGATTAGCTGCACCTATTGAGAGGATTTAGACGTCCCTCGCGGTACCCGAGTCTAATACTGACTTACATTTACAACACTACTTACGACTTTAACACTTTACATTCACACTTACATTTAGGAAGGCGACAGTAGCCTTAATGTGCTTTTCGCCATAAAATAATAAAAAAAATTCCTTCCAATTTAACTTGGTAACCGTAATATTTACGAAAACTATACGTACCTTATTGGGAATGTTATTCTAGTCAGTAACTACACTCGTAATTGTTCAAAGTTCGCCATCTTGAAAAGAAAGTGAATGGAAAAATGTAACACACCTTGTTTGGGCTTCATACAACTTACATCCGTACCACATTTAAAAACAGTCATTGCGTTTGATCAAAACTGCATAACAAACGAACAATCACACACACCGAACGCAAAAGGTTACACGAAACAGTGATCAGCTTCATAATGCGATATGCATCCACAAAGCCAGCGGTTTTTCAGAAATATTTTTTCGTCCAATACAGTTTGGATAATCTGATTTAAGCAACTTAACCAACATTAAATTCTGCAAATATTAGTATTTTTAAATTAAATTGAATAAATAAAAATTAGCTTCCACAACCGTTATATTAATATTCTTATTTTCATTGAAATTTTGAAATTTTACAGATACAGATACATATTATACAGATATAGATACAGATAGAGATAAACAGATAGAGATACAGGTAGAGATACAGATACAGATTATACAGTTACAGATACAGATACAGATAGAGATTATACAGATACAGATACAGATTATACAGATACAGATAGAGATTAATACAGATACAGATACAAATTATGCAGATACAGATAAAGATACAAATTATACAGGTACAGATACAGATACAAATTATACAGATAGAGATAAAGATACAGATTATACAGATACAGATACAGATAGAGATTATACAGATACAGATACAGATAGATATTATACAGATATAGATACATATAGAGATAGAGATTATACAGATACAGATACAGATAGATATTATACAGATATAGATACAGATAGAGATAGAGATAGAGATAGAGATTATACAGATACAGATAGAGATTATACATATACACATAGAGATTATACAGATACACATAGAGATTATACAGATACAGATAGAGATTATTCAGATACAGATAGAGATTATACAGATACACATAGAGATTATTCAGATACAGATAGAGATTATACAGATACAGATAGAGATTATACAGATACACATAGAGATTATACAGATACAGATAGAGATTATACAGATACATATAGGGATTATACAGATACACATAGAGATTATACAGATACAGATAGAGATTATTCAGATACAGATAGAGATTATACAGATACACATAGAGATTATACAGATACAGATAGAGATTATTCAGATACAGATAGAGATTATACAGATACACATAGAGATTATACAGATACACATAGAGATTATACAGATACACATAGAGATTATACAGATACAGATAGAGATTATTCAGATACAGATAGAGATTATACAGATACACATAGAGATTATTCAGATACAGATAGAGATTATACAGATACAGATAGAGATTATACAGATACAGATAGAGATTATTCAGATACAGATAGAGATTATACAGATACAGATAGAGATTATTCAGATACAGATAGAGATTATACAGATACACATAGAGATTATTCAGATACAGATAGAGATTATACAGATACACATAGAGATTATACAGATACACATAGAGATTATACAGATACAGATAGAGATTATACAGATACAGATAGAGATTATACAGATACACATAGAGATTATTCAGATACAGATAGAGATTATACAGATACACATAGAGATTATTCAGATACAGATAGAGATTATACAGATACAGATAGAGATTATACAGATACACATAGAGATTATACAGATACAGATAGAGATTATACAGATATTTCGTGGTAATATGTAAGTTTTAAATACGAGCAAAATGTAGTGATACTTTTAACGGTGAAATAATAAAAACTTATACTTGGAAGTTGGCTTTTATCAAGTCAGCGAGACAGCTGTGTTGCCGCGATTATTATGTCATCGTTTGATAAAAACTGAAACCGCCACTCGGATGACAGAAGGCTTTTTACGAAACCACTTCGACACGCGGGTTACGATATTGAGAAAAGCTTTTATTTTTACCCATAAATTATTTAAAGTCTTTCCAATGCTACCAGTCTTATAAAAGTTGTATCCATACTAAAAGGGTGCACAAAGTGACAACAGGCATTTCGCACAGTTGTAATGCATTCTCATTATACACATAGTTCAGAAATTGTTTTGATAAAACTTGATAAAACACATGCCAACTTTGTATCCGTTTTTCATTGTAAATAATTCTGAATAAATAAAATTATACGTAGATAAAAGTACAAGTTACTAATAAAAGTTGAATATTTACGTAAGTAACATTTTTTTATATATGTAACATATTTTTTAATATGTACCATTATTATATATTTAAATTAAATTTTGCCTGATTTTCAAAGAAAATTGTATGTAAAGTTTTGTTTTAAAGAATTAAAACATGAATTATTTGACAACATATTGCAACTTCTATAAACAAAATTGTGATATTACTCTTGAAAATTTGCTTCCACCGTGCCGCTAATATATCCTTTACACCCTTTTATGAATTGGTAAAAACAATAAAGGTTTCCTTGACTTTTACTTTTTTTAACGCAGCGGGAAAATGGAAAAACAAAAGCGTCTTTCACTATTAAATTAATTATTAAGAGCGCGTCCTTTCGCCAAAATGGACAAGTGCCAAAAATAATTAACTTACCACAGCATCTCTCACCGGCCAAAGTAGGTAAGTCTTGAGGGTGAATTCCTAAACGTTTTAAGCCACACCGTTAAACTTTTATCTCATAAAATATCAAAGTAGGGAATATTAACTAACAAAATTAAAAATAAGTATACATTATTTTTTTATTATTATTACTAAAGGTGTAATATTTATGTTATTATTATTGATTTTTAAAATATTAATCATTATTAACATTTCGCGGATATAGATCAACTCTCTCTAAAACAAACAGTCCTCAACGGTTCACACATTCTGAATACGAGTTTGGAAATGTCCTAGCTGGATCTAACCTTTCTTCAGCTATCTGTCCTTTTCTCTTCGTCTAGAGGGCCAAGACTTCCATTGATCCTGGTTTTTCCACTCAGTTATGTAGCTTGTATACCCTCGTCCACATGTCTAACTTTCCCAATCAAACCTCAGATCTTTGAAGAACCATGAGATACTTCGGATGACGTTGCCCTGTTCTCCACTCCAGACAGTGCTTAGTGATTCAAATCGTTTCCTATCTATCCAAAGCTGGACAGTCAAGACGTATCTCCTAAACTGTTTCCTCAGCTGTACCACATTTCTTACACAAAAGATTTGTCATATGAAAGCCCATTTTGAGTAAAGAACTGTGGAATGTCCAGTGGCCCATCAGAAGTCCCGTCACGCTCTACAGATCCGTCCTCAGCTTAAGGGCATCGCAAGCATTCTTTTTGACTGTACAAGACCATCCACTTTCTCAAGATCTTTGGCGTTCCAT
>CM040190.1:95606662-95619162 GCA_022606455.1 Callitettix versicolor
TTTTAAGATTGCTTTAGGCGTCTAATTACTAAGTTTAACATGAGACACTTAGACAATAATAATTCAAAATATAGATTAAACAGAATATAATTATTTCAATTATTGCGTAGGATTTTATGCTTGCCATTGATAGAAGGCAAGTACTGTACCAGCTACGCTTTTGAATGGAAATCTTAGCTGCAGAAAGATTAATGAGAACACTTTTGTGCAGAAATACGAATATATTCATCCATTGAAAGTGTTGAACGTGTAATAAATCCAACATCCGCGGGTAAATAATTTGCGAGGGCAATTCATAAGTAGGAAGTACGAGACTCGAGTCTGACAAGTTCTTTGTTGACTTGCATTGCGTGACGTAACAACTTAAGTGTCCACTTCAAATCAATGCAATATGACTTTTATTCAAATTTATCACTCGTAAAGTACAAAAGTTGTAAAATATATTTTTAATTGTGATATTATACTGCATTACAGCATATTTTAGCTTCTTAGTCGGAGTGTAGTTAAATTTTTACTCTTTTAACTTTGAAAGTAACTTCAATACTTTTGGAATATATAAAGGCGAGCTACAATATTTAAAATACATGCATAATTCTTTACTTTTTTTAACGCTAGGTATTAGAGAATTTCTTTTGGAAAATGAACTATTGAAACGGTTGTTGTGATGAAACCCAGACCCGTTATTTTGAAATAAGCACGATCCTAAGATCTAGATTTTTGAGAGTTGGTTAAAAGTATGATTCCCCGCAGAGGGTGCAGACTAGCTGCACCTATTGAGAGGATTTAGACGTCCCTCGCGGTACCCGAGTCTAACACACACACACACACACACACACACACACACACACACACACACACACGCACACACACACACAACACACACACACACACACACACACACACACACACACACACACACACACACACACACACACACACACACACACACACACACACACACACACACACACACACACACACACACACACACACACACACTTACAACACTACACTTATGACTTTAACACTTTACACTCACACTTACATTTAGGGAGGCGATAATAGCCTCAATGTGCTTTTCGCCTTAAAATAACAAAAAAAAGTAATATTTAGAACTTTTAGTTCAACTTATCAGAAAAATCGAAATTTGTATTTACTTTTAAATGTTTGTTTCCCAGCAAAAGAGGTTAAAGAAATGAAAGATGGCCGCTATTCAAATCTTTAAAATACATTTTTTATATTCACTTTTTTAAATGTGATTTTACCCTACATAAAAATAGCACTGAAAATCCCATTTGAAATTCCAAGGTAAATTTGATGGGAGTTAGGGTTTACTTTCATAAACCTTTTTAAATTCAAAATTCTCATTTGTTTAGAAGTTGATGTAAATTATGATTGTGCAATCTTTGAAAAAATGAGTTGAAAATACGCTACAAGCACGTCAGCAAGAGACTACACCACGATTATTTCAGTCACACGTTATTGTGACTAGTTTAACAAGTAGATTAATCATTGAGCAAAATTGAAGTAAAACAAAACATTTTATGAAATTGTTTACATTTAATATTAGCCGCCTCGGTGGCCTAGTTGATAGCGTACTGGGCTTTCACCCGGAGGACCCGGGTTCGATTCCCGGCCAGGGCTTGGCATTTCCATACGCTATAAATAATCCCATCGTCTGCATTAGCACAAGCGTGCACAATAGTCGGACGTTAAACACAAAAAAAAAACATTTAATATTAAAATCTTCATAGAATTACAACTTTCTACCATAAATCAACAACACGTGAGAGAACATGTATATACTGAATTGAAAATTTCAAAATTACATTGACGAAAAGAACTAAACCGGAAACAATATCTAAAGAATTTTATACCTCTAAAAAAACCCTAAACGTGAACAAAATGTGTAATCAAATGATGCATTAGTGTTCAACTTCCAAATTTCTACATGTCTGACACCCTAAATGTCTTATTTAGATTCAAGCCAAAATCCAAAATTTACGCCATGCTTGAAATAACAAGTACGTAGCACCCCTTTGACACTGTTCACCCCTTAATAATTTTTCTCTAGCCACCGAACTCTTAGAGCAACATGCTGAAACACAATATGGTTGTATTCCAAGCAGTTTTGTTTGTGTTATAATTATTTGTCTTCCGTAATCTTGCTTACAAATTTCGTGACAAACAGATAAGCAAATTTTTTTAAATTTGTCGGAAAATCAGTCCTTAGCATTGTATAGAAAAATATTTATTTTGATGCACTTTTAACGTAAAAATGTTTCGTCCTTGACTACGAAAAGTGTAATAATGTCACCATTCAGCGTAAATCGCAAAAAAAAACCACAAACACAATTCTTGACCAAGTACGGGTTAGTTTTGTTTTTTCTACGTAAAGTTGGTACAGTACAGGTTTTATGTTTCACCTTTGTACCCTCGTTTCAGTTAAAAATCACCATCTTCAATAAATTTTAACTAAATCAGTTATCCCTATTATAACGAAATACGGCCGGTGGTTTTAAGTTTGTCATTTTTTATTTTGTTTTTTAAAGACTCTTGAGAGAATGAAAGTCTGTAATGTTTGTCCATTTTATTATACAAATATTTTTTTACACTCAATTCAAAATAAAATAGCTGTCTCTCAGCCAATTTGCTGTCGCGATTGTAACAAACTTACTACAAAAATATTAGCTTACAACAGTTTGAAAATATAATTTCACCGCCATAATTAATATTAAAATCTGCACAAATTATTATTTTAAAACTAAATATCACATTGATTTGTTGTTGTTATTTTAAGGCGAAAAGCACATTGAGGCTATTATCGCCTACCTAAATGTAAGTGTGAGTGTAAAGTGTTAAATTCATAAGTGTAGTATTGTAAGTGTGTGTTAGACTCGGGTACTGCGAGGGACGTCTAAATCCTCTCAATAAGTGCATAGTCTGCACCCCCCTGCGGGGAATATCACACTGAAAGTACTAAAATGAGATAACCGCCGTCAATTTTTTTAAAACTTTAACCGATTCTGAAAATTCAAAATGTTAATGTTTTAACGCATACGATAGTGAATTCAAGAATTTTAATTGGCCACCATTTAGAAACTTTATTTTTTAGTGTATTTTTTCAAGACATTAAATAAAAATATTTTGAGCCCAGTTTGAATCAAATCGAACTAAAATTGCGTTTTCCTACTACATTATTTCTTTATTCAAAAAGAACGTATACATAGAAAAATAAGACAAACTGAATTCTAGACGCTCATTGTAAAAGAATGTATTCAATATTATTAATTTATGTTTATGAAAATAATTTATGATTTAATTTATATGGTAACTTGTTCACAGTTTTTTTAAATTTGTAAAAGTAAAATACGTAAGTTAATAAATAGCTAAAAAAATCAAAATGCAATTTTCAATACAAATAGAAAAATAATCCCAAAATTAAAAAGCAATGCGAAGCACAGAAGGTTTCTTCAAATATCGAATTCCAGACATGCTCCATAAACATGATATGACAGAATGTGACCTAAATTTTATTATAGTTCGTTGTAAGTTTGTGCTGAGACTATAGAAATATTATATGTTTGTGTAACTGTGTCATATCAATTCACAGTGTATACACAATGTTGGCAATCTTTTCATTTTTCGAGTTTAAATTATTAGTGGAATTACAATGAAATGATCTTACCCCGTATATATATATATATATATATATATATATATATATATATATATATATATATATATATATATATATATATATCCTCAGTGACCTAGTTGATAGCGTACTGGACTTTCACATCGAGGACCCGCGTTCGATTCCCGGCCAGTGCTTGGCATTTTCATACGCTATAAATCATCCCATCGTCTGCATTATCCCAAGTGTGCACAATAGTCAGACTTAAAAAAAAAAAAAATATATATATATTCTTATTATTTTCGTATAGACCCAATTGGTTAACACAAAGCACCCTGACTCATGTCTTGTTCCTTCTAATCCTCCACCTCCCTCATCCTGTCTCCATGGATCTTCCTCCGTCCATTTTACCCCCGCTCTCTTTCGGATTTCATTCTCTGGGATTTTCCACCCGAGCATCTTTCTCCTGTATGCGTTCCTGTCTTCAATGTCTGTTGAGTCTATTTCTGCGTCACGTAGGTCTTTTCTGACTTGTGTGATCTACTACGTTGTTGACTCTTTGTATATACTTAAGGATTCTGTTGGCAAGTCACGTTGTTGGGAGTCTACTGATGTGTCCATAGAACCGAAGCCTTCTTCTGATATCTGCTGACAGGTTCGATATCTTCTCTGTGGTCTTCCGGCAGTGCAACCTGTATCCGTCTACTGTTAATCTCGGGCCAAGGATCTTCTTCAAGATTTTGCGTTCTTCCTTCAAAATTTCTTCCATGGTACCTTTTGTGTGGAGTGTTAGCGTCTCGCTTGCGTATAATGCCTCCAGTTTTATGACTGTTGTAGTGTCTGATTTTTGTGTGCGTCGGCATACATTTCTTATTGTAGATATCATGCGTTATACCAAGATATGTATTGTAGATATCACATTGTATTGTAGATATCATATATATATATATATATATATATATATATATATATATATATATATATATATATATATAAACATAACAAGAACAGTTTTAAACTCCTTAAACAAGTTTATGTCCTTAAACACACTTTGTAAATTTTATCGATCATGTTTTGCAATTTGGGACTGGTACGAGGATGAATTTTGTAAGCGATATTCTTAATATGTTCACAAGAAAACGTCAAGTGATGAAAAATCATGTGATATGGAAGTTTGAAAACACTGTTCCAAGAAAGGCATAATATTGTTGGCTGTAGAAACGTAGGATTGTCCTGCTGAAACCACTTGTACAGCAGCTGGTCTGCAAGGGCTGTACAATCTGAACGTAGCATTTGCTGTTTGTGTCAGGAGAAATGTTTACAAAGTGTTGGGGTTACACTTTACACCAGTGCGTCTACTTTTTGTGACTGCAGAGAGCACTCGTGTATGTGATGTGGATTGTTTGTAGCACAAATGCGATATTCAAGTAAATTTACTTATCCGTCAAGATGACATTGTTTTATCAGACCAAAACCAATCACTTAACTCTTCGTCTATGTAGTTGTGTGAATCGCGTAATGGAGCCCATTTTTAAGTGTTTGTGTAACTAACTCATAGAATAAAAAAATATAAGTGTATTTTTAAGGCGAAAAGCACATTGAGGCTATTAATCGCCTCCCTAAATGTAAGTGTGAGTGTAAAGTGTTAAAGTCGTAAGTGTAGTGTTGTAAGTGTAAGTGTGTTAGACTCGGGTACCGCTAGGGACGTCTAAATACTCTCAATAGGTGGAGCTAGTCTGCACCCCCCTGCAGGGTCCTGTATAATGTATGCGTAGATTGTAATAACATTTTTTCCTTATAGCATTGCGTCAATCATCCTGTATAACTTTTTTTTTAAGGCGAAAAGCACATTGAGGCTATTATCGCCTTCCTAAATGTAAGTATGAGTGTAAAGTGTTAAAGTCGTAAGTGTAGTGTTGTAAGTGTAAGTGTGTGTTAGACTCGGGTACCGCGAGGGACGTCTAAATACTCTCAATAGGTAGAGCTAGTCTGCACCCCTTCGTGTCCTGTATAATGTATGCGTATATTATAATAATGATATATAAAAATATTGTTAAAGTATGACATTAACTCACATTAGCCTGGAATGTTACATCACTTGTAATTATAATCTTCTGTAAAAGTACTTGTTTTTCTATTTGGTCTATTAATTCTGTTCTTATAATTTTCCAAAACAGTTACGTGTTTGCTTCTCATAACATCTATTAGGAGGCATATTTTTAACGTAATTTATATTATAGATTTTAAAAATTATATAACATTTTTAACGACCAATCAAAACATAATCTAGAGGTAATGGTTGGCGTTCATTTCAAAGTCTTGTGTGGGTCTTACCATACATGATTATTACGATTGGATTATTCTTTGTATAACATTATAAAAATTACACAATAATTTTAATACATCACAATTTTAATATTTAATTAGTTAAAACACACGCGCGCGCACACACACACACACACACGCGCGCTCACACACACACACACACACACACACACACACACACACACACACACACACACACGCACGCACGCACACGCACGCACGCACACACGCACACACACACACGCACGCACGCACACTATGAGAAGCAAAACTAATAACGTTATTACTTTCATCAAGCAAAACTGAAATTTCTGAAGAGATTAAAATAATGTTCAAATCTTAATTAAGTTTTCAATTTTTATCTCGGCTTTAATATTATTTTCTTATGTTTACGATTTTCCTTTCCTTTCAATTGGCTTTCCGTTGCTCGGATAAAACTTTGTACTTCCAACTTTCCTTTCATTCCAAAACTTATTTCGGTCTTACCTCAAACAATTAGTTCAAATTAAAGGATTATTTTCAACGATCACTATTTTTTTTTGTAGAGTTATAAATCAATAGTTTAATAGTTAGACACCAAACAAAACTTTTAATAATGGAATTTCGTTTGGTTTAGTTACTTACCATTTTGAAGATCTTTCAATGTACAATAAGTAAAGTGTATTTTTTTAAGGCGAAAAGCACATTGAGGCTATAATCGCCTCCCTAAATGTAAGTGTGAATGTAGTGTTAGACTCGGGTACCGCAGGGGACGTCTAAATCCTCTCATTAAGTGCAGCTAGTCTACACCACCTACCTACGAGGATGCATTTACACTTATAAGTAAAGTGTAAAGTGTTATTATTATAATCTGATGATGACGTAAACAAATGATGAAACAAGTGTTACGAAAATAAATCAACATACTCTATCTAGATGATATTTTATTTTACACTTTTTTGAAAAGTTGGTTTCGCCATCATAAAACACCGTAAAAATACCAGGACCACCGTTACAGTATTTTTAATATTTTCATAAAAATATGAAATTTTAATTTATGCAAACTTATAACGTTAAATTGTTAAAAAGTGATTACGTTTCGAGAAGAGATATTCCGACGTTTTGTCAAAATAGCGTCTGCCATCTCCAAAGTAGTTCTCGCTCTAAGACATAAATTGACTTCAAACGAGAACCACATCGAAAAGGCCACGTATTATTTTGGTAAAAAATCACGACAGTGTTTCTTCTCGTTATATATATATATATATATATATATATATATATATATATATATATATATATATTTATTATAACGAGAATAAACATATAATATATAAATAAGAAATATATATACATATATATTAAGATTATATTTATATATATATATATATATATATATATATATATATATATATATATATATATATATATGTATGTGTGTGTGTGTGTGTGTGTGTGTGTGTGAGAGAGAGAGAGAGAGAGAGAGAGAGAGAACTAGAGAGAGACCGCCAAAATAGCTAATTTTTCAATAGAAATGTACTATTAAAGTTTATTGTAAAATATAACTAAGTACTGTATATTAGTTTAAATAAAAAATTTTAAAATATTGTTCAAAGTTTTTACAAATTTTCCAACTCGAAATGATATTTTAAAACAAAATATTTTCAAATTTATTCTGACAAAATATTTCAAACAGTTTTTTTAAGCGTTGAAATCGACTAAGATTCTATTTATCACCCCTAACTTGTTAATTAGAATTATTTTATCTGACTAATATAATTGTAGAAATGTTTTTGAAATAAAAACAAAATACCTGTTTGAAATACAACATAATATAATGAAACATATAAAAATTTTTAATACCTTTACAATCTTTTTAGTTAATCATTTTATAGAAACTTGAACACGTATTTTAAAAACTCACGAAATTTTTTTTTAGATCATAAATTAATTAAAAATACCGAATAGTATTGCTAACAGATTGCCCACAACAGCAAACACTGCCCACAACAGCAAGCCACTGTGGTTAGGTAAACAAGTCTACCAACATACAAACTTGACAACTAATTTGTGTACATAAATAGCCGATCTAATGGCACACTTTAAACAGGACACTTAACCAGGTTGTTAAATTGTTAATATCGTTAGGGGATGTTTCGCTGTACAAACAAATTTAGCTGTCCATTTTTACTAATTCTTTACTGTTATTTTTTTTTTTCGTTTTATATTTGTAGTATTTAAAAATTTACTTGTTTCCGCAGTTAAATGAACAAATTTTTGATTTTTAAAGACGGACTGTATTAAAATATTTTGTTAGTAATTTTATTTGAAATTGTGTTATTTTAAATTTCATATATAAAACATTTCATTTCAAGATCAATCGACAGTAACGATTATTGCCGTTTCAAATCAGTGTCCCAGATACCAAAAATGGTTATATTAGATTCTAACTTATAAGAGTATAAATTATATTGTGTTCCAAATAATTTGTTCATGCTTTTGCATTGTTAGTGTGTAAATTTGTCTATTAATGATTCAAAAATGAGAAAAATTTTGATTAACGTTTATGGTGAAATAAGACACTGCGAAATACTTAATGAACCATTTATAACGCTGCTTTCTTACTGCCACGATGAAAGGGATTATCAAAAATAGGTTTTTATTTTTTCTGAAAATCTGTTTTCACTATCTTAATCAAACGTTAAAATCTTTATAAAATAGTATTAAAATTTTCAAATTTATGATATACTAAAATACTCCGAAAAACTAATGAGCAATTTATAACGCTGCTTTCTTACTGGTATTATTAAAGCGATTTTGAAGAAGTGTTTTTTATCTATTTCATTATCTTAATCAAACGTTAAAATCTTTATAAAATAGCATTAAAATTTTCAAATTTATGATATACTAAGATACTCCGAAAAACTAACGAGCCATTTATAACGCTAATTTCTTACTGGTATTATTAAAGCGATTTTGAAGAAGTGTTTTTTATCTATTTCATTATCTTAATCAAACGTTAAAATCTTTATAAAATAGCATTAAAATTTTCAAATTTATGATATACTAAGATACTCCGAAAAACTAATGAGCCATTTATAACGCTAATTTCTTACTGGTATTATTAAAGCGATTTTGAAGAAATGTTTTTTATCTATTTCACTATCTTAATCAAACGTTAAAATCTTTATAAAATAGTATTAAAATTTTTCAAATTTATGATATACTAAAATACTCCGAAAAACTAATGAGCCATTTATAACGCTAATTTCTTACTGGTATTATTAAAGCGATTTTGAAGAAGTGTTTTTTATCTATTTCACTATCTTAATCAAACGTTAAAATCTTTATAAAATAGCATTAAAATTTTCAAATTTATGATATACTAAGATACTCCGAAAAACTAATGAGCCATTATAACTCTAATTTCTTACCGGTATTATTAAAGCGATTTTGAAGAAATGTTTTTTATCTATTTCACTATCTTAATCAAACGTTAAAATCTTTATAAAATAGTATTAAAATTTTTCAAATTTATGATATACTAAAATACTCCGAAAAACTAATGAGCCATTTATAACGCTAATTTCTTACTGGTATTATTAAAGCGATTTTGAAGAAGTGTTTTTTATCTATTTCACTATCTTAATCAAACGTTAAAATCTTTATAAAATAGTATTAAAATTTTCAAATTTATGATATACTTAGATACTCCGAAAAACTAACGAGCAATTTATAACGCTAATTTCTTACCGGTATTATTAAAGCGATTTTGAAGAAGTGTTTTTTATCTATTTCACTATCTTAATCGAACGTTAAAATCTTTATAAAATAGCATTAAAATTTTCAAATTTATGATATACTAAGATACTCTGAAAAACTAATGAGCCATTTATAACGCTAATTTCTTACTGGTATTATTAAAGCGATTTTGAAGAAGTGTTTTTTATCTATTTCACTATCTTAATCAAACGTTAAAATCTTTATAAAATAGCATTAAAATTTTCAAATTTATGATATACTAAGATACTCCGAAAAACTAATGAGCCATTTATAACGCTAATTTCTTACTGGTATTATTAAAGCGATTTTGAAGAAGTGTTTTTTATCTATTTCACTATCTTAATCAAACGTTAAAATCTTTATAAAATAGCATTAAAATTTTCAAACTTATGATATACTAAGATACTCTGAAAAAAATGAACCATTGTCTATCATCTAATGAACTATATGGCTAATGTCTTATTGGTGTTATTAAAGCTATTATGTTTCACCAGTGTCTTTTATCTTTTTTCAAAATCTGATTTCACTATCTTAATAAAACTTTAAAATCATTGTAAAATTGCATTTAAATTTTTCAAATTTATGATTAAATATCTGAAAATTCAACATGGCACCCCAAAACAAGGAACTATTTATAACTCCACTTTTTTACTGATGTGATGAAAGCGACTATAAACAATAGGTTTTTATCTTTTTTAAATTCTGTTTTCACTGTCTTCATCAAGCGTTAAAATCTTTATGAAATTACATTTTAAATTTTCAAATTTATGATGGAATAAAATACTTCAAAACACTTAATGGTCCATTTACAACGCTGCTTTCTTACTGATGTTATGAAAAGAAATTATCAGCAATAAGTTTTTATCTTTTTTGAAAATAAGAGTTCACTATCGTAATCTTAAAAAACTTCAAAAATTGCATTTTAAAATTTTGAAATTTATGATGGAATAAAACACTCTGAAACACTTAATGAACCACTTATAACTCTATTTTCTTACTGGCGTGATGATAGCGATACTCAACAATAGATTTTCATGATTTTTGAATATCTCATTTCACTATCTTCATCAAGCATTAAAATCTTTATGATACTGCATTTAAAATTTTCAAATTTATAATGGAATAAGACACTCCAAAACACTTAATGAACCATATTTTCTTACTGGCGTGATGAAAGCGATTATCAAGATTTTCATGTTTTTTGAATATCTCATTTCACTATCTTCATCAAGCATTAAAATCTTTATGATACTGCATTTAAAATTTTCAAATTTATAATGGAATAAGACACTGCAAAACACTTAATGAACCATTTATAACTCTATTTTCTTACTGACGTGATGAAAGTAATTGCCAAAAATAAGTTTTTATCTTTTTTGAAAAACTGATTTCACCATCTGAATCAAACGTTTAATATCTTTACAAAATAAAATTTAAAATGTTCAAATTGAAATGATGGCCGACAGACTTACTTTCGTTTTTTGTTTGAAAATTTAAAATAATGCACTCTTTGACGCAGGCTTATTACAATAGTGAAATCATAATAAAAAAATATAAAAGTTTTAAAATTCATAATCAGTTCTGATTATGTACTTGATTTCAATTAAATTGGGCCAAATTTGCGAACGTTAAAATTAACGTTAATCAACGATTAGGGAAAACTGGTCGATAACACTAAGGCAAACTATTGTAATCTCCGTGCGAAATATTAAAAGTCCGGGAATTTACCAGATCTGCAGCGGACTGGTACTACAAGGCGCATTTCTGGTTCGGAATGGTGATAAGTAAGAAGTTCGTTTGTTCTTTAAATTTTGCTGGATCAGTCCTATTTCTACTCAAGCAATTTGGTGTCTTTTCTAGAGTTGTTCCGAGTGTTGGCAGGCTGTCGTATAGTCCTGTAGTGAGTGGTCCTTCTAGATGTTCTGCCGAACAACGATTTTCTACCTGTATTTATACTCGAAATTATGGCGGGAACCACAGTTCTCATGTATTGTTGAAACGAAAGAACGCACCAATCAGGATAAAGCTACTGTGTACGGGAGATACGATGCGGTGTGCCGGTAGTAATGCCTGGATAGAAAATTCATAATCTAGCGTACATTAGACACGAGATACGCGAGCACTGCGAACCAATCAGAAGCGAATATTGAACTTGGTTCGAAAACGTAGGCTGTTTGAAAGCAGAGAGAGAAGTTTGAGAATTTAGAGAGAATATTTTTCAGTGTTATTAAGTGGAATTAGTTGTGCTGTATTGTGCAACTTGCTATGTTGTTTAGTCGATGACAAAATTTTATTTTTTAACAATTTTAATTTTCTGAACAAAATATGTATTTATTCTTCTACATTGATGTTGTCGCCTTTAAAATAGTCCCCATTGGAGATTATGCACTTGTGCCGGCGCTTCTTCCAATCCTAAAAACACTTCTCAAACTCGATCTTTGAGATAGCCTTTAGTTCTTTCAGGGATGCGATTTTAATGTCATCTACGGCTATAAAACGACGGCCCTTTATGGTTCTCTTTATTTTTGGAAATAGGTAAAGTCACACGGAGCCATGTCTGGCGAATATGGAGGCTGGGGCATCGTTACAGTACTGTTTTTGGCAAAAAATTCACAAACAAGCAATGAAGTACAATTCATAACCAGTTCTGACTTCGTACTAGATTTTTGTGTGTGCTGGTGCATTATCTTGGTGCAAAAGCCATGAATTGTTTTTCCACAGGTCCGGGCGTTTTTTTCGGATTGCTTCACGCAAACGGCGTTGAACTTGTAGGTAG
>CM040190.1:95626662-95641662 GCA_022606455.1 Callitettix versicolor
GAAAATTCACTGCTTGACCAAACTGCTAAGATAAGTACCAAGGACGAAAGAATAAGATTCCAAGATAAAACCAAAATAAGACCTAAACCTGTCATTTCGGAAGATGAGAGGAAAAGAAGATCGGAAAGAATGAAGAGCTACTGGGAACAAAGAAAAGTACAGCGCGCAAGAAATGATTGATTCAGCGTACCCCAAAGAGGGTGAAACGAAAAGAAGAAAGAATAAGTAACAATTTTAGAAGTAGAAGAACACTCTAATAATAATTGATTTTTATGGACACATCCTCCGAATGGACACAAAAATATACTAACCAAAAAAATATTTGACTATTTTCGTAATAAAAGAGCCAAACCACTTTTTTTTAGAGAAACAGAGAAAGACATAACAGAACTACAAATCACTGACACTATGCTCATGGACAGAACAGCCAAAACAATAACCAATGACAAGAAGCAACGGTTCCAGGGCAAAGTCAAATCCAAGCGAACGATCCAAATCTATGACGAAGAAAGAAAAGCAAGATCACAACGAATGAAGCAATACTGGGCTACGAGGAAGGCACAGAACATTAAAAAGTGATTGATTTAGTGTACCCCAAAGTTGGGTGAAACAAATAAAGATAATAATAAAATAAGTAACAATTTTAGAAATAGAATAACACTCTAACGTACTACACTACGGACACAATCAATTGTGCCACACATTAAAAACAGAATAAGACTAACGTACTACGTTACAAATACAATTACACTATACATGTTAGTTACTTAATTAATATTAGTATGTCAACCGAGTAAATTATCTTAGGTTGACATAATTATGTGCAATGCCAGTCAATTAAGCATGTGTACCGGTTTAACGTCAAACATTGACATTGCTTAGTTAATTTTAATTGACAATTTGAAGTATATTTATAATTTAACTGCAATACACTAGAAACAGTACAATAATTATTATTTAAATTAAACAAGTATGCCTTAGTAGGCCTGTAGAAACTGTTTGTATATGTATGCCTTTTAGACTGAATCCCTTCTAGAGTTCGGTTTAAATGAGGGGTTTACAAACATTGGCACACATTCGGACAATGAGTGGACTATGTCAAAGAATATAAATTTCTTACTTTATATATTTAGAGAGAGAGAGAAAGAAAGAGAGTTTTTTTTTGTGTTTAACGTCCGACTATTGTGCACGCTTGGGCTAATGCAGACGATGGGATGATTTATAGCGTATGAAAATGTCAAGCCCTGGCCGGGAATCGAACCCGGGTCCTCAAGGTGAAAGCCCAGTACGCTATCGACTAGGCCACCGAGGCGGCTCAAGAAAGATAGAGAGAGAAAGAGAGAGAGAGAGAGAGAGAGAGAGAGAGAGAGAGAGAGAGAGAGAGAGAGAGAGAGAGAGAGAGAAGAGAGAAAGAGAGATTTTTTTTGTGTTTAACGTCCGACTATTGTGCACGCTTGGGCTAATGCAGACGATGGGATGATTTATAGCGTATGAAAATGTCAAGCCCTTGCCGGGAATCGAACCAGGGTCCTCAAGGTGAAAGCCCAGTACGCTATCAACTAGGCCACCGAGGCGGCTCAAGAAAGATAGAGAGAGAAAGAGAGAGAGAGAGAGAGAGAGAGAGAGAGAGAGAGAGAGAGAGAGAGAGAGAGAGAGAGAGAGAGAGAGAGAGAGAGAGAGAGAAGAGAGAGAGAGAGATTTTTTTGTGTTTAACGTCCGACTATTGTGCACGCTTGGGCTAATGCAGACGATGGGATGATTTATAGCGTATGAAAATGTCAAGCCCTGGCCGGGAATCGAACCCGGGTCCTCAGGGTGAAAGCCCAGTACGCTATCAACTAGGCCACCGAGGCGGCTCAAGAAAGATAGAGAGAGAAAGAGAGAGAGAGAGAGAGAGAGAGAAAGAGATTTTTTTGTGTTTAACGTCCGACTATTGTGCACGCTTGGGCTAATGCAGACGATGGGATGATTTATAGCGTATGAAAATGTCAAGCCCTGGCCGGGAATCGAACCCGGGTCCTCAGGGTGAAAGTCCAGTACGCTCTAGGCTCAAGAAAGATAGAGAGAGAAAGAGAGAGAGAGAGAGAGAAGAGAGAGAGAAAGAGATTTTTGGGTGTTTAACGTCCGACTATTGTGCACGCTTGGGCTAATGCAGACGATGGGATGACTTATAGCGTATGAAAATGTCAAGTACTGGCCGGGAATCGAGGCCTCACTGCTTTCACTGAAAGATAGAGAGAAGGCGGCTCAAGAGATAGATGAGAGAGAGAGAGAGAGAGAGAGAGAAGAGAGAGAGAGAGAGAGAAAGAGAGATTTTTTTTGTGTTTAACGTCCGACTATTGTGCACGCTTGGGCTAATGCAGACGATGGGATGATTTATAGCGTATGAAAATGTCAAGCCCTGGCCGGGAATCGAACCCGGGTCCTCAGGGTGAAAGCCCAGTACGCTATCAATTAGGCCACCGAGGCGGCTCAAGAAAGATAGAGAGAGAAAGAGAGAGAGAAAAGAGAGAGAGATTAGAGAGAGAGAGAAGAGAGAGAGAGAGAATAAAAATACTTGGGTTTTGTTGTTAAGTTGCAAAACCGACCTTACAAATCACGTGTTTACCAAATAAAAATAAATTTATTGACAGCAATCTCAAAAACGGCTCACGTTTCGTAAATTTCAGCCCCGAATTGAGCACGTCGCTCACACATTACTCAACCCTTTTCTGTGGATGTTGGATTTATTACCTCTTTTCACTATTTCAATGGCCGATTCTATTCGAATTCGGGCGAAAAAATGCGCGCTCATTAATCTTTTCGCAATCACCGAAGCAGTTACTGCTTTTCTTGATGAATGTTTCTCAAACTGAAGGACTAATTTTGTTGAAACCTCCTTTACTAATTGTTCTTCTTTAAAATCAATTTTCTCTTCACTTCCTCGTCTGTGCATTTACATTAATTACTTTCAGAAAAATCTGTTCTGACTGTTGAGTATTTGTTTTCTTTTTGTTTGACTATAGTTTGGCCCAAGAAAGAGAACACGTGAGTTTAAGACGATTTAACGTTCCAATCGTTTACTGTACAGACATTTCTGTATGCCAAATTAAAGTGTTTTTTCTATAAATCTATGTCAATTCCTATAAAAGTTAATAATCGATTTTATATTATAAGAAATTTATATCGAATACACGATTTTCGCACAGTTTTTCTACTGCTAGCCACTTTGAAGTTTCATAACTTTGTCAGATTTTGCTCCACAACAATGCCGTTCAAGTATGTAATGGTATAACCATTTGTTAATGTTTTTTCCGAATTTGACCAATATTTAACCAAAACTGAAATTACGGTGAACTTCTTTTTAAAAAATTACTCATTTTGTTACCGTCAACTTTATTGAAGTAATTCTTTAACTGTAATTTTACAACAGTATTATATGGCTTACGTTCAATCAGGTTTATAAATATTTTTAATGATTAAACTTAAAGTTAATTAAGTTAAATTTGAGTATTATTTCAAACAATTAGAAGGACAGTCACATGGCACGCATTATAGACCTCTGAGTTGCAAATAAAATTTTTAATGGTACGTTTTTCACTCTGTAGGTCTACAGCGCCAGCCACCTGACAATACTTTGATAAGGTACTACTAGAACTTAAATGAAATTTCTTCCCAGTAACTTCACGTTTATTTATTAGACACAGTTATAAATCACACTGAATATAAATTGTGAGAGTACTGCTGTAAAATTGCAGACTTGTGTTGAAAAATAATTCCAATAAAGTTGCTCGTAACAAAATGAGCATTTAAAAAAATTCACCATAATTTAAATTTTAGTTTAAAAAATGGTCACATTTGGCAGAAACTTTAACGAATTATCAACATTATTGTGAATTAAAAAAATTACAAAGTTATTAACCTTCAAAGTAGCTTGTAGTGGAAAAACTGTGTAAAAACCTAGTTTTTCGGTAAATGCATTGAGGAATATAAAACTGACTTTTGAAAATATATTAACGGAATTAACATAGACTTACAGACAAAAAGCACGCTTTAATTTGGAACGTTATAATGTCCTGCACTCAAGTGTTTTTTTTTTTTTTTTTTTTTTTTTTTTTTGATGTTTAACGTGCGACTATTGTGCGCACTTGGGCTAATGCAGACGATGGGATGATTTATAGCGTATGAAAATGCCAAGCCCTCGCCGGGAATCGAACCCGGGTCCTCGGGGTGAAAGCCTAGTACGCTATCCACTAGGCCAACGAGGGTGGGCCAGACTATAATTCATAAATTTTTATAACAATGGTCAAGCATGATTTTAAAGCACGTACTGTAATAAAGGCTATGTATGCCCTTTGTATTGACAGTTTTAAAGAAATCATAAGTGTTTTTGCGTCTAAAATACAGTACGCTTACTTGTGTTTTGTAACTTAAATATCAAAAATAAACTATTAACAAGGAAGGATTCAGTGTTGTCTGCATTGCCTCGACGCGGACTAGACGGCACCAGTCACTCAGCCGCACAGACTGTAACGCTTGTATAGTTCGATTTAAGCGCTATTTTGAAACTTAGTTGTTGTCCAAACATACAAATTACTTTGGAATCGTATACTTCTCGCTATAACACATACTACAATGGCGTGAAAGAGTCTTTTTTAGATTTTGGAAACACATTTTGATTAAATCAATAAATTCCGGAGGAGAAAGCCGAAGTGAGCAGTTGATGGGCTGAGCGATCCAACCATCTCTATTTCATCTATTCAGGACACAATCATTCACTGCTGTACATAGCTTGGCTAAGTCTAAAGTGTAGAGACCCGTGCTGATGGAGTGAATGACACCGGCCTAATTGTGTATCAAACGGAGCCCTGGAAATCTCACCCACGCATGTAGGGCTCTTTATGGGTGGCCTCATTTCATTAGCTACTAGTTGGTGTTCCTATAACTAAGAGAGTAACATAAATTGAACAGGACTCATCGCACAATAAAAATATTTGCTACTTGGAGCAGAATGAGGGTTAAGAGAAAGGGAATTAGCAGAGCAGACGTGTGAAAACACTTCAACAAGGAACTGGAAAGTAACCAAGTAGAACCGCCTTGAATCTCTTTCAAATCCTACACTTTATAAACAGAATAGAACTGGAAAAGGCATCTTAACTGAGTAACTGAGGAATATAGAAAGGGTGCACAATAGATCTAAAAAGGTCGTTACGTCAACGAATAAATGCAAAAATTCGTAAATTCTTGAAAAATATTTTTTTAAATTTATTATATACATTACAACTGAGGATTTACTCATTTAGTAATTTAGTTTTATGAAAAACACTTTAAGAGATATAACTCATTGGTTACACTCAATTAACAATTAAGTCCAGCGGCTTTACACCAGTGGCGCAGTCGTCTACCTCCCGTATCAGTGTCCAGCAGAGTGCACATCTCAGGATGTAAATGTCTAGATGCGTCGTCCATGCCTCACTGCTTCACTTCTTCGCTGACTAGTTCCCACTTTGAGATCTCTGTGTAGGTTATCACTCCTCACATACCACGGAGCATTAACTATGCAGCGAAGCACTTTGTTCTGTAATGTCTGTATTATATTAATATTGGTCTTCTTTGCACATCCCCAAAATTAAATCCCATATGTCCAAACCGGTTTATACCGGCAGGTGCTTGAAAAATAATGAAAAAAGGTTTTTGTCTTTATCAGAAGTGTATACATTTACCGAAACATTTCCGATAGCAAAATTGAAGTGGATTGGGTCAAGATGAAAATTTGAATATTTGCACCAGTCTGGCTGTTCAATATAAACTGTTTATATGCAAAACTATTAATATATTCGGAACCAGTTCGAAATACAATAAGTTTCAAATATTTCCCTACACAAGATTATTCAATTAAATATTTTTAACCAGGTTCTATATTTTCCTTGTATTTGGGTTATAAATATGATTTTCGTCAAATTTTTTTAATGACCAATTATTACACGTTGCTTACAAATAAGAGGCTACGTCTACTGAATTGCGGCCCTCAAAATGCAAAATGCTTCGTCCTCATTAGTCTAACTGGGGAGGGCCATATAGTATAGGTGTTAAAAAATAAACACAGAAGCTACAGAAAGACGAGAATTTATTAATATCCTTGTTTTACCTATGGACCCTAAGAATATGCATTTGCATGTGTCCGCCTTCAGGTTAATTGTGTTTATTTTATTTTTATTTTTTTGTATTTAACGTCCGACTATTGTGCACACTTGGGCTATCACAGACGATGGGATAATTTATAGCGTATGAAAATGCCAAGCCCTGGGCGGGTAATCGAACCTGGGTCTTCGGGGTGAAATCCCAGTACGCTATCAACTAGGCCACCGAGGCGGCTATTTATTTAGTATACCAACATAAGCACAACAAATCTTTATGTCATAACTACATAAAAAAAGGCGCAATAATGCTCTTAAGGGTAGAACTGATAAGAATTTAGAAATATGTTATGCTAAATGTTCTCAAGGTCAATTAAGGTACACGAAATTTGCAGTTGCGTTTACAGTGGATTTAGTGACCTGTACAAGTCGTACAGAATTATCCACAGTGTAAAGGTAGAAAAAGTTCAGCCAAAACAATCGGAGTTTTAATTATAAATTTGCACCCCTGAATGTTAAAGTCTACTTTTAATGAGTCTAAATAAAACAGAAGGGGTTGAAAGAATTAACCCTCCTGGGGGTGGGAGGTCAAGATGTCGTGCCCGGCTAAGTGGTTTGTTTTTATGCAAACTCACAAGAGAGGCATGTTTTGAATTAAGTGTACTGAAGACAAATTTAAGTGTTCTGGCGTTAGGGAAGTATGAATGTTTTCAACGTGAAAAACTTGGCTGCACAACCTTCAGTGAATATAATATTTTTACAAAACCGTTCTTCTTGAAATGTATGATTGAATAAACCGAAAACATAGTCTACTTTTTCAAAATTAGTTTATCAACTTGTTCTCTTAAATAGAGATTTACAATTAAAGTTAGTGAAGCAAATTTGAATTAACAAACCAAGCGTACACTGAAAACCAAATGTAATCGCGGCATACAGCTGTCTCTCAGACGTGCTAGAAGCAAATTTCCAAAAGTATTTTTTTATTCTACCCTTTTTTGAAATCCTAACTGTACCGCCATTAGCACTACATTCCGCACATCTTAATTTTTAAATTACATTGAAAATACATAACTGACATAGGAGCTCATTTCAAGATCGCCAGTCTGGCTCTTACCATGATGTCGAATTGCTCCAACGGCTCATTTTTCAATTGAAATTTACTAAAAGTTTTGCAGGGGTCAATTTAGTACTAACGTTAGTTAGGATACTTTTTTAACTAAATTTGAAGAATTTTTGTGAACTGAGGCCCGACATTCCAGTTTTCTCTCGATGACTCTAAAAACAAATTGCTTGGGAGACAGTTATCCGAGTCTTTTGTTTGTAGTTTAATGACATTTCAGGAACGTTATAGGCCTAGCTGATTTGAGAAAGACAAAGTACATTTTAAAGGTTACGTATATGAAGATTTATGAGGAAATAGTGTAGCAAATTTGAATTAGAAGTAAAAGTATATTACGTAGTTAAAAAATACTAAAATGTTTGTAAAAATTACATTTGCCCCAATTTTTACATATCCAAATTTGAAACTGCTCATTTCCTAGTCTGCTGTCTATATAAATGTGCGCCTTTAGCGACTCACAGATATCTATCTATCTACACACACACACACACACACACACACACACACACATATATATATATATATATATATATATATATACACTTCACAATGGGAAAATGTGATTCGCAAACATTTTATAATTGATATTTCCTCGAGGTATTCCAATATATATATATATATATATATATATATATATATATATATATATATATATATATATATATGTTTATATATATATATATATATATATATATATTTCAAACCCTTCCTGATCCCTCCTCTCCTTTTCAACCTGGTGTTGGACAAATTCATCAGGGAATGGGAAAACGAATTAAAAATTAAAGGGAACTGGAAACCAGTTCGACTTGGAAGACCTAAGGACAACACAGAAATCGCGTGCCTAGCTTTTGCAGATGACCTAGCCGTACTAACAGATAATGAAACAACAGCGATTAAACAGATAGAAGTCCTAAAGGAATGTAAAGAGAGGGTCGGTCTACAGATCTCGTTTCAAAAAATCGAATTCTTCTGTTCAAAATTAAATATTCAAGAGGTAAACACAAAATATGATAAGATAAACAGAGTCAAGCACTTCAAATATCTGGGAGAAATTCTTGAACCCACAGGTGGCGAGAAAACTGC
This sequence comes from Callitettix versicolor, assembly GCA_022606455.1. Taxonomy (NCBI): domain Eukaryota; kingdom Metazoa; phylum Arthropoda; class Insecta; order Hemiptera; family Cercopidae; genus Callitettix; species Callitettix versicolor. The sequence continues at coordinate 95,634,982 of CM040190.1, forward strand.
GAAAAGGGTTCGGCTACTGAGAATGAAGAGGGCTCTTGGTATAACGCGTGATATCTACAAGAGAGATGTATGTCGACGCACACAAAAATCAGACACTACAACACAGTCATAAAACCGGAGGTATTATATGCAAGCGAGACGCTAGCACTCCACACAAAAGGTACCATGAAAGATATTTTGAAGGAAGAACGCAAAATGTTGAGGAAGATCCTTGGCCCGAGATTAACAGAAGACGGTTAGAGGTTGCACTCCCGCAAGACCACAGAGAAGATAACGAACCTGGCAGCACATATCAGAAAAAGGAAGCTTCAATTTTATGAACATATCAGTAGACTCCCTACAACGAGACTTGCCAACAGAATCCTTAAGTATATACAAGGTGTCAAATCAACAACGTCGTGGATCATACAAGTCAGAATAGATGCAGAAATAGACTCAACAGACATTGAAGACAGGAACGCATACAGGAGAAAGATGCTCGAGTGGAAAATCCCAGAGAATGAAATCCCAAAGAGAGCGGGAGTAAATTGGACGGAGGGCGGAGGAGGGTCCTTGGGGACAGGATGAGGGAGGTGTGGAGGATTATTAGAAGGAACAAGGTATGAGTCGGAGTGCTTTGCGTGATCCAACAGGGTATATACGCAAATAATAATAATAATTACATATATATAAAACATTAAAATTTCTAAATTGATTTCGAACGGTAATCATAGTGCAGTATTGAGAGACATTAAAAAGCACTTAACATTTATTAGAATTTCTCATTATAAACAATTGTTGGTTTTGATTAGTCAATTATTTATTCGCTTTGTTCACTGCGCCATCGCCAAACTAACTGCCTCAGTTCCAGTATCTTCAGCACAAATAATTGCTTAGTAAATTGAAAACCTTTAGCGTCACAACATGAATATATTCATGACCTCTGCCATTATAAATTCAATTGAATATTACTCTGAGATGTTTTGAATTGGTAGTAGCCATTGCAAGCTATTCCGTATTCCCAACACATTATGTTGTGAGCAAGCATCTGTACCAAGAGTAATATTACGGTTACCTTAATGTAATCACTCAGTGTGCTTTGCAAACATTGAATCGATATTTATTCGTTAAAAAGTTATTTAATTTAATAACAAGAGTTTATGAAAAAATATTTATCGTTCATAAAAAGTTATAATATCTATTATTTCCGTAAGTTCACATTTAATTCAAAGTAGTGTTCTTTCACGCATGCTCTTCTACACATAGTAAAATAGTGTGTGTATGTGTGTGTTTGTTTGTTTGTTTGCTATGTTAAAAATACGTGAAACAATATTTTATAGGCGACCTGGGATAGGGTACCGTCACTCCCTATATTGTGGAACTCTTGTTAAGAGATATTGCCATACACTAAAAAGACCCCAAAGCATTCCTCTTCTGCAAACCACCCACAAACCACCGCTATGTATTACTTCGCGGGGAGGGGGACTGGCTGTCCGTCTACCCGTCTATAGCGTTGGTTAACCTTTCTTGATCTTCTTCATGACCACTGCAGCGAATCCTGCAATGGCCCTCCAGTTGGCCTCTGAAGTCATCATTGTTGCAACCAGATTTTCCGCTGTAATGCTGCCTCGCAGATATGTTTGCAGTTTCATCCTGTCCTCGTCGAATCTGTGACACCGGGAAAGTACATGCTACGCATCTTCCTTCACTGCTGGAAGACAGAGGAGACAAGCCGAATCTGTTGCCAGCCTGAAAAGAACAGATAACCTCGGAAGTAACCATGCCCAGTGATAACTGTGAGGTAGAAGTTCACCTCCCCATGCTCCCGGTTGCACCAATCCTGAATGTTTCCTAAGAGTTGGTATGTCTTCTATAGTCCATTTGCTGATTCTTCCCACCGTCACTGCCAGATACCCAAGGTCCGATTTCGCCCCTCTTTATTTGCCCTTGTATGACTATACCGCTACTCAGCACTTTGCTTACCCCAGTAGAGCCTCGCTCTTTCATCAGCTCCATTGGGGGTTCGAAAGCTACTACGCATGCAGCGTCGCAGGAAACTGTTCGGTAACCACTTATGACATGCAGCAACTCACGGCAGTACACGTCATTGATCTTGTGCTCATTGCTCTCGACCGTCATAGCCTGGCTCCAAATCGGCGCTCCGTAAAGGATCACTGAACTTACTACCCCGACCAGGAGTTGGCGGTGAGCTTGTCTTGGGCCTACTAGATTCACTATTCTTCAAAAGGCAACTGCCACATTAGCCGTGTGTGTGTGTGTGTGTGTGAGAGAGAGAGAGAGAGAGAGAGAGAGAGAGAGAGAGAGAGAGAGAGTGATGTAAATGTCTTTTAGGTGTATAAATAACCATATCATTATCTCGGAACTATTATTATTAATTAACAAATTTGTATTTGTTAATAAGACACACACACACACACACACACACACACACACACACACACACACACACACACACACACACAACTTTTTGGACTCATAGAATAAGATAATAATTATTATCACTTAAAAAATTATTATTCTTTTTTTCTAACAATTAACGTACTTTTTATAGGACCATATAGGGTGAAAAATTATTTGATATGTATAAAAAAACATTACCATTTGCGATATAAAATTTACATGCAATATTGCCTACCAACTTCTGGTTTACTAACTAAATCAAAATGGCGTATAAAACCAAGATTAAACTTACGCCAAGACCCATTCAGGTGCACAACTACGTAATTACATTTGTACAGGTTTCTGCTTTTGTTCCCGTTTAAACAAGCCCGCCGCTTGGGTGAAACTTTACTTCCAACGGTTACAAATTACGTCTATTTTCTATGGAGGCGTTGAAGTTTCTTAATTAATTAGTAATATCAGAAAGCTAGATGTTGCTTTAAAAACCAATAAGAACGGTTATGTATTAGTTGAACTTATACTAGGTGTAGTATTTCGGTTGTGTAATTTTAATTAGTAAGAATTGCGATTTTATAATTTAATTTCTAAAAGAAACACGTAAAGCAGTACTTTCATACAATTACAAACAAGTTATATAACAATATAAACTTAGTACGTAAGTTTCTATGTAAATGAGTTTTAACGTTTACATAAAAGTACATCAGTGACCGAGTTCAGAGAGGTCTCTGTTTTAACTCAACCGTTCGTCAGTTGGTTTGTATGTTTGTTACGCAGTTTTGGCTAAACGCATCGATTAATTGTTTTAAAATTTTATACAGACATACCATGTATAATGTATGTACGAGGTGTGTTCAGAAAGTAACGACAATTTTAATTTTTTGAACAAAATATTTATTTGTTCTTCTACATTGATGTTGTCGCCTTCAAAATAGTCCCCATTGGAGATTATGCACTTGTGCCAGCGCTTCTTCCAACCCTCGAAACACTTCTCAAACTCGATCTTTGAGATAGCCTTTAGTTCTTTCAGCGATGTGATTTTAATGTCATCAACGGCTGTAAAACGATGGCCCTTTAAAGTTTTCCTTATTTTTAGAAATAAGAAAAAATCACATGGAGCAATGTCTGGCGAATATGGAGGCTGGGGCATCGTTACAATACTGTTTTTGGCCAAAAATTCACGAACAAGCTGGTGCATTATCGTGGTGCAAAAGCCATGAATTGTTTTTCCACAGATCCGGGCGTTTTTTTCAGATTACTTCACACAAACGGCGTTGAACTTGTAGGTAATACTCCTTATTGACCGTTTCACCTGGTGGCAGGAATTCATGATGCACTATGCCATTAATATCGAAAAATACAGTGATCATAACCTTAACGTTCGACCGCACTTGTCGAGTCTTTTTCGGTCTTGGCGAGCCAGAATGCCTCTACTGGGATGATTGAGCCTTAGTTTCGACGTCATATCCGTAAACCCATGTTTCGTCACCTGTTATAATACGTTTCAGTAATTCTGCATCGTCGTTGACTTCATTTAGTGACTCCTGAGCAACTTCCATTCGCCGCTATTTTTGTTCAAAATTCAACAATTTTTGAACGAATTTTGCTGTCACTTGTTTCATACACAAAACATTAGAAACAATGTCATGACGTGATCCAATCGATGTGCCAACATCATCAGCGACCTCTCTAATTGTGATTCGGCGATTGTTCATAACCATTTCTTTCACTTTTTCCACGTTTTCATCGGTTGTTAATGTGCTGTGACGTCCAGGGCGTTCGTCATCTTCACGGCCTTCTTTGAAACGCTTATACACTCGTAAACTCTTGCTTTACTCATAGCAGACTCACCATAGGCCTTTGTTAACATTTCACACACTTTGTTACCATTTATTTCATTTTTCACGCAAAATTCGATACAAATTCTTTGATCCATTTCTTTTAACAAACGAAAATCGCTGAGCTCATAAAAACACGTCTAACCTTAGCGGCTGTCACAGACAAAGTCAACAATGAAAACAGCTGAAAGTTTTGTCATACTTCAAGGGCATTTTTACCAATATAATAAAAAAAATGTTTGACAATCGGACTATCCAAACCCGCGAAATTAAAAAATTCTCGTTACTTTCTGAACACACCTCGTATGTGTAAATTTTTCCCCATTCACTTCTGTTTCAACATGGCGGCCTATAACATACAAACTGTTTTAGCCAAATGTATTGACCAAATATTTTCAAATTTTATCCAGAAGTACCTTGTATAAAGTCCAAATGACGTATGCGTAAGATTATTTCCCCTGTACTTCTGTTTGTAGCTGGCTGTTTCTGGTTTGACGATGACGTGTAGACGTTTTGGCCAAATGCATTGAAGATTGTTTTGAAATTCGGTGAGGAGATACCTTGTATAAAGAACGTACGACGTATTTGTAAGATATGCCCACATTCACTTCCGTTTCAAAATGGCGGCCTCTAATTTGTAATGACGAGTGTAAGCAGTTTTTTTCTGAACAAATGCATTTTCTGAACAAACGGTTTTGAAATTTAATACTAAGATATCTTGTCTAAAGCCCAAATGACGTTACTGTAACATTTCTCGGTTTACTTCCGTTTCAATATGGTGGCCTCTGACGAGTACACATAAATTTAATCAAACGCATTGGCCGATTATTTTTAAATTCTTTACGTAGGAACTTTGTATAATGCCTAACCACAAATTATAGGTTTTTTTATTTCCTTCCGTTTCAAGATGGCGGGATTTGATTTAATGACGAATGTGTAGTCGCTGCCTGTTTCCTGTGTTATTACCTGAACGGCTCGTTATATCACAGTTTTGACCTCTTCATGGAGAAAAACCATAGAACTTCCAACAAACGTGATCCAGCAAGATGTTTGATAAATACTACGGGTTTTGAATAAATTGGCGACAAAGACGGGGAGCGCGTTAAAACACTGTCGCAGTTCGGCGCAAGGCAATTAAGAATAGGCTATACTTACAGGTCTAATATTCTGTGAATTAGGATTAATTAAATGTGAATTTACGCCATTTTGCAATTTAGTATAAATGTACAAAACCTAAAATTTACATTTTAGTTGCCGTTTATAGTGGTAAAACTTCAATGACATTTTATATTAACTTGTATATTATGTAACTTTTATATTAACTTGTCATAATTATGAGTACGTTTTGAAAATTGCGTTTGTTTTAAATTTATATACGTACAGAAATTCTTTTTATATTCTTCTTCTTTTCTGCTAGGATTATTATCACTATGCTCAGTATAATGATCTGTCTTCCGTAGCTTCGTCAATTCTTATTTCGTTGACGCGTTTCGGAGAACCTCCATTTTCAAAAACTATAGCTGTACTGGATGAAAATATTATGGCCCGTCCTATTTATAATTTTCTATCTCCATCTCTACCCCTCCTCTATTCAACACGTGTACATTAAACCTGACGTGCTCGCTTCTGATTGGCTCTTCAAAATCATACGTTTTCGCTCGCTTCTGATTGGCTCCTTTCAAACTTTCTCTTCAACGGTCGTCGCTCCTGTTAATTTTTAAATTTTTAAACGTAATATCTGCTTGCGACGATATCTGTTCATTTATTATGTTTTCTCCCTTTAATTTAGATTTAAACATTTCCAAGTTCTCTAAAATGTTCATACGTCTTCCTTTTTCTGCCGTATGTAGTACCTTCATTGAGTTTTCTATTTCTCGAGGTATGTGTCCCTCATTTATTAAATGTGAATCATTTTAGACGTATTTGGATGATCTTACGTGTTCTTTAAACCTAGTTCTAAATTTATATATACATATACAGTACATATATACATATATACTGAACATAGTATATATGTACAGTTCTGAAATATATATATATATATATATATATATATATATATATATATATATAACAAGTATTTTTCGCTTGAAATGTATATGTTTAACAATTTGTTCGCTAACGGACTAACAGTTTTGTACTAACTTTACTTTCAATTTTGCTTTAGCACTGAAAGGTAAATTGATCGTTATATTGTTAATGAAATATAAAGTTAAAATATTAACACTGCCAGAAAGACGGTAAGTAAAAGATATTTCATTTAAAAGAATTAATTTTATTTCTGCCATTTTTTGAGAAAAACATACATTTATCCCGACTCTGAGCTTCATCTATAATAAAATGTAGGTTACGTTCAACAAAAAGCAAACTCAATGAAAATACTAATACATTTCAACCAATTCAACATTTGACCCAAATTTGGTGCATTATGCTTTCTATATTCGTC
>CM040190.1:95644162-95646662 GCA_022606455.1 Callitettix versicolor
CACGAGAAAGTTCTTCAATAATAACGTTTTTTTTTAATTTTACCAACAAATCTAAGAAAAGCGTTGGAAAACACACATATTCGTCCAAAAAAACTAAAATTATTTTCACACATAAGTTCACTTTATTTAAACATTTTATTTTACGTTTTTTATACAAAAATATATTTAAGAGAAACTTATAAATTATAAGTTCTCGGTATTATTGAATAATGATTCCAATAACGTCTTCAGTGTAAAAAAAACACAACAATTAAATTAAAATAATTGATATTACACATTTACAAGTAAATAACAAACACAAAGAATTTACGTAAAGGTAAAATGAAAAATATGATTTTTTTAATCAGTCCCAGGATTTTTGATAACGTTTCTGCAGCATCACTTCCCTCATGCCTCAACCAAAATATATATTTTACACGCACTGACTTTATTATGTTAATTAAACAGCAATATTATATAAACATAATTAAACGTTTATGTTTAATTTAAATACATTTCTGAAAATATGATCAAATGATCATAAAAGTACGATCAATATAATTCACGTACATTTGTAAAATAAAAATAAAGATCCAATGAATGAACCTAACAGCAAAAGGTAATAAACGTCATTTCGAACTAGATTAGGCATTTTTGTAACTGGTTCTTCGGTCGTGTAGTTGGCAGCAGTGTCGTTGGGTGCGTAAGCTCCATATGTTAGTATTAACAAGCACAATAACAGAACAAGCAGCACACACAACTTTCTACAACGAAAAGATGGCATTTTCCACTTACATTTGTAACATGGTAATGAGCTATCCGTATTTTAATCTAGAGACAATAGGTCACGTATATTAATTAACAAACAAGATTAACTGTTATCTCAGTTATTTTACACATTATAAATTCCAATTTAAACGGTTTAGTGCTTACAAATATTGATATTTGTGTTAACTGTTAGGCCGTGTCGCTACCGAATGCGGAGCGGAGCCGAATGAAGACGCACGGCAATCGCAAGCGGAGTTCAGTCAATTTAAAGAACGCATTTATAGCTACTGTAACGGATTGTAGGAAACTGCTTTTTAAAAACCGTAACCTAGGCAACGGTAATATAGTTAACGAGAAATAATAAGTTTGGAGGCGTGGTCAGCGTGGTGGGGGAGCGGAATCGGCTTGAAACCGAACCTAAACAGAGTCGAAGCTACGCTGTTTGACTCCGTTCAGCTCCGTTACGGTTTCAGTGACCGGGCTTACATCAAAAACGATAGTTTTGAGTACGTAGTCCGCTCCGCACTTGGTGGTCAACAAAATATAGTTTCATATAACTTTCGCTACTTTCAAATATAATTTTAATCCATTTTAAAGACATCCTGGTCATTGTAAAGGGTATTGAAGTTAACGTTTTGAAATAATAATTAACAACTTTTAATAATAATAATGTGTTATATAACATATACAAATTTTAAACATTTATAAAATCTGCGTTCAATATAATTGTACCTGGTTTGAAACGTGCAATTGTAGTTTTTAAAATATATTATTTTTAAAGTACTGTCAGATTTTTTTAAGTATTTTCTTTAAATTTTCATTTTCATTATTGTTTTCATTTACACTGTCACGTTGTTTTATTTAATTTAAAAAAAAGGCTGAAATACGTACAATATAATATTTTCCACGCCGTTCTTTATAGATTTTTAATGAACAAAAATTTAATTACAAATAAAAACAATTTTCCGTTATTTAAAGTCATAAATATAAGAGTTTAATTTTTTTAATCATACAGTTCTATCATCACCCAAAAACGTACCTTTAAAACAATATTTTCAAGTTGTTTTTTCAATAAACAATGTAAAGCAATGGTAATGAATACTCATAAAAATTTACCATAAATTTTAGTTCGGCTAAAATTACTTATTTACAAAATATTTTCTTTTTAAAGAGCAAGAGATATATCAGTATTGGAAAAAATGTCTATAAACAGAAGTTCGAAAACTATTTTTTTTTTTTTTACTGTAAAAACACATAATGATCTGGTTAAAATACACTGATCGATTAGGCGTAGTTTAAAAATACAATCAATTAATTTTAATAACGTGTTTTCAATATAACAGTGTTTGTTCAATATAACAGTGTGTTCAATATAACAGTGTTCAATATAACACAATATAATTGTGTTGTTTGCAATTTAAACATTTTATGTGGAAAAAACACAAAAAACTATAATGAACGTGTTATGGATAAATTGTTGTAGATAGTTTAAATTTCTATCGAACAGTATAACTATCGAAATAATTGTAACAGTGAAAAGCATCAATTAGTGGTGTTGCTAAGTACTTTAGGCTATAATGACCATCTGTATCGTTCTGATCAAGACGGAATGAAGACTACAAGCATGCAGTTTTTTTAATATATTTTTAATTTGTTCCATTTAAAATTTTAAATGGTCTTTCGAACAGTTTATTGGTACAATTTGATTATATTTTTGAAACTTACCCGTATGAATTTATGTAAAATTTCAATT
>CM040190.1:95661662-95714162 GCA_022606455.1 Callitettix versicolor
TAATTAATCAACTCAAAATTATTTTAAAAAAATTATTTCTCAGTAACTACTGAACACGATTCCAACGATTGCAACGGGCCGCAACATAACCTGTACATTAATCGTGAGAAAACACACTCTTATTAATAGGCCTGTATCTTTAGTTTCCTTATATCATTGGTGGGCTTTTTAAACATCGTCAATCAACTTAAAAGGCGTGCTTTCGTCAATAAATAATAACGTGCTCACAGTGTATCAAATAGGATAAATTGAATTAGCCAATGTGAAGTTTTATTTAATAAAAGAGTACTTGATGTTGCTAAAAACAAACCACTTTAATAATCCATTCAAGGTTTGCAAACTTCGATATGTTGTAAGCTAAAATATGTTTCTCTTGTATAAATCATGCGGTCATGTTAAACAATATTGTGTTAGATCTTATACAAGTGCCTTTTGTGGATGTAATAACATCGGTGTTTGTGATGAAACAGCACAACCTAGACATTTATTCAGGCAATAGCCTGAATAATCTTCAGTAGAATTCAGGCAATAGTCTTGTAAATACACAATACTCAATGTGTTTACAATTTAATTTAAATATACCTGAAATAATTGTAATTTTATAATTCGCCAAGAATATATTATTTTATTATTCTTTTATAAGTAAAAATTAAAAGTATTATGTAATTATTTTAAGAATATAAAATAATAGGATCGTAAAATAGTTTTAACTATGAAATTTAGTGATATTTGGAAATAACTAACGATGATATTGGTTTGTTTTGTTACACGGGATATGAAACTAATTTAACAGTAAAATTTACTGAAAATTATACACGTTTATATTTCGATAACAGCCTCAAACATATACTTCTCCATCAATACTTCACTAACTGTTAAAAGTGTAAAGTATATTGCTTTATGAAATAAAATGAAATATTGCACTTATATTTAAAAAGAACCAAAATATAAAAAACCGACATGCTCGCTTGATTTACGCAATGAAAAAATATAATTCTGTTTCTGAAATAAAAGTATAAACAGTATAAAAGTATAAATAAAAGTATAAACAGTATAAAAGTATAAATAAAAGTATAAACAGTATAAAAGTATAAATAAAAGTATAAACAGTATAAAAGTATAAATAAAAGTATAAACAGTATAAAAGTATAAATAAAAGTATAAACAGTATAAAAGTATAAACAGTATAAAAGTATAAATAAAAGTATAAACAGTATAAAAGTATAAATAAAAGTATAAACAGTATAAAAGTATAAATAAAAGTATAAACAGTATAAAAGTATAAACAGTATAAAAGTATAAATAAAAGTATAAACAGTATAAAAGTATAAATAAAAGTATAAACAGTATAAAAGTATAAATAAAAGTATAAACAGTATAAAAGTATAAATAAAAGTATAAACAGTATAAAAGTATAAATAAAAGTATAAACAGTATAAAAGTATAAATAAAAGTATAAACAGTATAAAAGTATAAATAAAAGTATAAACAGTATACAAGTATAAATAAAAGTAAACAGTATAAAAGTATAAATAAAAGTATAAACAGTATAAAAGTATAAATAAAAGTATAAACAGTATAAAAGTATAAATAAAAGTATAAACAGTATAAAAGTATAAATAAAAGTATAAACAGTATAAAAGTATAAATAAAAGTATAAACAGTATAAAAGTATAAATAAAAGTATAAACAGTATAAAAGTATAAATAAAAGTATAAACAGTATAAAAGTATAAATAAAAGTATAAACAGTATAAAAGTATAAATAAAAGTATAAACAGTATAAAAGTATAAATAAAAGTATAAACAGTATAAAAGTATAAATAAAAGTATAAACAGTATAAAAGTATAAATAAAAGTATAAACAGTATAAAAGTATAAATAAAAGTATAAACAGTATAAAAGTATAAATAAAAGTATAAACAGTATAAAAGTATAAATAAAAGTATAAACAGTATAAAAGTATAAATAAAAGTATAAACAGTATACAAGTATAAATAAAAGTATAAACAGTATACAAGTATAAATAAAAGTATAAACAGTATACAAGTATAAATAAAAGTATAAACAGTATACAAGTATAAATAAAAGTATAAACAGTATAAAAGTATAAATAAAAGTATAAACAGTATAAAAGTATAAATAAAAGTATAAACAGTATAAAAGTATAAATAAAAGTATAAACAGTATACAAGTATAAATAAAAGTATAAACAGTATACAAGTATAAATAAAAGTATAAACAGTATAAAAGTATAAACAGTATAAAAGTATAAATAAAAGTATAAACAGTATAAAAGTATAAATAAAAGTATAAACAGTATAAAAGTATAAATAAAAGTATAAACAGTATAAAAGTATAAATAAAAGTATAAACAGTATAAAAGTATAAATAAAAGTATAAACAGTATAAAAGTATAAATAAAAGTATAAACAGTATACAAGTATAAATAAAAGTATAAACAGTATAAAAGTATAAATAAAAGTATAAACAGTATAAAAGTATAAATAAAAGTATAAACAGTATAAAAGTATAAATAAAAGTATAAACAGTATAAAAGTATAAATAAAAGTATAAACAGTATAAAAGTATAAATAAAAGTATAAACAGTATACAAGTATAAATAAAAGTATAAACAGTATACAAGTATAAATAAAAGTATAAACAGTATACAAGTATAAATAAAAGTGTAAACAGTATAAAAGTATAAATAAAAGTATAAACAGTATAAAAGTATAAATAAAAGTATAAACAGTATAAAAGTATAAATAAAAGTATAAACAGTATAAAAGTATAAACAGTATAAAAGTATAAATAAAAGTATAAACAGTATAAAAGTATAAATAAAAGTATAAACAGTATAAAAGTATAAATAAAAGTATAAACAGTATAAAAGTATAAACAGTATAAAAGTATAAATAAAAGTATAAACAGTATAAAAGTATAAATAAAAGTATAAACAGTATAAAAGTATAAACAGTATAAAAGTATAAATAAAAGTATAAACAGTATAAAAGTATAAATAAAAGTATAAACAGTATAAAAGTATAAACAGTATAAAAGTATAAATAAAAGTATAAACAGTATAAAAGTATAAATAAAAGTATAAACAGTATAAAAGTATAAACAGTATAAAAGTATAAATAAAAGTATAAACAGTATAAAAGTATAAATAAAAGTATAAACAGTATAAAAGTATAAATAAAAGTATAAACAGTATAAAAGTATAAATAAAAGTATAAACAGTATAAAAGTATAAACAGTATAAAAGTATAAATAAAAGTATAAACAGTATAAAAGTATAAATAAAAGTATAAACAGTATAAAAGTATAAATAAAAGTATAAACAGTATAAAAGTATAAATAAAAGTATAAACAGTATACAAGTATAAATAAAAGTATAAACATTATACAAGTATAAATAAAAGTATAAACCGTATAAAAGTATAAATAAAAGTATAAACAGTATAAAAGTATAAAAATAAATGTTTCTGCAATACGCTCACACAAACACGCCAAAACAACTCATTCACGCAAACAATGTATTTCGATATTAATACACGTACTTATACATAAATAAACACATTAAAATCATAGAATGCATGCACATACAAACAGGGCGTTTCAGGAATAAACGAAAATAATTGCAGGGCGAGTTCTACCAGTGAAAAATGATGAAAAAATTTTTATAAATACGGTGCCGGGAACACTTCGTTAGCGAGTTACAGCTGGCGAAAATTTTGTCCATGATTCCCGGGGAAAAGGGAAATTAAACTATACTGCAATTCTAGGAACCTAAATTAAGAGGTAATCTTAAAGGTTTCTTATTGTTTTCGACCTGACAAGTCAAGTAGTTTTGGAGAAAACCTGTGTAAAACGCAAAAATCAGAGCCAAAACATTGTTTACTTTGGCCTACAGTAACTCTGTTATTTTCCCAATAAATAAGAAAAGAAATTAACAAGACTGGTAGAAAAATTTTAATCTGGACGAAACTATATAAATAAAGTCAACCGCAAAAAAATAAATTACAAAAAAAGCATCAAAATATTCACAACATAGTGGGAAAAAAGACATTTATTTTCAAGCAGAAAAATATCTTTTACATTCGAGAATATCTAGTATGAAATTTTACGCTGAAAATGTAACTGCAAAAGATGAATTGAATGGCAAGAATTTTCAATGCATTTGAAATTCTATGAAATAATCCAGATACTTTAAAAAGAGACGCCCAAGGAATTTTAATAAGAACAGATTACTGTGATAATAGTGAAAATGGACAGTTGTTATAAATGCATAATATGGTTTTTAATAACTTAATTATTGCTTTTTTAATATTTAATTACTTTTATAAAAAATTAATTAACCCTGTAATAATGTAATAAAAACATAGTTGTAATGTACTGTATTTAATACATACACACATCAGACCGTGGCATAAACAGCGTATAAAAACATACGAGGGTTGATCAAATATAAACGAGACTGATTTTTTTAAAAAATTATTGCTTACTTACAAATTATTCTTGATACAACTTATTTTTCTACATAGTCTCCCGCACGAGTAACACATTTTTCCCACCTGATTGGAAGTTTTTTAATTCCATCTTCGTAAAAAGTTCTCGGGCGTTCATTGAGCCATTGGAGCACGAAGGTCTCCACCGCAGAATCGTCTTCGAAACGCTGGCCTCCAAGCGCCTCTTTGAGTGGCCCAAACAGGTGACAGTCGCAGGGTGATAAGTCTGGACTGTATTTGGGATGTTCCATTGGTTCCCAGCCAATTTGATCGAGTTTAAGCCTCGTAGCGTTCGCCGAATGTGGTCGGGCATTATCGTAAAGAAGAATGACGTTTCTCGCCGGTTTAGATTTCCTTTTCCTACGAAAAGACTGTTTTGCGGCCTCTAAAACATCGCAATAATATTGTGCATTTATTGTGCGTCGTTGATGGAGGAAATCGACGTGAAAGGCGCCTTGATTGTCGAAAAATACAGTGGCCATTACCTTCCCGGCCGACGATCGTGATTTGGCCTTCAGGTTTTCTACTGCTTCCCGTCCTTCGGCGAATTCCTTGTGCCAAGCAAAAACGCGAGCTCTTGACAGGGTCCTGTCCCCGTATTGAGCCGTCAATCTACGAAAGATTTCAGTCCGATTGATCCCCTCCTTGGCCAAAAACTTAATAATAATTCTCTGCTCCACGGAAACGTGCACTTCACTCTCTCTCATTGTATAGTTTTATACTGAAGGGTCCGAACGGAAATGTTGCCCGTCTACGCCCATCCCAAACCTCCCAGGCTACCTGAAACCCCACCCTTTAGAGTTCAATGTCCAACGGAAAAGTTTTTAGAAAGTCAGTCTCGTTTATATTTGATCAACCCTCGTACATATACATTTCAATTTAAGAACCCCGCAAGGGGTGCAGTCTATGCACCTATTGAATCCTATTAGACGTCCTTCGCGGTACCCGAGTCTAACACACACTTACGACTTTAACACTTTACACTCATAATTACATTTAGGGAGGCGATAATAGCCTCAATGTGTTTTTCGCCTTAAAATAAAAAAAAACAAAAACTTCAATTTAAGAATAGAAAATTTTTAAACAATGTTTTCAATATCCTCTTGAGAAAACAAATTTTTTTTTAGAACAAATTACAATTTAAGAATCCTAAAATTTTACGCTCTACGAATCCGCGGAAAAAAAATTGTTGATGAACTGTTAATTTTGATTGAGGCATCACGAGTGCCAATTTGTTTCTAAAAAAAAAAAACTTATGACAGTAAAAACTAAAAATGTCTTAAAGGAACCTCCAAAGAGTTTTGTAAACACAGATACGTCTGAAGAGAAATATTTTAATTTCTTTAAACAAAATTTCTTCTGTTTACCTTAGTAATAGTTCTCATAGCGGTTTTTTAATTGCTTACAATTGGATTTAACCTGTTCAATGTAAGTGCCACCCCGACAACTTAATTCATAACATAAACGAGAACACAATAGAGCACGGTATATAAAAAGTTACTATAGATTAACCTACAAAAATCTAGATAGATTGAGAATAAGCGCATTATATTAAGTGCGATAGATTTCTCGCACCTTTTAGATGCCGTATTGAATTTTTCATACAAGCGAAATAGATCGTTTATATTAAATTATGTTCTTCTTATTCTTCTCCTTTTCCTTGAAGAAGACATAAAGGCTCGTTAATTGCGAAGGCAGTATTAATTTGATTGATTGTTCTGTGAGGTAGAGTTCCAACAGTTTCTTCATATTTTAAGTGGTCGTTCAGAAGCTCTGTTGTGATTGATTTTTTTTTCTGCATAATCACGCCAATTTTTTTCTTTCACGTCTAACTGTAGCCTCCGTCTTCCCTGTTGCTCTTATGTCGTTACTTTTCCTGCGCAGGTTCTTAAAGTTTTCGTATCTCTGCTGTTCTAAAGAAACATTTTAATAGGAAGTTTCCATTGGGAAAATGAGCTATTGGAGCAGCCGTCATGGCACTACACTTCCGGAACCTGGAATTGAGCAATGATCCATATATATATATATATATATATATATATATATATATATATGAAATGAATGTTTCCATTTTCATTAACAAAAACTTGTTTTATCTAAGAGAATATTGAAACAGTTATTTAAAAAAATGTCCTTTTCTTAAATTGAAATTTGTGTATATGCTGTTTATGACAATTGTGATATATATATATATATATATATATATATATATATATATATATATATATATATATATATATATATATATATATATATATATATATTAAATACTGCATATTACAACTTTTTTAACTATATTTTTCTTCTTCTTCATCCGGATCACCCACTTTGGGGTACGCCAAATCAATTACTTTGATGTGTGTTAGCTGCCTTCCGCTGTATCCAATACTGCTTCATTCTATTCGAGGCTGCCTTCCTTCTTTCATCCGAGACTGCCCCGCCCCTTTTAGATGTTGGTTTTTCTTGGAACCTTAGGTTTTCATTATGTAAATGTTTTCGCAGTTTAAGTACATCGTCAATCATCTCATCTGATATCGCCAGCTCAGTTAAGTCCTCCTGGACCCGCCTGAACCAATTACTCTTCGTTTTCCGATCTCTGAAGAAAGCAAAGATCCGCCTAGTAAGTCTACTGCTGTTCATCCTACTAATATGGCCATAAAAACTAAGTCGTCTTTTCCTCATGCTATCTGAGAGTCTCTCAATTTTGAGATACAGGTTTTTATTAGAAATCAACTTTACTTCATTATTTCTAAAGTTTTGGCCCAATATCTTCCTTATTAACTTTCTTTCCTTCTTCTCCAGGTTGTCCAGTAATCCCTTATTATTGAGTGTAAGAGTTTCAGATGCATATAAAGCCTCTGGTTTGATCACAGTTTTATAATGCTTAAGTTTGGAATTCCAGGATAGTGATTTCTTGTTATACTATATTTTTATTACTTTATTAATTTTAAATTATATGTACGGGAACACGTTTTTGGTCTAACGTGAGCAAACGCGGCGGGTAGCTTTCTCATGTCTAAATGTTGATTTAATATGTGACAAACATGTTCTTTCGACATGTTCATAACGTCTGCTATCTCTCTCACATTAATTCGGCGGTCATCTAGCACTATTTGGTGAACTTTGGCGATGTTTTCGTCGGTAGTTTCAGTTTTTGGACGTCCCGAACGTTCATCGTCTCTCAAGCTCTTACGGCCACGTTTAAATTCAGCTGCCCAAAATTTCACTGTGGTAAATGATGGTGCAGAGTCCCCATACACAGAATCCAACTCATCTTTGATTTGCGTAGGCGTATTGCCTTTCAAAAACAAATATTTAATGACAGCTCGATACTCGATTTTGTCCATTTTCATAAAAATACTCACATCAACTCACTCAAACGACTGTTACATAACAACTGCGCGTCCAAAATGGCTGAAATTTTGGTGAGTAACTGTGAACAGATGAACAACGAAATTCGAGTGCTGCCACCGACGAGTGCTGCTATCTTCATGTTGAGGTCGGAAACTTATCAGACCACCCTCGTATGTGCGTGCATGTATATATATATATATATATATATATATATATATATATATATATATATATATATATATATATAGATATATAGTGTGTGTGTGTGTGTGTGTGTGTGTGTGTTTTGAAGGTGGGGTGGGGTGGTTGTTGGTGTTTTAGCACACTCATTTCGCAATTTTGGCCCTATTTAATTCAAACTTAACACAAAAATCGATTATGGTAACATCTTGAACCAGCCTGATAACGAACCAAATTTGTTTAACAGTTTTAGAATGTTACGGATATTTTAAATTATTCAAAAAAATCATAATTTTGTCATTCTAAATTATTTTGGAAATCCTATATCACTATCGTGTCTTGGGCTAAGCACTTCGTAAGTTCTACTTTGTACTTTAAAAAACCGTTGAAATTAATAAATCTCTTAATCTCAGAATCATAGTTTATTCTAGTATTTTTATGTATATTAATATGCAGAGTTTAATTCTGATTACGATGGTGAAATCAGAGTTTCAAAAAGTGAAAAGTACTTGTGGAAATTCGCTTCTATTACGTCAGCGATACAGCCGTTTACCGTGATAATTTTATTTAAAGCACCTCTGGATGCAATATGTCAGCACCAACCTAACACAGAATTTACAAATCCGCACTTTACTGTCAATTTGAATTTATAAATATTATTTCAGACGATATCCTTTAAACACCCTGATTACTAAAGTGGTTTAGGTTAAATCTGTGTTTTTGTATTACTTTTAATCTGTGACCTGTTTTCCGCAGCTTAAGTCTGTGCAACTCGTTAATTATTTCGCGTTGGAATTAAATTTAGTTTCGCGCTACCTTAACCCTTTATCCTACATCTTTAATCCCTTAAACCAAACTTTCTTTCCGCTTCAGTGGAAACAGTAGTTTTTACCCAACTCACATCCCCAATCAGCTCTACCCTTGTTTGTTAAGAATCGCTTGCGGCGTAATAATATACATACTAGTACAGTAATTAAATTTAAACGGACTAGGAGTACAGCTACGAACGCTGCAATCTTCAAGGACAGCGGTGAAAACGTTTAAGAAAATATACAATAATATATTGAATCTGTTAAAAAATTTATTTAACTGTAGTTGAAAACTCGGATAAGATGCTACTAGCAGCGAGTGTTCGCGAAGCTCTCATATTGGTTATCATTCTAGTACGTTTATATTCAATGGTACAATATGTCAGCCTAATGTAGTAAATGACCTCTAAATGTCGAATCTGGTAGTTAATAAGTAATATCCACTGTTTATTAAAACTCTGTACAATAATAGAATTTCATAACCTCAAATTACATATTTTGTGACAAACGCAATACAACAGTCACGAAGCAAACGTTACAATTGTGAAAAAAATGTACCCTTCCTTCTCTTTAGTTTAGCGTCTATAAATAATGCTTTGAATTTTATGTTTTCCATTGTTTATGCCATAATAAACCGCATTAAAATGTGCATACATTGTTATTTTACACTTTCAAATTGCATTCAAAATAGAAAAGTGAACCATGACCGTCATAAAATTAAATTTCTTAAGTAATTACGATTATTACTTACTCTTCTCGTAAAGGCTATCGCGGTTTCGAAACTCTATCGTTCCATCTTCAGGCCGTGATACATAATGTTAAATCCCTCTGTCGAGGTCGTCACAAAGTCAAACAAAACATTAAAAACATACGTCACAAACACTTAACACGATTAAAATACACACGATAAAATTTGGTTTGGCCAAACGATACGTGCATTCCGGACTGTGGCGTCCATAAGTTACGGTGCGTCTGTTAGTTTATGTTATTTATTCAAATCACTTATCCTTAGAGCCATGTCATATATTAAATTTGTTTAAATGAGAGTTTTTCATTAAGGATGTTACGGGTGTCTGATTTTTTGCTCTTGTAAATCTCAAACTCTTCAATCGAATCCATTTAACTGCTTTTATGACATAAATTCATTTCCATGTTGGTTTAGATGTCTACGAATTTATGGTTTTTGTCCATAAGATGTTCTACGAAACCCGAGTTGATAATGCACTTCTGGGTACGTGTTCTTTAAATATTTTTTAAAAGAGCGAGATGTCTGACCGATATAAAACCTTAGGCAATCACTATATTTCATTTTGTATATGTTAGTTTTTTTCAAAGTTATCTCCACTTGTGTTTGCTACTGGCTTCTTTAACAATGTCGATAATTTATTAGTTGTTCTGAAACATTTATATTTTCTTTAGCTAATTCTCTTTTTTTTAAGGTGTGGCTTAAAGATGGAACAATAGAGTTTCGAAACCACGATGGCCTTTACGAGGTGAGTTGATAGACCACTGACGGGAAGAATAGGTCATAATTCTAATTATTTAAATATGTGGTCCGGTGGCTATGTTACAATAATATTTTTTTTAGTTTCAAAGGATTATAAAAATTCAAAATTCTAATTTAAATAGTTTTTAAAGTTGATTACGATATTGAAATCATATTTTAAGAAATATATACGACAAAATAGTTCTGATTTTTTTTTATTTCAAGTGATCGCAATTTTGAAACTGTCGAACAGACAGTTCCGTTTTACTTATTAACGGAACATGCCTAAGCTGCCACTAAATTCGATTTTTATGCCAAAATTGAATCAAATTGCCAACGTAAGCGTGCTAAATTTTAACTTCTTAAAAACTGATCTTGATGTCCCGATCGGGTTCATTTCATGGTCACACGTCTTGGACTTACTATGATGACTCATCCAAATAGCTCATTTTCAATGGGATTTTGCTAACTATGGTATATGCTAATCTTGTTATTACATAAGAATTCACCGTTATGTAAATCTCCTTAAAACAGAATATTAGTTGGAATTTCCCAATGACTTCAATCTTCCTCAAAGCAACCAAATTATTAAAACTACAAGCCTCCCTCAGCCCTGTTTCCGCTTTACGTTTTCCTTGAAATTCTACCCTTACAACACTTTACGTCGCAGATTTAACCCTAAAACCACTTAACGTAATAACAAAATTTCCTTACAAAAAGCTCTGAGAGCTAAATTGTTTTTCTTTTTTTTAACAAAAGTTGTGTCTTTACAAGTTTGATATTCCTTGATATTACAAGCTTATATTAGCCTATGTTTTAAAGTTCTCTAATAAAATATTGTGTTTTCACGTATCCACAAATATATTCACACAAATTGGCCATTATTTTTACAAATTGAACTAGTTATGACATTTTCAGGATCTTGGTCACCAGTTGAATAGAATTTCTATCGTGTGCTTCCTTTTTGTATGAGTATGGGTATACATATTATTAGTAATTTTTGAAATGAATTTAGCCTACCAGTGAGCTGGTAAGTACATTCTACCTCAGTGCTATTATTTATGTTTTTAAGGTTAATGGAAGGGAGTTCAAAATCTGTGGCTAACATAATTTATTATTTGCTATTTATTTATTTTAAATTATGTATATTTAAGTCCAATATTAAATATAGTATTTCAGTTATAATTAAATTATAACTATATAAATAAACTATATATATTATATAATTTTATATATATATATATATATATATATATATATATATATATATATATATTCAGTCACTACAAAACAGTCATAAAACCGGAGGTATTATATGCAAGCGAGACGCTAGCACTCCACACAAAAGCTACCATGCAGGATATTTTGAAGAAAGAACGCAAAATCTTGAGGACGATCCTTGGCCTGAGATTAACAGAAGATGGATACAGGTTGCACTCCCGGAAGACCACAGAGAAGATATCGAACCTGGCAGCAGATATCAGAAGAAGGCGGCTTCGGTTCTATGGACACATCAGGAGACTCCCAACAACGAGACTTGCCAACAGAATCCTTAAGTATATACAAGGAGACAAATCAACAACGGCGTGTATCACACAAGTCAGAATAGATCTACATGACGCAGAAATTGACTCAACAAACGTTGAAGACAGGAACGCATACAGGAGAAAGATGCTCGGTTGGAAGGTCCCAGAGAATGAAATCCCAAAGAGAGCAGGGGTAAAATGGACGGAGGAGCAGAAGAGGATCCATGGGGACAGGATAAGGGAGGTGTGGAGGATTAGAAAGAACACGAGATGAGTCGGAGTGCTTTGCGGTGATCCCACAGGGTCTATAAGCAAATAATATGAATAATAATTATATATATATATATATATATATATATATATATATATATATATATAATATATAATAATATAATATAAATATATACATAAATGCTATTATGAATAGCTGACCCATCCAGCCCAAAACGTTTTAGTGCGTTTAGAGTCAAATACATACTGCACACTGTAATAATAAATAGGTTCATTAATAAATATTTCAATTATTAACGAAACCGTTATAGTACATGACCAGCCCAACAATCACGATTATTACAACAATAACAGTTGAAGGTATAGCGCACAAGATATATTTTTTTGCATTTGCGTATGATGTAGGTAAATGTCTATTTTTTTCTGTATAATTTTAACTTATACCTTATTAAGGAATTAATTATAACGTATAACTTATTAAGGAATAAGGTCTGTAATATAATTAGACCAACTAACAATGAATACTGATTACTTAAATGTTTTAAAGTTTTTAAAGTAGAAACGTTCCAGAGAGGCACTTCTTCACTTCTTTCAGTTAACGCTCCAACTGATGATCCATTATCTGAAGTATTATCTACCAGGAGTTAAAAGTACTTTAGACTTCGCAGGATATTTTTAATTAATTCCTTAGCCAGCCCTCTGACACGCTCGTAAACTTTCCCGCCAGTTTAACAGGTAACCGTAATATTTACGAAAAATATTAATGGACGAAAATTATTGGAACTTTTACGCTTTTTTTTCATAAAACGGTGAAAATTATGATAGGTCTTACCGTTCAGCCAGTAATACAGAAAACAGCTAGTAACTATACTCGGTATCATCAGAGACCAACCCTGAAACGGATCTTTCACAAACGTCGTCCAGTCTTTATACAAAGCAACTTCTTTAAAAAAACAACAATCTATCGATGCTTTTGGTCAAAATTGAATAAGAAAGACACAAACCAAATACCAAACGGTAGCGTTGAAACAGAGACCTCGCTTCGCTGTGTCAGTTATTTCTGCTTGGGGTTATTTTTTACTCAAATAGATCGACAACCACAGTAGCAACTTTTGCAGATGACACAGCAATTTTAACAGTTGGGGACAATATTTTAGAAGTCACAGAGAAATTACAGAATGCCACCAACGCAGTAAGTCAATGGACAAAAAAATGGAGAGTAAAGCTTAATGAAGCAAAAAATGTACACATTAATTTTACGAATAGAAAATATGAACCATTACCAAATAATATTAAACGAAAGGAGTATAACATATGCAAACAGTGCTAAATATCTAGGAATGACACTCGATGCAAAGCTCCGATGGAAGGTGCATGTAAAAAAGTAAAAAGAGGAGCTACAGCTCAAATTCAATAAAATGTTTTGGCTTATTGGAAGAAATTCAGAACTTTCGATAGCCAACAAGATACTGCTATATAAGCAAGTTCTAAGACCAATATGGACCTATGGTGCACCACTCTGGGGATGTACAAGAATAGTAAAATTATTCAAGTTTTTCAAAATAAAGTATTGAGAACGATTGTCAACGCCCCTTGGTATGTGAGAAATGAAAACATACATAAGGACCTAGGTGTTGAATCTGTTCAGGAAGTCATTAAAAAGCTCTCGGTTAAGCATTATTGCAGGTTAGAACAGCATAATAATACAGAGATTGGCCAACTACTATGCCGCAGTGACAACATCACAAGAAGGCTGAAGAGGACCAAGCCAATTGACCTCTCCAGGCCGTAAACACATGGGACCAGCCGTCGGACTGTACCCCAGCACACAATGATAAAGAAAAATTACTAGATGGGGCACGCCTCAGTTGTAATTAACATAAAATAAAAAAAAAAAGATCGACAAAAATTGTATTTTGTCTTATTTGAAAAATGTGTAGAACTACACAAATTGCTTTAATATAAGTTAAAGATTTTAATGAGAATTTTAATATATTTTCAAACAAAACTGTTAAAAATGGTAATAAAAATTAATAACATCATTAAAGAATACAATGATGCAAACTAAATTAATTTCAGTTGTTAGTACAAACAGTTAAGAAAACAGCCGTTTTAGTTGAACAAATATTTTTGTGATAATACACCGCATGATACAACTATTAAGATTTTAAGATAACTATTAAGTTAAAATTATCGTTTTTTTTTGTTTTAAATATTTTTGCTAGTATTTATTAGAATTCAAAGAGTTTAAGAAATATTTTTTTAAATACGTCCAATTAAAAATTTTTACCTCAAATCTATTTAAAATCATTTGTTTTGCAAAAAATATTTACGGCGAACAGAATAATATTTGGTATGTTTTTTAACGAATATATTTTTTTAATTTTCCCTTTTTTAGGTAATTAAAAAAAATTGCCTTTTTCCACGTACTAAAGGAAATAATAACGGATTTAGTTGCCGTTATGAAATATTTTTTTGTTATTGCTTAAAATATATTCAAATTCGTAAGTATTTTGTTTTAAGCTGAATTTGGTCGTTGTTGGCGATTATCAACAAACTATTATTTTTTACATTGTTTTTATGTAAATCGAAAAAATAAAACGCAATTTTATTTTACGTTAAAAGTAAAATAAACAACTAAAATACAATGACGACTAATAAAAAAACGTAACAAATTTTTTTAAGCTACTCTCGAATATTAATCAAAATTGACTCTCCAACACTTCAATTTAATTCAAACCTTTTGGATTATCGTCAAAAGTAAAGGACTTTGATTCTCAACTCACTTGGAATGACTATGTAACTGAGATGTAATAAACGTTTTTCCAGGGATGCACTTTTTTTTAAATTGTCGTACTTTGATGTTCGCTCGCTTTGCTTACAGTGACATTGTTGCTTGTTAAATGATATGTACCAGCTTTGAACTGTGATTAAATGCATTGTTTATATTTTATTGTATGACAATGAGTACAAATGTATTTCTCCTTTTACAATGTTTGTATTGCAGTTTGTAATTAGATAACTTTAAAATAATTTGTATTTTTATTTGTTATTGCTATTATTATCATTATTATAATTATTACTGTAATTATTACTTTAATGTGATGTCTATATCGTTTATAATTACTGTCAATTTATATTACTTTTGTGTTAATGTATTTGATATTTATTTTACATGGAGTTAAGTGGAAGAAAGAATATGATAAAGCTTCGCCCCTTAATAAAGCAAAACAATTATAACATATATACGAAAATTTGTTATACAATAGCTTCATATTAGTTGTCCAGACAAATCCTTTAAACAGTTTCAAAATGGCAGTTATTTTAAAATGGCTACATATATTCATAACGTTTTTCAAAATGTAATTTAACTATCGTAATCAGAGTTAAAATATGCATAAATTAACATTTTGAATTGTTAATATGACTTAAAAATTACAACACTATTATATTCATGTTGATTTTATAAAATGCTCTATGTAAGTGTAAAATAAGATATCAAAAAAAGTGTGAGAAAAAATATGTTTTAACTTCGCTTCCATCAAGACACCAAGAAAGCAACACGAATTGATTATTATAAATAACACATTTGAAACTCAAATTGTTGTAAGAAGAAATTTATGCTAATTCAAATGTTAGTTATTTTCTTTAAACTGTTTTTCAAGTTAAGTGAAACTGGGATGAAGTGATGAATGTACACTTACTCTATGTTTACAAATTGCAGTACTTAGTGTCCAAGGCACTTAATGTTTCCCCGTTACAAGAAAGCGGAGCAAGAAAAGGGCCAACAAGGTCCCGACAAATTTGATTTTCATTTAACAACCGCTGTCCTTCACATTTAAACATGCCTTAAATTATACAAAATTATAATCAAATCATTATCGCTATTAAGTTAGGAACGAATATTCAAATATTCACTGGGAAAACGATATATTTGAGGATCGTATAAACACAGCACTTTAGCGAACATTAAGGTCGAGGGGTGAGAAAACTGCTTTTACAATTGCCTTAGTATGACAATTTTTTTCGTTGCAAGTTAGAATTCGTTCTTTACAGAATAAACACGATTATTCAAATGTATGTTTTTTTCTATATTCTCTTAGGACCTACTGTTTATTTATATAGCTCATCCGATTGAAAGATGAGCTATTGAAGCAAATATCGTGGTAAAACCCAAACCAGGAAATTTGAAATGAGTACCGTTGATGAATTGTAGATTACTTTTTCTGGAGGCGTTAAAAATATTATGATTGAGTGTGTGTGTGTGTGTGTGGGTGGGTGGGTGGGTGGGTGTGTGTGTGTGTGTTTATGTGGGTGTGGGTGTGGGTGTGGGTGTGGGTGTTTATGTGGGTGTGGGAGTGGGGTGGTGTGTGTGGGTGTGGGTGTGGGTGGGTGGGTGGGTGTGTGCGCGCGAGTGCGTGCGCACAATTTAGGTCTGATTTCATTCAAACTTGACACACAAATTTATTTTAGTAATAGTTTGCACAGGGTGGTGTATATATATATATATATATATATATATATATATATATATATATATATATGTGTGTGTGTGTGTGTGTGTGTGTGTGTGTATGTGTATATATATATATTGTATATGTATATGTATATGGATATATATATATATATATGTGTGTGTGTGTGTGTGTGTGTGTGTGTGTGTGCGAGAAAGAGCGAGAAGGAGTGTGTTTTGTTATTTTTATTATTATTATTATTATTATTATTATTATTATTATTATTATTATTATTATTATTATTATTATTATTATTATTATTATTATTATTATTATTATTATTATTATTATTATTATTATTATTATTATTATTATTATTATTATTATTATTATTATTATTATTGCCGCCTCGGTGGTCTAGTGGATAGCGTATATGGCTTTCACCCCGAGGACCCGGGATCGTTCCCGGCGAGGGCTTGGCATTTTCATACGCTATAAATCACCCCCACCGTCTGCATTAGTCCAAGTGTGCACAATAGTCGGACGTTAATCACCAAAAAAAAAATATTATTATTATTATTACTATTATTATTATTAATGGTTTACAACATTTTATACCTCCTATATTTTTGAACCCAATGCCACTGATCTCCTCTCCCAAAGACCTTTTTTCCAGTTTTCTTTGTCCCATTTCTGCTTCATTACAAATTAGCTTCACCCGATCTTCCTCAATCTGTCCATCTGGTTCTTTTACCTCATGATATTCACTGTACAATCTGTATAAGTATTCTTGTTTTTGCTATTCTTCGAATGTATCCGAACCATATTTATTGTTTATTTTTAATGTCATTTTATTATGTTACACGTCCACAATCCCTCTAAAATCTATGGTTTGTTCTTTCCATTCGTGACTTGCCTACCAATTCGTTCCTCTAAGAATTCTGTCGCTGTTAACATTCTCCATGTTCGACGCAACACGTTTTTTAACAAAACCGTTTCAAAACCTCAAATATTACTAAACACGTTAAAAATTTCAAACATTAAAAAACAAAAACATTTTCAAAAACGAGGTTTCAACATCGTAAACAGCTTTGACATCTGCATAAATTAATTACCAACCTGAGAGCAATCAGTTCAATAAATGTTAAAGTTAAAAATACTAATATTTGCTGATTTTAATGTGGATACATGATTAAATCATATCTTAAGTGCAAAATAAAAGAAAATTTTGAAAATTCGCTTCCGAAGCGCGTGAAGCGATTAATAAGAAATAAAACATTTGTTTAAAGTTTTAATTATATTTGAATTTAACTTGATAAAGAAAATAAAAGAAGTTCCAGTTTCCAGAAGTAGAGTTTTAATTATGATTTTTTTGTCACCGAACACCTTGACTGTACTGTAATGAATCTAAGCAGAAGGTGGAGGGTAGAGGGTGGAGGGTGGCTCGGGAAGCGAGGAGATCGTATCTTTATAAAATTATAATTTGTTTCCTTGTAACTTCGAAGTAGAAGTATAAACTTCAACGCACTTGAATGTAACTTTATATCGCCTTGAAGATAGAATAAGATTGTTTTGTATTAAACTATTCAAAGCAGAAACGTATTGATACAGTAAACGCCAATAGCTGTAATTATTTTTGTTTGGTTTTTGATTCTTTAAAAATATTTTTATGTTATACTTTTTTTTAAAAAACATGATTTTAACATCGTAACCAGCGCTCGAAACTGCATTAATTGGCATTTTAATTTTGCGACAATAAAACAGTGTCCCTTAGTGCAATACTGAGATCGATCAATAGTCATATGATAAAATACACACCTCTATGTACTGTATTTAATGGGCGGGAGCTGCTTACTGTTGCCAATTGTTTGATAGTTTACATGCGGTAGCAAATTGACCTAAAAAATACTTTCGCTTTTAAAAAATTCTGGTGCGTAGAGGCTTAGAAGTGAATACTTGTTACTTAGTCTTTTTACTCCTGTAACCGGATCGATTTCCGATTTAAAGACTCTATTCAAGTTTCATAAACAGTTACTTTAGATAAGTGAATATGATGAACTTTATTCTAATATTCGCTTTGATTTCAATGGAAATTTTTTTATATAATTTTAAAAACATTACCGACTTTTACATTAATTTCTCTGCGAGATTATAGATGGTGCTTGGGACGAGTATAGTGTATATTGTCATTTATAACATTATTCTGATAATAATTTCAATTTATTTTTGGTTGATGACTTGTACTTGTTTTCTAAAACATTTCTTACGTTTTCTTCTCGATCGACTTTTGCAGGATCGTGTAACCCGTGTTCCAATAAATCATCATTCAATGCTTTTTACCTTTCTCTAAATTCGTTTTGTACTTGAGCGTTATATTTTACTATTTTCTTTTATGACGTTGAAATTGTTTTTGCCAAACTCTAATACCGCAATGAGATTCCGTTGAATAGCTATTTCCTTCTAAATTTTTATTCAATTCTATCAATTCTTGCCTTTCTTCATGATTTGTTCTTATTTGAGAAACAATGGTACAATTTTTAATCTGTCGTTGTATTAAGTCCGTCTCTTGAACAATTGTCTTCATCACTTATACTTTCATTCTTTCTCCTTTTGGAACTGCTATCCGTTTTTTTAACCTACTAAAATGATACATACTCTCTGACATTGTAAATTTGCCTTTTCTTCTCTTTATTTGTTTCACCCAACTTTGGCGTACAATCACTTTTTAATGTTCTGTGCCTTCCTCGTAGCCCAGTATTGCTTCATTCGTTGTGTTCTTGCTTTTCTTTCTTCGTCAGAGATTTGGATCGTTCGCTTGGATTTCACTTTGCCCTGGAACCGTTGTTTCTTGTCCTTGGTTATTGTTTTGGCTGTTCTGTCCATGAGCATAGTGTCAGTGATTTGTAGTTCTGTTATGTCTTTCTCTTTCTCTAAATCAAAGTGGTTTGGCTCTTTTATTGCGAAAGTAGTCGAATATTTTTTTGGATAGTCTATTTTTGTCCATTCAGAGGATGCGCCCATTAAAATCAATTCTCATTTTTCTTATTGTGTCTGATAGTGTTTAAGTTTTTTGGTAAAGAGTTTCATTACTGATGTGGAGTAATTGGTTGTTACGGAATTTGGGACCTAAGATTTTTCGTATTATCTTTCTTTCTTTGATCTCTAGCCTTTCAAGTGGGCCTGGGTTGTGACAGATAATGTTTCAGCTGCATATAAGGCTTCTGGTTTAATTACCGTATGATAATGCCTTATCTTTGTATTCCAGGAGAGGGACTTCTTGTTGAAGGTGTCTTTGGTAAGTTGGAAGGCTAATTCAACTTTATTTCTCCTAGATTCCATAGCTTTTTTCTCTAGGGCGTTCAAGCTGATCCATTCCCCAAGGTATTTGAACTCTTTGACTATCTCAATGTATTGTTCTCCCACTTGAAGTTTTTTGGTGGTTTTTGTATGTTTGTCAATATTTTATTTATTTTTTTAAGGCGAAAAGCACATTGGGTCTATTATCGCCTCCCTAAATGTAAGTGTGAGTGTAAAGTGTTGAAGTCGCAAGTGTAGTGTGTAAGTGTGTGTCAGACGCGGGTACCGCGAGGGACGTCTAAATCCTCTGAATAAGTGCAGCTAGTCTGTACCTCCTGTGGAGCATTTGCCTTTTATAACCCAAAAATTATATTATCTGTAATACACTTGTAAATTTTAATTATTTTATTCATTTTAAATTTCTAAGTCTACCATTATTTTATTTAATATTTATTCCAATCACGCCTTTCAGTATTCGAACTAAGTATTCTATCTGTGGTCAAGTAGCTTGTTTTTGTAATAAATATTGTTACTCACTGACTGGCATCTCTGTGATAACCAGCTGTTTCAGTGATCAGCTGTTTAATGAATTCTACGTTGTTTCCTTCTGTTACTGTCAATTCAATTTCAGTGCACCATAAAATTTGTCATATCGGGTGTAAAAAATTATTCGCAAAAAAGTGGCATAACGTATTGCAGCTTCAAAAAGATGCTTTTCTGGGTGTATATTTCATAATTTTTTAAAAATTTGAACCATTTATAAATAAAAAATAAATTATTTAAAATGAGTCATCGTTGAATATAATTGGTTAAGTTGGCAAATCGATGTTTGAAATTCAATTTTCATTTTTTACGGTTTTTTTACATTTTTCAAATGTTAAACTTACTTACACTTTTAGTTTTCATGCACAAGGCACAATAGATAAAAACAGTCGTATATCAAAATTGATTCAGTAGTTTAGGATGCAAACGCGTAAATATTGAAGAACAAACATATTTCCGTTTTGACTCTAAACTGTTCATTTTTTTATTCTTACTACTTTGTCCTGCCTCTTAAGGTAAGCGAAAAGGGTAAAATGATAACCCTTATGAGAAATAAATGAGCGGTCGCTGCTGGTGGCATCTTGCGGCAGAGTGTTGAACTACATATAAATAGATATAGTAATGTCTATTTTCTCAAACATCTCCAACCCCCTGTCCTTGAAGCTTGCAGCGTTCGTAGCGGTTATAACATTGGCTACACTTATAGTACGTTTATATTGAATAGTAATATACATTTATATTCAATATAGTTGAATATAGTTGAATAGTTGAATACGTTTATATTCAATATAGTTTATATTGAATAGTAATATATAACTCTGTAGGAGTTTTCGCTTTTACATTATGCATAACTGAAAACCAGTACTCGCCACCTGCAATAGCTCCTGCAGGTGATTTGGCGGGGCGGAACGTTGCCGCGTTCCTTGATGTATTAACACAGTTGCCTAAGTTAAAGGTTCAATACGACGTTTTGCGGAAAGTTTGTGCACTTGTTGAAGCTTAAATACAAGTTAAAAGTTTTAATGAGCAATGTTTAGAAATGCTCCGCCAAGCTAACATTGTCCTGCAATGTAATTCCGCAAACTAAAGTATAATTTATTTTCTAACGAGAAAATCAACTTTTTTTCAAGCTAATATTAAGCAGAACCCATAGAGGCAAAAAAAACTTTTCCATTTTTTAAGTACCACTCTAGGTTAAATATAACAGGAGAGGTAATTAATTTAATTGTGCATTCATTTTAAAATGCTACGTTAAATTAAAGTGTTTTATATAATTTAACAGGTTTTCGTAAACCAAGTACAAGTGAAATCAGTTTAAAAGCAAAAATTATTACGTTTTAAAAATTTATTCTGTTGCTTGTCATGTACTTTTGACGAATGTCATTTAAGATATACGTAACTGGAATCAATTAGGTCAATGGTGTCCCAATACAGGAAACATTTTAATTTAAACACACACACACACACACACACACACACACACACACACACACACACACACACACACACACACACACACACACACACACACACACACACACACACACACACACACACACACACAACTTCCTTGCCTTACACAGTTTTGGCAAACTCTTTTCAACATTATAATATGCATCTGTTAGCATTTCACGTTTCAAATTCCGTTATATTTTTAAAAATGAAGCTTACTGTAGCCGGGGTTTTCAATTTAATTATACAGTTAAATGAACAAAATATAATTAGCTAACAGTTGATATAATAGTATAATATAATAGTTAATAGTTACTTAACAAGAATAAATTATTTTTTATTAATATATAACAATTAATAATAATAATAACAAATACAAGAAGTTCCTCTCCTGGAATACAAAGATAAGGCATTATCATACGGTAATTAAACCAGCAATCTTATATGCAGCTGAAACATTATCTCTCACAACCCAGGGCCCACTTGAAAGATCAAAGAAAGAAAGATATTACGAAAAATCCTAGGCCCCAAATTCCGTAACAACCAAGTACTCCTCATCAGTAATGAAACACTATCAGACACAATAAGAAAAGGGAGAATTGATTTTTATGGGCACATCCTCCGAATGGACAAAAATAGACTAACAAAAAAATATTTGACTACTTTCGCAATAGAAGAGCCAAACCACTTTGGTTTAGAGAAACAGAGAAAGACATAACAGAACTACAAATCACTGACACTATGCTCATGGACAGAACAGCCAAAACAATAACCAAGGACAAGAAACAACGGTTCCAGGGCAAAGTCAAATCCAAGCGAACGATCCAAATCTCTGACGAAGAAAGAAAAGCAAGATCACAACGAATGAAGCAATACTGGGCTACGAGGAAGGCACAGAACATTAAAAAGTGATTGATTTAGTGTACCATAAAGTTGGGTGAAACAAATAGAGAATAACAATAAATAATACAATATTATATATTTATTTTATATATTATACATTATAATAATTAATAATAAATTATTAATTAACAAAATATAATTAGTCAATTGTTTGATTAATAATAAGATAAGCAGATTTTAAGGCTGATTGAAATATGAATTTTTATTATTTTCAAAAAAGTGTGACATGAAAAAAATATTATTGAAAATTTGCTTAATCATTTCAGCGAAACAATTCTGTGCGGTAGTTATAAATTTTTTAAGAACCAAAAACCATCAATTTCTTGAAATTTCCTTTAAAAAATATTGACTTGTTCGTTATTTCAGTGTCTTGTTAATTCTTTTCTAAATATATTTTTTTTTCTGGCGAAGTATAAATAAATCTCGGTCATAACAGCGTAAATCTAGCGAAGAGTTTGTTTATATTTAATTGTTCGTTAAAGAAACAAAAAAAAACAACAAAATGTTAAATTTTTAAGTTCTCTTAATTTTAATTTAAATGAAAGATAAAATACACAATTGCTCGCAACATACTTGTGAAATAATTCTACCATTAATTCGAATAAAATAATGTGTTTTGTTGTAAAATAGATTGATGTTGTCGGCGAAACGTATTTAGTTTACTAGATTAGTTGTTTTAACACAAACACGTCTCAAGTCTGGGCTCAGAAATGTGTGGGAGGAATGTGGACTTAAATTAATCAATTGCTGGCTCTTTTCCAATTCGGAGGATGGAAATTCTCTTCAAATGCGACGGTACGGGACGCTTTTGTTTTCATAATATTTATTACAATATTGAAAAAGGTCATTAAAAACTGACAAGAAAGAAGGTGAAAAAAGTGAAAATAAAATTATTTATTACGAAAATAAATAACGTTTTGGTTTTAATTACCACAGTAATCAGTATTGAGAATTGCATAAATAAGAACTTTAAAGTTTAAAATTATATTTAAAATATGAAACAAACTTCGATGTTTTTGTTCTATATGATTTGCTACCATCGTAGATTTTAACTACTGCAAATAATGTGTTGATCCTTTTGACTCGTTATGTTCACAACTTTCAGGATGGTACAAGAATCTTTCTTTGGAAGGACAATGCTCCCATTTTATATTTTCAGATTTAAATTAGAATTGTAGATTGACGGCAGTTTCAACCAGAAAAGATCGAATGTTACATACACTGTCATGATTACACCGAATGTGTATATTACAAAACTGTGTATTATAAGAAGCGGTCATGACGCATTCGGACTAACTGGTTGACTCTTTATCCTTGCAATTTTCGTGTTTGAATTTGAACAAATCTGTAGAATGCATTTGAGCCCATTCGCAATAACTATGAATCCAGCTAAAATTGAACTATAACTGTTATAATTATATTAATAATAATAATAATAATAATAATAATAATAATAACTATAATAATAATAACAACACTATCAGACACAATAAGAAAAAGGATAATTGATTTTTATGGGCACATCCTCCGACTAACCAAAAAATATTTTACTACTTTCGCAATAAAAGAGCCAAACCACTTTGGTTTAGAGAAACAGAGAAAGACATAACAGAACTACAAATCACTGACATTATACTCAGCGACAAAACAGCCAAAACAATAACCAAGGTCAAGAAGCAACGGTTCCAAGGCAAAGTCAAATCCAAGCGAACGCTCCAAATCTCTGACGAAGAAAGAAAAGCAAGATCACAACGAATTAGGCAATACTGGGCTACGAGGAAGGCACAGAACATTAAAAAGTGATTGATTTGGTGTATCCCAAAGTTGGGTGAAACAAATAAAGAGAATAATCGATTTTAGTAATCCACATCAGTAATGAAACTCTTTACAAAAACACTGAAACACTATCAGACACAATAAGAAAAAGGAGAATTGATTTTTATGGGCACATCCTCCGAATGGACAAAAATAGACTAACCAAAAAAGTACTTGACTACTTTCGCAATAGAAGAGCCAAACCACTTTTGTTTAGAGAAACAGAGAAGAACATAACAGAAATACAAATCATTGACACTATGCTCATGGACAGAACAGCCAAAACAATAACCAAGGACAAGAAGCAACGGTTCCAAGGCAAAGTCAAATCCAAGCGAACGATCCAAATCTCTGACGAAGAAAGAAAAGCAAGATCACAACGAATGAAGCAATACTGGGCTACGAGAAAGGCACAGAACATTAAAAAGTGTTTGAATTGGTGTACGTCAAAGTTGGGCGAAACAAATAAAGAGAATAATAACAACAACAACAATAAAAAAGCAACAGCAACAATAAAAGGAGCATCAACAACAACAGTAACAACAGCAACAACAGCAACAACAGCAACAGCGATAACAGCAACAGAAATAGCAACAACAAAAGCAGAAGCAACAACAACAGCAGCAGCATCAACAACAAGAACAACAGCAACAACAACGGGAACAACAGCAGCAGCAACAGCAACAAGAAAGAACAACAACAATAACAGCAGCAACAGAAATAGCAACAACAAAAGCAGAAGCAACAACAACTGCAGCAGCATCAACAACAAGAACAACAGCAACAACAACGGGAACAACAGCAGCAGCAACAGCAACAAGAACAACAACAATAACAGCAGCAGCAACAGCAACAAGAACAACAACAATAACAGCAGCAACAACAGCAACAGCGACAACAGCAACAGAAATAGCAACAACAAAAGCAGAAGCAACAACAACAGCGGCAGCATCAACAACAAGAACAACAGCAACAACAACGGGAACAACAGCAGCAGCAACAGCAACAGCAATAGCAGCGGTAACAATATCAACAACAAAAACAAAAACAACAATAACAGTAGCAACAACAACAGCAACAGCAACAATAACAGCAACAGCAGCACCAGTATCAACAACAATTTATTTACTACATGCATATTTTTTTGTGTGTGTTTAACGTCCGACTATTGTGCACACTTGGGCTAATGCAGACGATAATTTACTACATGAAAATAACATGCATAATTCTCTAATCATCATTCGCTGACATTTGTTGGTTGGTATACTTTTTGTAAACTTACACATCTACTTCCATTCTAAGTATATCAATATGCATTCTTTTAACACTAGTTTATCTTTTATAATTTTCCACCAAAAGACATTAGTACTTTCTGATCCAAAAGCCTTTAATACTGTATAACACCGAATGCTCTATAAACACATATTATCACTATTATTAATAATAAAATTGTAAATTTATTAAATCGTTCCTGCCGTGCTTACCGAACAGTCCGAGTCTTTCAAACCGTTTAAATATATTTTCCTTTAAATATCCATTAAATCATCTTCTTGAAAGTTCTATTTTTTGGAAAACAGTTTTCTAAAAATCCACAAAACTGGACACCTTGCCACTATATGAAAGAAATCTTCTTTCTCTTGCAGGTTACATAGAGAGCAATCAAAAATTGCCCCTCTGTAGATCAGACCTGTAGGAGTGTAGGTAAGACCGATTACCCAAATTCAAAATTCTTTAAATATTATGATAAAAGGCAATATTAGCAGACCGAATATTATCTTGTTTAAGTGTTATACTGCTGATGCATATTTTTGGAAAAGTTTTACATTTTTTGTGAAGATTATTCAACAAAGTAAATAGAAACTAACTTAAAAACTCATGACAGATTATGAGAAAATTGATGCTGCTAATTTTGTGACTATATCAGATATTTTAACTGACATGGCCATTGTGTGGTACTCTGTATCGAGGCTGTACGGCAGTACTGATTGCAATGATTGCAGAGCTGGTCCCACTACTACCATTCTGATTGACACAAGATGTTTGCAAAGAGCGGATTCTTGATAAAACAATTTTTTAATTTTAAGGCCATATGGGACCACTTTGAGTCAATATGTCGGTCTCTTCTTCTTATAAAAAACTTTTATTACTGTTAATTAATTTTTTAATTAGTTCATGTAAATTTAAATGTGCAGTATCAACGTAAATAATAATAATCAGTTCTTAAAAATTACCATCAATGTACGTGAATGAATTTTTTTGAGATATCAATTTACGTGTCAGGCGCTGTGAATTTCTTAAAATAATTAACGTGATATGTTTCTCAATCGCCGCGGCGCTCACCATATGCAGAGGTAAGGACGCCTCGGGGGCTTTAAATTGCCCCAGCTTTGTGTAAAAAGGAAAATTGAGGTAATTTGTAAAAGCTTAGAGAGAAGTTTATAATATAAAGTTTTAACAAAGTGCTACACTTCTAATGGATGGGTTAGCGTTAGGCGGAGCCAGAGGAAATGTTTCTGGACTCCTTTTTTTAACGGGAAAACTAATGTTAACTCACATTATCTCCTTCGTAAAATTATTTCCGTTTCTTTAACGCCACGCGCATAAACTCACACACACCCGCGCGCGTGCACACACACACACACACACACACACACACACACACACACACACACACACACACACACACACACACGCACGCACGCACACACACACACACACACACACACACACACACACACACACACACACACACACACACACATATATATATATATATATATATATATATATATATATATTTTAAACGTCCGACTATTGTGCATACTTGGGCTAATGCAGACGATAGGATGATTTATAGCGTATGAAAATGCCAAGTCGTGGCCGGGAATCGAACCCGGGTCCTCGGGGTGAAAGCCCAGTACGCTATCAACTAGGTCACCATTTATTTATTTATTTTAAGGCGAAAAGCACATTGAGGCTATTATCGCCTCCGTAAATTTAAGTGTTAGTGTAAAGTGTTAAAGTCGTAAGTGTAGTGTTGTAAGTGTAAGTGTTTGTTAGACTCGAGAACAGCGAGATACGTCTAAATCCTCTCAAGAGGTACAGCCAGTCTGCACCCCCTGATTGGTATAAAGATATATATATATATATATATATATATATATATATATATATATATATATATATTTATATTACATACTATGAAAATTTGTGTAACCTGTATCAATTTCAACGTTTCGTCAAAATCGTATCTGAAATCTTTAAGTTGTTTGCAGCTGTAAGACTTTAAGCTGAAATTAAGAAATTCAACACTTTTTTTTAATTTTAAAGTAAAGTAGGCCAAACTATTTATATTTTTGAATATTTTATTTGATTTGCGGAACTGAAAAAATAATTGTTGAAATCATCCTTGTGTAAAACCAAACTAAAGATAACGGGAAAAATTCAATTGTTGTTATTTTTTAATTACTTTGTTTATTATTAAATTTTAATTTTTTTAATACTCAGTTGATTTTTACAAAAATTTTGGTATTAAAAATTAACAGAAATTGATCAGAAATATCAGGACCTTACATGTCAAACACAAAAAAAAAACTAAAAATACTTGGTGGGTCAATACAACACTTTAAGCCCAAACACGTGGATAAATTCAAAAAGTTATTATTTATTTTAAAAATTGTTAAACAACATGTTTTAAACGGTTAAAGCTAAGCTATGCAGCTGTTTAGCTAACGTGATCGAAGCGAATTTTCATAAATAATTTTATTATGTTTCCCTCTTTTTGAAAATATGATTTCACCAACATAAACAGCATTACGTTAAATTTTTTATTTTCGAATAAAGTACAAAATTTAACCCAGAACGCCGTTTGAGTTTCAAAGGATCCTGAAAATTCAAAAATGCTAATTTATGCATTTTTTAAAGCTGATTACGTCAGTGAAATCAGATTTTCAAAAATGTTTAGACTAAATATTTTGGAGCTCTAAGACCTTTTATACTACTTACGCCTTAAAGCACGTAAGTAGCTTACTTTAATTTTCACAAATTTATTTCAAGTATAAAGTTGGTATAACTTTTAGAAAAACACTTCTGCTGAAAGTGAAACGCCATAAGGATGACACGAAATACAGAATTATTTAAAATAACCGTCTCTCGCTCCGAAGCAGTAAGCTTGAATCATCTGCCGCTTTGAAGTTATGTAAAGCGAAGGCCAATAAATTAAGTGGTTGGTTTGCTACCCCATCCTCTCCAGTTAAAGGTAATCTCTTGGCAACATGTTTAATTTATCGCGAGAATAAACAAAGCTGAAAGTTCTGTTCATGTTATTACAAAATGCTTTTACTTGCAAAACGCTAAAAAGTTACTTCAATTCATTGTTATGGCTTGGCCAAAGTTCACGGAACTGCATGCTATTGATAGATTTTATGTTTTGTTATTAGAGACTTTGCAGTGGAAATTAAGCTATTGAAGAGGCCATCATGGTAAGCTCCAAGCTCGGGATCTTGAGATGAGCACTGATCCTGGGGTCTAGATAAATTTCTTAAGGGTTGTTTTAAAAATTGTATATATACGAGGGTGGTCTGAAAAGTTTCCGACCTCAACATGAAGATAGCAGCACTCGAATTTCGTTGTTCATCTGTTGACAGTTACTCACCAAAGTTTCAGCCATTTTGGACGCGCAGTTGTTATGTAACAGTCGTTTGAGTGAGTTTTGATGTGAGTATTTTTATGAAAATGGACAAAATCGAGTATCGAGCTGTCATTAAATATTTGTTTTTGAAAGGCAATACGCCAAAGCAAATCAAAGATGAGTTGGATTCTGTGTATGGGGATTCTGCACCATTTACCACAGTGAAATTTTGGGCAGCTGAATTTAAACGTGGTCGTAAGAGCTTGGGAGACGATGAACGTTCGGGACGTCCAAAAACTGCAACTACCGACGAAAACATCGCCAAAGTTCACCAAATAGTGCTAGATGACCGCCGAATTAAAGTGAGATAGATAACAGACGTTATGAACATGTCAAAAGAATGTGTTTGTCACATATTAAATCAACATTTAGACACGAGAAAGCTGTCCGCGCGTTGGGTGCCGCGTTTGCTCACGTTAGACCAAAAACGTGTTCGAATGAACATTTCCAATGCTGTGTTGGCGCAATAAATCTCAGTTTTGGCGCCGATTAATTACTATAGATGAAACTTGGATACACCATTATACGCCCGAAACAAAAAAACAGTTCAAACAGTGGACTGCAAAGGTGAAACCGGCTCATAAAAAAAGCGAAAACTGTTTTTTCGGCTGGGAAAGTGATGGCGACTGTTTTTTAGGATAGTCATGGAGTTATTGTAATCGACTATCTTCAAAAAGGAAAAGCCACTACAGGAGCATACTACGTATCATTACTTGACAAGCTGAAGTCAGAACTTGCGGGAAAACGGCCACATTTGCAGAAAAAGTATCCTGTTTCACCAAGACAACACACCGTCTCACACCTCAACGGTTGCCATGGCGAAAATCCACGAATTACGGTTTGAACGTCTTGACCACCCGCCTTACTCACCAGATCTAGCCCCAAGCGACTTCTTTTTGTTCCCTCATCTAAAATTGCGCTCTGAAGACAGAGATTTTCGTCAAAGGAAGAGGCAATCACCTTCATGAACAATTATTTTGTAGAGAAAAACGCCGAGTACTATTTGGACGGGTTATAGAGATGTTTTTTTTGTGTTTAACGTCCGACTATTGTGAACACTTGGGCTAATGCAGACGATGGGATGATTTTATAGCGTATGAAAATACCAAGCTCTCGCCGGGAATCGAACCCGGGTCCTCGGGGTGAAAGCCTAGTACGCTATCCACTAGACCACCGAGGTGGCTGTTACAGAGATGGGAGCATCGCTGGGAGAAGTGTGTAGAGATACAAGGAGACTATGTTCAAAATTAAAAAAAAATATCTGAAAAAATGTCTTGTATCTTTGTTAGGTCGGAAACTTTTAGACCACCCTCGTATATATATATATATTATATATATATATAGGCCTATATATATATATATATATATATATATATATATATATATATATATATATATATATATATATATATATATATATATATATATATATATATATATATATATATATATATATATATATATATAAATGCGTATATATATATATATATATATATATATATATATATATATATATATATATATATATATATATAAAATGCGTATATAGGCGTATATATATATATATATATATATATATATATATATATATATATAACAGTTTTTGTTGCCTAACGTATATTCTTTATAACAGTTAGACTAATGAAGAAAGTTTTAGAGCTAATAATTGAAGTAGCTTAGATTACATTAGATAAAAGAGGAGGGATTATAAAACCCCAGGCATTCGATCAACTGTAAATTTAAACTCACATAACAATAGTTTATATACTATTGTTCAACTAAACATCTTAAGTACTAATTCAGCAGATTGGTGACCTTGGTAAGCTCCAGCAATTTACTGACTAGTTCATTTTGCTGAAGATCTCTAGGATCCTGAACATCAAAAACACCTACACTTCTACTAGCAAAAGCCTCACAATCATGAATGTGCCCTGCAGATTCCTCTTCTTTCCTGCACAACCTATACAGAGTTTCTCCATGAAATATGCTGTTCATGTGCACCCTCAGACCACAATGCCCAGTGGTGAGCTCCATGACTTTCCTGAGTTGTGCTTTGCCCAAGACGTCTGCCGCCTCTCTACTTCCTCCACAAGGAACCTTACCCATGAGGCGCTTGCTATGTGAATACCTATTTATAATAGACCCGGCCAAATAGAGAGATCCCTAAAGCTGCTTCAGTACTGTTGCATATCCCAGTCCAGCCAGTCGGTATGCCTCCTCATTACCCTTAACCCCCGTATGTCCCGGAAATCAGTGAAAAGTAACTCGGTTTCCTAGAGACAGAGCATTAAGATTCTCCAATATTCCCAGATCAGCTTAGAACAAATTATAGGACACGCTTAGTCCTTTATTTGCTGTTTGACTGTATAAATATGAACAGAAGACTTCTGGAAGACCCGTTTAAAATTCTCGCGAACACAGTCAGTAATTGCCATAATTTTAACGGCAGTAACCACAGTCTTGAACCATTACTATCGTGAGTTACATAGTTCACAAAACGCAGCAGACTGACTACAGAGTCGACGTAATGTGAAATTGATGTTCATCCATACAACAAAACTGATTTTAGTCAGAGTTCGTAATCCTGGGAATCTGTTCAACAGTACCAATAGCCACTAATAAAGTCACAAAGCCGCCTCGGTGGCCTAGTTGATAGCGTACTGGGCTTTCACCCCGAGGTTCCATGTTCGATTCCCGGCCAGGGCTTGGCATTTTCATACGCTATAAATCATCCCATCGTCTGCATTAGCCCAAGTGTGCACAATAGTCGGACGTTAAACACAAAAAAAAAATAAAGTCACAAATATTTAACTTTTAAAGCTGTTTCAAAATATGATTTCACTATCATGATCAGCGTTTAAATTTCCATAAATTAGCATTATAACTTTTTAGATAACATTGAAAACGCAAACGTTAACAATGTTATATTATTGCTTTTTTCTTATTTGTCAATATAGTTTGAAGGTTAAAGGTGTAAATGTATAATTAATTTATTCAAAACTAGCATTAAAAGTTATATTAATAATAAACGATGACATATTGCCTCCAAAACAAAATGTTTAACACTTTAACAGTGGTGACATTTAAAAAAATTATGCAATTGAGGTTAACAGCATCTGAAAGTTCACAAACAGAACTGGTGAACCTAAAACCACACGCCTTCAAACACAATTCTGTTTCCATATTTCCGTAAGAATTAACACACAGAGGAACCGTTTGTAATTAATTTGTTGCAAGTTTATACAAGTTTGTTGTACAAGTCAGTTGTTTGGTTACGGCGCTTTGAATTAAAGAATCCAAACTGAACGCGAAACCGATGTTTCGTTCAACGTCGCCCAGTCTCGCACGTTCGAATGTGAACATTTTATCAATTTCTCGCCACAAGTTAACTGAAATAAATTCCGTGTAAAGTTCCCTGTAATATACAGGGTGTCCCAAGAGAAACCCAACAAACTTCACCGGTCTGTTGCTCTCGTCAAAGTAATGAAAAAAGTTCTTACGTATATGTGTAGGTGAACGTTTATTTTTATAGCTAGAACGGCTTGGCCGATCGAGTTGAAATTTAAGTGCACATATGAAGGTACAGAACTGACTTTAAGCAGAAAATCAAATTTAAAAATGTTGGCAATTTTAAAAGATTTAAATGAAAATTACTCAAAAAAAGTTCAAAGAAAATATCTTTTTTTTTAATAGTATATCTAATGGAATAACAATCGACAAACATACAAAAACCACCAAAAAAGCTTCAAATGGGAGAACAATACATTGAGATAGTCAAATAATTCAAATATCTTGGGGAATAGTCAGCTGGAACGCCTTAGAGAAAAAATCTATGGAATCTAGGAGAAATAAAGTTGAATTAGCCTTCCAACTTACCAAAGACTTCCTTGGTACAACAAGAAGTCTTGAAGTGTCTTGAAGTATGTACAACAAGAAGTCCCTCTCCTGGAATACAAAGATAAGGCATTATCATACGGTAATTAAACCAGAAGCCTTATATGCAGCTGAAACATTATCTCTCACAACCCAGGGCCCACTTTAAAGGCTGGAGATCAAAGAAAGAAAGATATTACGAAAAATCTTAGGCCCCAAATTCCGTAACAACCAATTGCTCTACATCAGGAATGGAACTCTTTACCAAAACACTGAAACATTATCAGACACAATAAGAAAAAGGAGAATTGATTTTTATGGGCACATCCTCCGAATGGACAAAAATGGACTAACCAAAAAAATAGTTGACTACTTTCGCAATAGAAGAGCCAAACCACTTTGGTTTAGAGGAACAGAGAAGAACATAACAGAACTACAAATCACTGACACTATGCTCATGGACAGAACAGCCAAAACAATAACCAAGGACAAGAAGCAAC
Organism: Callitettix versicolor; assembly: GCA_022606455.1. NCBI lineage: Eukaryota > Metazoa > Arthropoda > Insecta > Hemiptera > Cercopidae > Callitettix > Callitettix versicolor. The sequence continues at coordinate 95,695,289 of CM040190.1, forward strand.
GGTTCCAAGGCAAAGTGAAATCCAAGCGAACGATCCAAATCTCTGACGAAGAAAGAAAAGCAAGATCACAACGAACGAAGCAATACTGGGCTACGAGGAAGGCACAGAACATTAAAAAGTGATTGATTTAGTGTACCCCAAAGTTGGGTGAAACAAATAAAGAGAATAATCGATTTTAGTAATCCACATCAGTAATGAAACTCTTTACAAAAACACTGAAACACTATCAGACACAATAAGAAAAAGGAGAATTGATTTTTATGGGCACATCCTCCGAATGGACAAAAATAGACTAACCAAAAAAGTACTTGACTACTTTCTCAATGGAAGAGCCAAACCACTTTGGTTTAGAGAAACAGAGAAGAACATAACAGAACTACAAATCGCTGACACTATGCTCATAGACAGATCAGCCGAAAGAATAACCAAGGACAAGAAACAACGGTTCCAAGGCAAAGTGAAATCCAAGCGAACGATCCAAATCTCTGACGAAGAAAGAAAAGCAAGATCACAACGAACGAGGCAATACTGGGCTACGAGGAGGCACAGAACATTAAAAGTGAGTGATTTAGTGTACCCCAAAGTTGGGTGAAACAAATAACTATCGAAGAAAATGATAATAGTAAAACAGCATCGAATTAATGTACATTGCTATGAGCAGAATGTCAATGGTAATTTACAATAAAGCCTACTACTGCTACATTTTCCAAATTACTGTTATCTGCGTTTAAATTTACATAGGCTTAAATTAGATTTTTATAAATTTTCAACGGAGTTTCAAAGAAAATTTTAAAATATTTAGAGAATATGTTATCAAAGTCATTTTGTGTGCACAATTTTTATTTTCGTTTTCGAAATGCTGTATATTTTCTGTTTAATGTTGTTAAATTTTTCGTGTCAAAAACATCAGCTAGACAGTTGCGTGTACATTACAGTAAATAAAATATATATAAATTGCGGTTCGCAGCTGTTTGGCTGACGTAATGGAAGCGAACTTTCAAAAAATAATTATCTTACCTGTTTTTCTGTAAGTAAATCTGCAATCATTAACATTTCAACATTTAAATTTACATTGATAATACCGAAAGTGGACCCTGACAGCCGTTTAATTCTTAGTGTCAATCGATTTTAAATAATCTATGCAGTTTGTAACGCTGATTGCGATAATTAAATTAGATTAAACTAATATTAAGACGAAGTAGTCATCGGCTGCCATTTTGAAATATTGTTTACAGAATACCAATATTATCCATCTCGATAATATTACAGCAATCGATATTCGTACTAAGTTTTTTAAAAAATCGTATCGAAATTGCGAACGCGAGAGTGTTATAAAAGAAATCTATTTGGATCGGCGTTCATTTCATAGCTTCCGGTCTGGGTTTTACCGTGATGGCTGCCTCATCAGCTCGTTTTCAACGGAAAGTTGCTAACGACGCATGATTAATAACAGCATGTCTCTAGCAATGATTCTAATATTACCACTACCAATATCACGTATCAGTACTTCAATGTGGCTTATGAAAAGGCAGCTTTAGAAACGGAAACTACATGGCAGATGTTTTCATAAGCAAAACTCATATGTGTTTAATAATAAAAGCGCAGGTGCTCAGCCAGAATGTTCTGTTGTTTTTTTTTAATCAGCCTCCTTTAACCTGTCTGCAATGGCTTTTATATTGAAAATTTATGAATTTTGTCTATTTTTTGAGGCAAAAATATCTGTTCTTTAAATGTAAGAATATTTGTTATGCTTTCTCTACCTAATGTGATGCAGTTATTTATATTAATCAACTACATTATTATTTACGAAGGAATTATTATTTACTACATTATTATTTTAGATGAAGGAATTAAAGAACGAATAGTATTTGGAAGGAAAGCTGTATCTATGCTGAACGGGGTGTTGTGGGATCAAAACATTTCAAAAGAGAATAAAAAAAGAATTTATGACACAATTGTAAAAAGCATTATAACATATGGTAGAATTAAGAGCAGAAGAGAAAGAATGCTGTTGGCTACTGAGATAGACTTTTGGAGAAGAGCGGCAGGAAGATCAAGAAAAGAGAGAGTGAGAAATGAAAGTATACGGAGGATAATGGACGTAAGGCATACAAATGTAGAAGATATAAGAACAAAACAACTGGTTTGGTACGGGCATGTACAAAGAATGCCGGATGAGCGAATTCTCAAAAAAAATCATGCAATGGCGAACACCTGGAAGAAAAAAATGAGAAAGGCCGAGACTGAGCTGGAGAGAGGAAGTCGAAAAGGAAATTAAAAAAGGGATCTACCAGAAGACCTGTGGTGGGACCGCGATCGGTGGAGGTTGGAGATCGGAAGACGACATAGAACGTTGCAGACCGAATTATAGATAGAGATTATTATTTACGAATTAGTAATTATAACCGTGACATTAGTTACAATTTTAGTATATGCTGGAGGTGGTCGATGTGGCAAAAGCACTGGTTAGTCCGCTGCGTCTCTAAACTGCGATCTAAATGTTCTTAGTTCTAGCCGCAGTTACTCTCATTCCTAACAGGCGTAAAGAATGAACGTTAAGTAAAAAAATATATATAATCGCGAACTGTGATGGAAAGAACTAACAACAATGAATAACGTATACATCATGTTAGTAAACATCAATTTGATTGAAAATACAAAAATGAACTCGAAAATTTTAAGGGTAATTTTGAAAAATCTTTAAATTTGCGTCTGAAGTTGCATAATATTCTTTAGCTACAGTACTGATTTGACGAAAAAAAAGTATGTTTAAGAATGGAAAAGCACCCGAACCTGGAAAAATTTCTGGAGAACTTATTAAGTATAGCACAGAAAAATTGTTTAAACATCTCACGGTATTTTTCCAAAAATGTATAGAAACAAGGAAAATCCCGGAAAAACGGAGTACTTCGATGATAATGAAAACAATACAAAAAAATAAATAATAATTAAACGTGATAATTATCGTGGAATGTACGTTACAAGTTCTATTAGTAGAATACATTGAAAAGTTATAACGGCTAGAATAGAATATAAATGCAATGATACAGAAGCTGAAGAACAAGCAGGATTTCGAGAGGAAGATCGAATACTGATTAGTTGTTCTGTGTAACACAAATAATTCAGAAAAAGATGTCGGTAAGTCAAGATGTAGACCTTGAAAAGAGTACGACAGTGTACCACATAATAAGCTCTGGATGGCGTTAGCGAACACTAATATAGGCATAACTCTAATAAGGGCAGCCAAAACAGTATATGAAAATATAACAGCAAAAGTAAAAGTAGGAAATAAAATGTTTACATTTTTTAAAAACATCAAGGGATCTAAACAAGGGTGTTCCTTGTCCCCGGCATTGTTTAAAGTCTGCTTGGAACAAGTACTGCACAACTGGAAACGCAAGTGTGAGAGAATTGGTTACGATTTAACGACACCATCTTGTATACATTCAGCTTTGCAGATGACCAAATACTTATATCGCAGGATTATGAAGGACTAAAAAAATATAAGTAGAAAATTAATAGAATGTCATGGCCTAAACAACACAGGAGTTACACAACCTAGTTCCGCTTACTGACACCAAAACAACCACGGTAAAATCCCCGAACTTCTCTCCCGGCTTGAAAAGAACCTCAGCCTGCGAAACCTAATTCACTGCCGTCAACCAAAACTCGCTTCCGATTGGTTGGCAGTACTCGCGTATCTCAGGTCTATACTACGGTAGACTAATACTCTTCTGCTAGGCACTACTGCGACATCTCATCTTCCATTTATATTTCCCTGATAATCAGTGTGCTATATCCGATCGACACAATTGTTTCGTAAAAAACACTGTTCCGACTGTAAAACTTGCATCAGGCATCTTCAAGGTGATTCTCACTCCAAGACTGTCAAAATTAAGGAGACTTTCACATACCGTCAAAATTCAAGGACATGTATAAAAGCTTTATTCTAATTGATACGTTCTTTCTCCAGTTTCAAAACATGTAATTCTGAGAGATTATAGTGCCCACCATAACTTGTGTACTGGATTGTGCAAACACTCCCCACAGCATTATCAAGGATGTCCGTACACATTAACGACGTATGGAGAAAACAACTTAAGTAGTAGCGACGTAAGTATAAGTCGAAGTAAGTATACTTAACTTGGATGTTAGGGTCAACTTACGTAAACCACCGCAATAACTTACATATTTCACGAGGGAAATGTTCAATAAAAGGGGCTGTACTAAATGAAATAGAGATGAAGTTTTTCATACGTAATATCCCATACGGCCTTGTTAGAAGTATTAAATTATAAGCTATATTCCCTAGTGTTTTTCCAGAGCGATTTTAAATGTCATTGAAATAGATCCTTCTACAACTGTTTTGACTAATCGAGATCTATCCGTTTCATGTGTTCCGTATTAAAACTTGCAGTTCAGTTCCGTTGAGGCGTGCATTTACAGCAGAAAACGTTTTGTGACATGGAAAATATTGTTTACACAGAAGCATATGTGTCAGGATTGTACTCTGTGCATGTTTGTCATTCCGTAATGTTTATAATAACATTATTATCTATGTCACGTTTTAGTACACTTACCACAATGTGTTTTAATAAAGAGTCTTTTATTAACATAAACTTCAAGTTAATAAGCAAGTTTCAACAAGGTAATAATTATCATTACAAGATAGAATAATGAATCTCATTGCGGTACTTTGATACGTTTTTAACGCTAAGACGTTACCATTAATGCCGGATAGCCTTCCGCATTCATAGGCTTCGTCCAGGGTTCAACTTTAGGTAAGGTTTTTGGCTCAGTTATAAATTGGGCTCATTGACAAAAATCAGTATTTCATGATTTTGCTCACCCATGGATTAAGTCATCATCGCCAAAAGGGACTTTGAGTTTTAAAATTGAAAAGCTGCGCAAATTTATGGGAGCAAGGATTCGGGTGCTCAATATTCTCGAGCGTAAGGAAGTTTTAGGTGCTCAATATTCTCGAGCGTAAGGAAGTTTTAGGTGCTCAATATTCTCGAGCGTAAAGAAGTTTTAGGTGCTCAATATTCTCGAGCGTAAGGAAGGTTTAGGTGCTCAATATTATCGAGCGTAAGGAAGTTTTAGGTGCTCAATTTATTTTATTTATTTATTTTTGGTGTTTAACGTCCGATTATTGTGCACACTTGGGCTAATGCAGACGATGGGATGATTTCTAGCGTATGAAAATGCCAAGCCCTCTCCGGGAATCGAACCCGGGTCCTCGGGGTGAAAGCCTAGTACGCTATCCACTAGACCACCGAGGCGGCTTTTAGGTCCTCAATATTTTCGAGCGTAAGGAAGTTTTTAGGTTTCCAGGTGTTTGTTATTCTCGAGCTCTCAGAATCCTAGCTACTCTAAGGATTCGGAATACCCAATTTCTAAGATTTATAAATGCTTCTACAGTAATTTCTACCTCGGTATACGACACCTGTTTCCTGCCAGTATGCGTTTTCGTTCGATGATTTGTCGTAGACTGCCCAAAATTATCGAGTGTTCGGCGAAATACTGCCCCAGTTATCGGGGGCGGTCGACGAAAGACTTCTCCAAGGTTATCGAATGGTCGGCGAAAGACTGACCCTTCTGCAGTTGGCCAGTGGCGGGAGAAGTATCTCCCCTGTAACATCTTGTTTCTGCTGAACAACATTTACAATATATGAAATGTAAGTGGCTTTATTGCGTCTTGTCTAGGTGAGAAATGAAGATGTGGGTTGGGTTTGGATTTTTATGAAGGTATGTTTTATAGAAGAGTGACTATGCGATTTTCGCATGAGCCCTTTCATGGCGGTTCGTAGACAAGATACAGAAGCCTTTTTCTGTATCGTAGTGGGGGAGCGGGATCTGTCACAATGGCTGACAGATGCGCATGTTTGGAGCCTTCTGCTCGCGATGCTAGCTTTTTTGAAAGTTTGAGGGTATATTCCTCGAGTGTGAGGACTTTAAGGCCGTGGCGTATGGTTTCGTTCCTGACGAACCACGGAGATTCGGTCAGTAAACGGAGGGAGCGGTTTTGGAAGGATTCCAGCCGTTTCCTTCGAGTGTTAGAGATGAGTGTGTACCAAGCCGGAGCAGCATAGGTAAGAATGGGTCTGATGTACATTTTATACATAGTCAGCCTGATTTTTAGGGGTATTGGGCTTTTGTTCGTAAGAACAGGAAAAAGCTTACCGCGAGCCGCAGAAGCTTTGCCTATCGTTTGCTTGACATGAGGAGCAAAAGTCAGTCGTTTGTCAAGCAAGATACCTAAATATCTGACTTTGGGTTTCCATGCTATGGGAGTATTGTTGAGATGAAGTACTGTTTTGGGTTGACGTTTGTTCATGAAGGCGATGGCTTCTGTTTTATCTGCATTCACTGCAATTCTCCACCTACGAAACCATGGCTCCAATAAGTCCAACTAACGTTGAACAATTTTAGCCCCAAACTCGAGGTTTGCTGAAGAATAGTAGAACATGAAGCCGTCGGCGAAGAGCCGCAGTGACACAGGTTCTTGGACAGGCATATCGTTGGTGTAAAAGTTGTACAACAACAGACCTAGGACTGATCCTTGAGGCACGCCAGCCGTAATAGGTCTGGCCGTAGAGAGTGTACCGTCGACGGACACCTGGAACCATCTGTTGTCGAGGTACGATCGAATTAAGTGGACATAGCATGGAGGAATAGGGCTGTGAGCTAGTTTGTACAGGAGGCCTTCGTGCCATACTCTGTCAAACGCTTTGCTGATATCCAGGAATACAGCTATTGTGTGGAGGCGTTTGTTGAAGCCATCTGATAAGCTGTTGATAACTCGGACTAGTTGTTGGGTGGTCGAGTATTCTCGGCGGAAGCCAAACTTTTCATGCCGTACTGTGTCAGCAAGGTGTTTAGTAAATTGCCTGTTCACCAGTCTTTCGAACACTTTCGAGAGACCAGGAAGCAGCGAGATTGGTCGGAAGTTTTGAGGAAAGAGACCCGATTTCTGTGGTTTAAGTATGACTATGACTTTGGCTCCATTCCAAGATGTGGGGTAGTGGCCTGTTCCCAAGATTCCATTAAAGATGTTGGTAATGTATCCTACTGTTGGAGCAGGGATGTTCATTACAGCCAGATTGTTTAGATTATGCAAACCAGTAAAACAACAAGGGTGTAATGCCCTTCTGCAGACCAGACCAGATGAATGACGAAATTTGCCCTCTATTTTTCTGTAGTGCCTGAAACAATTCAATGACTACTTGTATTCGGTTGCAAGGACTGTTTAATTTTTGACTGTGGTTGATGTTGGATTGTTTGATAGTAGGAGTTGATAGGTGTTGGAGGTTAATGGTTTTGTTTGTTAGTGGTGTGATGACATGTGTTCGTTTATTTATGGCGTTGATTTCCTTGAAATTGTACTATGGCGGAAGGTCAATTAGGGCACGTGGCCGCGTTCTTATGGATTGTGGTGGTCCTATGTATTCATTGAAATCTTTTATATGTGGATAGTTGGAATTGCCGGCTTTTTCAAACAAATTTTTGGATAGGGATATGACGAATTCTTCTATGGTTGTTGTTTTGAAGGATTGTATGATTGTGGTGTTTGAAAAGAAGAATGGAGATTTTGAAATAAGACAGAGTGTTTTGGACTGGAAGGATTCTAGTTTGTTTTTATTGGTTTTGGAAAGAAGAGGCCCCCAGGCTGGTGCTGCATAAGTGAGAGCTGAACGAAGAAGCATTTTGTATAGTGTTAGTTTGATAGACGGCGGTAGATTGCTGCGGTAGTTTATTAGAGGGTGTAGTTTGCTGCGTAGTGCAGTAGCTTGGTTTAGCTTTGTTGTGACATGGCGTGAAAACTTGAGGTTCTTGTCCAACGTTACACCGAGGTATTTAACCGTAGGCTGCCAGGCTATTGGTACGTGGTTTAGCAGAAGAGGGGGGAGTTTGGTGTTCAACTTCCTCGTGAAGGAGATTGCCTCAGATCTGGTGGTGTTGATTTCGATTCTCCATTTCCTGAACCACGGTGATAGGTGGTGCAGTTGTTTTTGAACGTTTTTGCTGCCATTTTTAATTTCATTGAACTACTGTGAACCATGGCGTCGTCGGCAAATAGTGATAGTGTAATGTTGGGCAACGTCGGAAGGTCGTTCGTGTATATGAGGTATAAAAGAGGCCCGAGGACCGACCCTTGTGGAACTCCTGCTGTTATAGATCTGGCACTGGAGAGGGAACCTGCTACGCAGACTTGGTAGGAGCGCTGGTCCAAGAAGGATTTCAATAGATGGACAGTTGATGAAGGCAGAGGTGCGTTCGACAGTTTATAAATGAGACCTTCGTGCCAGACACGGTCGAAAGCTTTGCTGACGTCTAGTAAGGCTGCCACTGATTATAGGCGTTTATTGAATGCGTCTACGAGACTAGTTATGACGCGGACCAACTGTAGTGTGGTAAAATGTTCCCTTCGGAATCCGAATTGTTCCTGTCGAAGAAAGTCGGAAAGAATAGGTGAAATGAAAGTGAGAAGTAAGCGCTCGAAGATTTTTGAGAGTATGGGAAGTAAAGAAATAGGTCTATGGTTTTCGGGTTTAAGAGGAGATTTACGAGGCTTATGAAGAAGAAGAATTTTTGCCTTTTTCCAAGCTTTTGGAAAGTGGTTGAGAGAAAGGGCTGCATTGAATATTGAAGTAATGTAGGAGAGCGCACTGGGTGGGAGATTCTGTAGAGCCAAGGCACCGATGGCGTCTATTCCCGGAGCCTTGCGAGGGTTAAGGCGATTTAGCTGTCCTGTAACTTGAGCTTCTGTTATGTGAAAGGGTGTTGATTCTACTGGCTGATTTAGGAAGTGGTGAGGTTGATCTTAAACATGTTGAGTATGTACAGGATCGAAGATGTGTGCATGAGGGGAAAACTGAAGTTCTAGTGTGTCAGCAAGTCTCTGCTTTTTCTAGGGGAGTGTAGACTAGGCCTGCGGTGGATTCTAATGGATGATTTGGCCGTTTTTCTGCGGTGAGAGTTCTAGCGGCTTTCCACAATGACCTGTTGTTTGTATCTAGGGAAGGTATATAGTTGTCCCAAGTGTCTTCTTTAAACTCCATTAGCAACGCCTTGACTAGTGCCGTCTGCTTGTTCAGCTGCTGTTTGTGGGCAGGTGCCCTCGTTGTTTGCCACCATTTTCTTAGACGTCTCTTCCTGTGTAGCTCTCTAGTAATGTGAGGCGGTAAGTCCGATCGTTTGGAGGAAGGAACAGTGTAATGGGAGTTGTTTTGAAGGGAAGTTGTGATGTTGTATTGTAGTGTTTCGACGTGGTAGTCAGCAGCCACAGAGGCCTCCTTTTATACTGTTGAGCGCAGCGCATGCACAGAAACTCGTTCTTAGTTAGTCGGGTCCGAGCTCAGAGCGAGCGGTTCTTCCCAGCGTACCTAATGGGAGGCCTCGCAAACTGACCTTTGCACTGGTTACTGTCGTGCCTCAGGCTACAATCGCCAACTGACCTTTGTACGGTTTGCTACCTGATCTCAGGCTACGTAGGGCCAGCCGTGCGTTTTAGTAAAACGGTTAATTTTTAACCCTTTACAAGTTAAATAAAAACTAAGAATATTACTTGATACTTTTGAAATTTATAAAACTTATTACTCCAAAATTATACATGCGGATTACCAATATGTAATCGAGAGTCCTTAACGATGAGATGTTAGGTCGGATGGTACAGAGGTCAGTAGCTTCCAGGTCCCGGACTCAAGATGTGGGTTACGTCGAATTATCACTTCACTTGTTCAGCTTTACTCACTGAATTAATTACTTCAATTGGTAAAAAAATTAAATCACATTAGCAAATTTGTACTGTAGTACCACTTAACGAATATTTTGTGTGCAGTTTCACAAACACTTTTATATAACTCTTGTTATACATTATCATTAAATAACGACGACAAAATCAAAATCCTTTTTATATTCTTCTTCTTTTCTACTAGGATTATTGTCACTATGTTCAGTATAATGATCTGCCTTCCCTAGCTTCGTCAATTCTACTTTCGTTGACGCGTTTCGGAGAACCTCCATCTTCATAAACCATATCTATACTCTATAGAAAAACAAAACTTTACTGTAATATTTTATTACATACTACACTTACTAAATCAATATAGAAATACTTGCTCACTTACAGTGGATTGATCTGATTACAAATAAACTGAACATAAAAACAACTTTTGAAGCAACGTTGAAGGTGTCAAAAAACTGTAAAGAACCCTTCCCCAACAGCCCTAGTTTATTGCTTTACACTCCATCACTTCTATTCTATTTCAAATTTGCTTCCCATTGATCAGCATCCACTAGGTTCTAGCCCAAAAATATTTGAACTTTAAAAATTTAATTTTTACGTGATCAAAGTCATAATTTTGGAACACCTAAACTAGATTACAGTGAACGTATAACCTATACAGTTTTTTTCTTTAAAATAATGACATCTTGCAGTTAGGTGTTGTTACACTCTGCAGCTCCTTTGTTTAATTTTAACTATCAAATTCTTTCAGATTTCAAACTGCCTACCAAACTATTTTGCTACATGCTAGTCACATTGTACGGCGTAAATCAACATATAAGTTGAAAATGTGTATGAGTTATTTCACTTGAACGAATAAAATCACTTTGTAGAACGAAAACGTGAGAGTAAACAAAGAGAATGAATAATTCTATAAGAAAATTAAAGTGAAATCAGCTGTTTAGTATTGATGACAGCTGTTCTGACTTTAAAAACTTACTAATGTTTTGTTTGCATATTGCGTTTATACTTTTCACCATTGGAATTGTATGGCTGACAATTTTTTATTCCTGTTGTTTTATATATATATATAAAGAATATTATATTTTATATTATATTCTGCAAGTCTCGTTGGGAGTCTACTGATGTGTCCATAGAACCCATTTTTTGTGTGCGTCGACATACATCTCTTATTGTAGATATCACGCTTTATACCAGGAGTATATATATATATATATATATATATATATATATATATATATATATATATATATATTATTATTATTTGCGCATAGACCCTGTTGGATCACGCAAAGCACTCCGACTCATGTCTTGTTCCTTCTAATCCTCCACACCTCCCTCATCCTGTCCCCATGGATCCTCTTCCGCTCCTCCGTCCATTTTACCCCTGCTCTCTTTGGGATTTCATTCTCTGGGACCTTCCAACCGAGCATCTTTCTCCTGTATGAGTTCCTGTCTTCAACGTCTGTTAAGTCTATTTCTGTGTCATGTAGGTCTATTCTGACTTGTGCGATCCACGATGTTGTTGATTTGACTCCTTGTATATACTTAATGATTCTGTTGGCAAGTCTCGTTGTTGGGAGTCTACTGATGTGTCCATAGAATCGAAGCCTCCTTCTTCTGATATCTGCTGCCAGGTTTCGATATCTTCTCTGTGGTCTTCCGGGAGTGCAACCTGTATCTTCTGTTAATCTCGGACCAAGGATCTTCCTCAAGATTTTGCGTTCTTCCTTCAAAATACCCTCCATGGTAGCTTTTGTGTGGAGTGCTAGCGTCTCGCTTGCATATAATACCTCCGGTTTTATGACTGTGTTGTAGTGTCTGATTTTTGTGTGCGTCGACATACATTTCTTATTGTAGATATCACGCGTTATACCAAGAGCCTTATGAGCGTTATCATTCTCAGTAGCCGAACCTTTTGCGCAACCTTCTCGTCACCTGTGGGTTCAAGGATTTCTCCCAGATATTTGAAGTGCTTGACTCTGTTTATCTTACCATATTTTGTGTTTAGTTCTTGAATATTTAATTTTGTAGAGAAGAATTCGGTTTTTAAACGATATATATATATATATATATATATATATATATATATATATATATATATATATATATATATTATATATAATATGTACTATAATATATAACATATATGATATACATATATATATATATATATATATATATATATATATATATATATATATATATATATATATGTGTGTGTGTGTGTCCGACTATTGTGCACACTTGGGCTAATGCAGACGATGGGATGATTTATAGCGTATGAAAATGCATTCTGGTCGAGAATCGAACCCGGGTCCTCGGAGTGAAAGCCCAGTACGCTATCAACTAAGCCTATATTCTTATTACAGTATAAATTATAACTGATTTACGAAAGTTTATCAGATTTATTTTTATAAAAATTTAATGCGGGAATTTCTACACGGTATTTTTAAACGTCCAATCTACGATCAAGGCTTGAAAAAACCAAAATCTCAATAACTACATCGCCATTAAAACAAATTATAGGAAACAACATCCTTGTATTTTATCTATTGATGTAGCAAGTGGAAATAGTTCATAAAATAGCCGCTAGGATGAGGCATTACACACTGTACACGCTTCTCTGCGTTGTCAGTGTATTGTTAAAATTAATGAGAATGTAAAATCATATCTTAATAAAGACAATGATATTGGCAACATGTGAAATTAATATCAGCTGTTATTAACAAATATCAAACCCTATAATGCTAGTTACTACCATTAAACATATCAAAGAGCAATTTAATTTCTGTGTTAAATTGGATTTTCATCTCCTTTCCTTATATTTACTACACTATAAACTTCATTGAACACAAAAGGTTGAACATTAAATTAGATTTTGAGTGAACAGTCTAAGTGCTTTATGAAGTGTGTGAACAGAGTATTAGTAGGCCTACTTTTATGAAGGAAACTTAAAAGGAGGTATTTGTGTTGTAAGGGAAATTCTGATCATCTTCAGTTGAAGAACGTCTAAACTACTTGATATCAGTTTGAAATTTTTTAAATTATTAAAATTGTGTAACAATTAATGAAGGAGAAACAAATGATAACTGACCTAGCGAGAAAAGTCTCTCTTATAACTCGACCGTTTTGAATTTAGTTTGTGTGTTTATTTGTTTCTTGCGCAGTTTTGTCCAAACGCATTGACCGATTGTTTTGAAATTAGTACGAAGATACCTTGTATCTCCCTATTGACATATGTGTAACATGTTTTCTCATTCATTTCCGTTTCAAAATGGCGGCCACTAATTTAACGATGACGAGTGTACGCAGTTTTCACCGATTGTTTTGTAATTTGACACGGGATACCTTGTATAAAGCCAAAACGACGTATCTGTAAGACGTCTTCCCATTCATTTCCGTTTCAAAATGGCGGCCACTGATTTAACGATGACGAGTGTACGCAGTTTTCACCGATTGTTTTGTAATTTGACACAGGATACCTTGTATAAAGCCAGAACGACGTATCTGTAAGACGTCTTGCCATTCATATCCGTTTCAAAATGGCGGCCACTGATTTAACGATGACGAGTGTACGCAGTTTTCACCGATTGTTTTGTAATTTGACACAGGATACCTTGTATAAAGCCAGAACGACGTATCTGTAAGACGTCTTGCCATTCATTTCCGTTTCAAAATGGCGGCCACTAATTTAACGATGACGAGTGTACGCAGTTTTCACCGATTGTTTTGTAATTTGACACAGGATACCTTGTATAAAGCCAGAACGACGTATCTGTAAGACGTCTTGCCATTCATATCCGTTTCAAAATGGCGGCCACTGATTTAACGATGACGAGTGTACGCAGTTTTCACCGATTGTTTTGTAATTTGACACAGGATACCTTGTATAAAGCCAGAACGACGTATCTGTAAGACGTCTTGCCATTCATTTCCGTTTCAAAATGGCGGCCACTAATTTAACGATGACGAGTGTACGCAGTTTTCACCGATTGTTTTGTAATTTGACACAGGATACCTTGTATAAAGCCAGAACGACGTATCTGTAAGACGTCTTCCCACTCATTTCCGTTTCAAAATGGCGGCCACTGATTTAACGATGACGAGTGTACGCAGTTTTCACCGATTGTTTTGTAATTTGACACAGGATACCTTGTATAAAGCCAGAACGACGTATCTGTAAGACGTCTTCCCATTCATTTCCGTTTCAAAATGGCGGCCACTGATTTAACGATGACAGTGTAGTTGCTAACTATTTCCTGCAATACTGGTTGAACGGTAAGACCAATCATAATTTTGACAGCGTGACTGAAAGAGAGCAAAGAATTTCCAATACAGTTGATTCAGTAACATGTTTTGTAGGCCTGCTTTTTTAAGTGCTCTGTATGTTATTTAAGAATTATTATTTTGAATTACTAGTAATTAATTGTCAGCATTATTGTTTATGCCATTTTACATCAGCTGATATTAATTAAATGCACTGCCAACCCCATTATCGTCATTAAACATTATTTTAAGAAAGCTTTAAGAAATTGTCCGAGCCATTTGCCTTATCTCCAACACGCTTATGCAAGACGAATTTGAACAGCGTGCAGTGCTTCAATCTAGCAGCGTTTATATGAACTATTTCAACTCAAAAAGTGAACAAGTAGCATGTTAGGATCTTTTCTTCAAAAATTTTGAAAGATTGGATTCATAAACATTGAATTTTGATAAAATAATGACATTCGTGGAATTTAACATTAAAAAATGTCCCCATTTTTAAGAATTACATTGTTTTGGTTTGTGATTTACTAGTAGCTGAAGAATTAATTGTGCATACTAAACAGTGACTCAAAGTTGTATAATAGCTTAGAAGTTAGGGGCAAATAATTTTCAGAAATAACACATTTTCGAAAAACTAGACTTGTGTTTTACAAAATAGTTTTTTTATTTTTTTTAGCTATCCTGAGATATATTCATACAAATTGTAATCAGTCCATGTATTTAATGATTAAATGATTCCTATACTATGCCTTTCCAAAAAATGTTATAAAAATTAAGACAATGTTTTTTCCAGATAAAACCTAATAAAAACGTTCATGTAAACAGTCCGAAAAGTCACCATTTTGTTTTTTAATAAAATATTTTATATTTCTAGAGCGGATTGATAAATAACATTCAAACTAAGCATGCTTCTTTACCTGATAGAGGCCAATTTTGGAAAACATAAATGCGCATGCAACTAATCTAGTTGTAGTGACAAAAGCGTATTTGCAAAAGTACTTTGTTTGACTTTTTCTTTTTGAAAATCTGATATCACCATCAAATTCAGCATTAAAATCTGCTTATATATGCTTATTGTAAACTTTCAAATTAAATTGAATATAAGAAGGTTAACCATGAGTGCTAATTATTTTAACACATTTTGGAAATTCAAAATGCTAATTTTTGCAGTTTTTAACTATGATTACAATGGTGAAATCGAAGTTTTAAAAAATAGGAAATATGGTTATGTACTTTTAAAAAATTGAAACGCCCGTCATTTTGAAGCTGTTAAACGATTTTTGATGTGTTAGTGAACTTTTGAAGATATTACATAATTGATTTGTTTGACAAGTTTTAATCAAATCGAACTGAAATTGCAAACGTGAGCGTGCTAAAACACACACACACACACACACACACACACACACACACACACACACACACACACACACACAGATTCTCACTGGTCATGGTTGCTTACGAGCTTACTTGTTCCGTTTCAGGCTGGAAATGGACTCGGCTTGTCCCCTCTGTCTTCCAGCAGTGGAGGAAGATGCGGAGCATGTGTTTTTCCGGTGTCGGAGATTTGACGAGGAAAGGATAAGGCTGCAAACATATCTGCGAGGCAGCATTGCATCGGAAAGTCTGGTTGCGACTATGATGGCTTCAGAGGTCAACTGAAGGGCCATTGCGGGATTCGCTGCTGTGGTCATGAAGAGGTTGAGGGCTGAGGATCGAGAAAGGAGAGCCAACGCTGTAGAAGGGTAGGCGGTCAGCCAGTCCACCTTCCCGTGAAGCCTGGCGGCGGTTCCGTGGGGAGGTTTACAGAAAAGGAATGGTTTTGGTTTTGGTGGTTTTTTTAGTGGGTAACAATATATCTTAACTTGAGTTTGAACTTAATTTAAGTCCCACACTCTGGGGTAGTGCGTACCCTACTCCAGGTAGTCTATAAAAAAATTGTGTCCACCTTTTTATGGCATCGCAAACACACACACACACACACACACACACACACACACACACACACACACACACACACACACACACACACACACACACACACACACACACACACAGTTTGGCTAATTCTAAACTGTTCTAACACTAAACTAATTCTACTTTAGCCCATAGCCTTACTCATGGCATGCAAGGATCTGTATGGGCGACTTAATTTTGCTCTGACTAGTATAGGCCTATATATATATATAACTTCTACATCTACATATAACTTATATTGACAACCGGTGTACATTAGTTCAAGCCAACATTGCTACTATGTTCAGTATAATAGTTTGCCTTCCCTAGTTTCGTCAATTCTTCTTTCGTTGACGCGTTTCGGAGAACCTCCATCTTCAAAAACTATTTCTATACTCCTAGATATAGATATAGTAGATATAGTTTTTGAAAACGGAGGTTCTCCTGAACGCGTCAACTAAAGAAGAATTGACGAAGCTAAGGAAAGCAGATTATTATACTGAACATAGTGACAATAATCCTAGCAGAAAATAAGAAGAATATAAAAAGAATTACAACATTGTTAGTTCCTTTACTTTGTTACATTGTTGACAACGTTATTTAGTTCCAACCTTAGCTTTCTTTTTTTTGTAGTTCTCGTTTCAAGTCTAAAGTCAAATTGAAGAAATCTACACTTGCTTGAACCTTTTATAACCTCTAGTATGAATACAAAAAAGTGGGCTGGCTTGAAGTTGACGTAGATCAATCCATTAACGAACACTGACCGGGCTGATTAAGTCCAGTAAAAATGACAATGTCAAGTTTAATTTTCGCACATTGAAGTGATTTGGTCGGTGTATTAGTCCTTGAAAAGTTTGATTCATTGTGTCAGAATGTCGTGAACAATTAAAATTTCAGTCTAAACAAATCATTACATACTAATGTGTTATAACAATTATTAGGTTTATCGAAATCGAGAGCACAGTTAATTAATCACACAATGGAATAAGTTGTAATCTCAGGGTCACTAGGTCTTTGTTTTATTTCCACGAGTCGCTCAGAACAAACTTGAAATAAACTTTGGCCATAGATATTTAATTGTATATAAATAGTTTCACATTCAATAGAAAACTATATCAAATCCAATTGATTTAATATTCCACATTCAGAATTACAATCGATTTTTTTATAATTGTTAAAATACAGAAATATTTTGTGTACGTACTGTAATATTGAAATTATTTGGATTTTAAAATAAATTTTCCTATTGCAAAAATCGTCGCTAACGTACAATAATAGCAGCACGTAGATTTTATGCTGACGTGAAGGAAGCGAATTTAAAAAAAAATAATTTTATATTTATTTAAATCAAAATTGACCGTTTTAATCAGCATATCTTGTCAGTTTAAATCATCAAATTTAAGACAGTAATTGACGCATGTTTTAAAAGATTTACATCATGGTGATATCAGGTTTAAAAAAGTTATAACTAAAAATATGATTTTTTCTAATGCTGCTACCATTTTGAAACTTTTGCAGTTTTTTTTAAGTAACGAACTTGCCCAAACTGTTACCGGTAGTTGATTTTGTGCCAGGTTTTATATCACGTAAGTATAAATTGGGATTTTAGACTTTCAACATTACATTAAAAATACTAACATGATTCCAAATTGCAGAAAAATTTTATGTCAATATTACTTAAAGGAATTTGTTACTCAGAAAAATTCGTTTTCAAATATTTTTTTGAAAAACATTCTACATTTTACACGTTTTTTTGAAAATAAAATTTTACCATCCTATAATCGGCTTTGTTCACCAACATATTGTCTTAGATTTCCAAATTTATGCGATGTTCTACTTTTTACATGCCAGTTTTACTTTTACTGGCATGAATTATATTCCTTATTCATACTGGCTGAATATTTCCCGCTGTTTTTGGGATTTAATTTAAAAATATGCTCAAAATTTGTTTTCTCTGTGTCAACGATACGATGTTGATAAGTGTTCATTTTCTATAAGTCGTTAAAATTTAAGTTTAGCAATACGAAAGGTAATATAATTTAAGATTCAATTTCTGCTTACTAGTTCTTCGATATCCATATTTGTTTTTTGTTATTAAAATGTATAAATATAAATGTTTTAATCAACATTAAAATTTATTTTCATTCTTAAGTACAATTATAGTATGCAATAAAAATTTCTCAACTGTTGTTAAAACTGCCAATAAGATGTAACAAACCCGCACGCATATGTCTCGCTGAAGTAAAACAACGTTAAACAATATGTTGTTATCACTTTTTTGGAAATCTAATTTAAACGTTTGAATGTTTAGAACCTGCAAATATTGTCATTTTAAATCATCATATTACATTCAAAGTTTAAAATACCAATCAGCTTTTATAAGCATAGTAAAATTATATATTTTTTTTTAATGAGGCTGGTTATCATTTAGAAATGTTTAAAAAATGTTCCTGGTCTTGAATTGTTCAAACTATTATCAAAAATCAAGTGATAAAAATATAATAATATTTTATACTTTATTGATTTATTTTTAATTAATACAAAAGACTATAATTCATGTCAGCGGAAGTTTATTTCACATTTTCAAATAATTTATAAATAATTTTTCATAACTAATAATTTCCATTCACTAATAATAAAATTAACCTTAAATTTGATTTCATTGATAATCATTGTTAGACAAATTGTTTTACTACTTCAAACTTGACTGTATTCTTGGACAAATTAAAAATAATATCTATTCAACAACCACTGTATGAGTCACTCTAATATTGTTCATTGTTTAAGTATTTGTATATGAGGTAATACTCATTCTGATAGATCAGTTAGACTGCATTAGTTTATTACTTATTAACCCGTGAGTACCATTAAACAAATTAAAATTTTAATAGGCTACTTCCT
>CM040190.1:95721662-95744162 GCA_022606455.1 Callitettix versicolor
TTTCAAAATTTCAGTTGCAATCAAAAACATTTCATATTGGCTGTTTTTGAAAAAAAATTTCGTTAAGTAGCTTTATTCCTTTTTTATAAAACATTTCCTTTCAGACTGAATTAGTTTTCTTTTCAACAATACCGCTATTTTTAGAGATATAGGTATATTGTTTCATATAGCTATTTGAGAGAAAGTTAGTTCATATTATCGTAAATAAATCCATTGCTTTATTGAGATGACTGCTTGCAAAAATTATGATTATTTACCTTTGAAAGTATAGGCATACTGAATTAATTTATAAAATTCCGGAAACAATCCAAAATACAAGCTAACAGTTCTTACGTTGAAGATGACTAATTGGACAATGACCAGACAGATAAGTCACAGCGTATTTGTCACAAGCTTCGAAGGATGTTTGCGAGATAATATTATCTTTTGAAATGACTTTTGACCCTCGATTGTTTGACAAATTAAGTAAAAAGGTGACAGCTGTAGCACTTGTAAAGAAGGAACTGTACTCGCAGGTCAGCTGTCAGTGTTTGGGCGGAACAAACAGGTGAGAAGAGAAAGTGTAATTTAAACATATTGTTAAATTACATGTTCGCTTGTAATTAACATATTGTTAAATTACACATTGTTAAATTACATTTCCTTCGATATTCTTAGGTTCATTCTAGTTTGTGAAATACACTGCCTATTGACCACATACCTAACTTTGTTATCACTGACCAAGCTTTGTTATTAAAGTTTTTTTGTTTTACCCGGTTAAATGAGGCACAAAAAGATATAATCGGGGCATACAACTGCCTCGTTAGTGATAGGATCGATTTTACTGAAATATTTCTCTACCGTAACCTTTTTGACAATCTGATTTCATTATCAGAAACAGCATTATACTCTGCGATACATTTTAAACTGTCACATTTTAATGAAAAAACAAAATGTACCCTGCCCGCCGTAAAATTGATTTTCTTAATTTTCAATTTAGTAAATCAAAATGCAAATTTATGTAAATTTTAACGCTTCAAATTTTCTGAAAGGTGTAAGGAAAAAAGTTTTAAGCTGTTAAAACGACCGCCATTTTGAAACGGATTTTGTCTACGTTATTAGCAAATATTTATTGCTTAATTTTCGTGTTTGGAAATAAGTTACATTATGTCAGCGAGACAGCAGGTGCCGCGATTATTATTGGCCTGTATTATGCACTGCTTATGCTCTACCTAGAGAGAATGTCCCCTGGCGTATACAGTGATTCGGTGTCATGTAATTAAGAGAACCCGAGTTCGATCCAGGGGAGGAGAAAGTTTTTAATATTCACGTTAAAAACTATTGTAGAAAACAGATTCTCATTTATATTTTTTTTATACTTCAAATATTCAATATTAACTCACTTGTTTTAGTACTCAATATAACCAATATTTTAGTACTCTACTCATTACTCATTAACGAAGTAAGTAGTAATACTCTACTCATTAACGAAAAACATACAGGTAAAACTGTACAAAATAAATACTAATAAAATACATACTGTAGGAAAAACAAAATAAATACTAATAAAATACATACTGTAGGAAAAACAAAATAAATACTAATAAAATACATACTGTAGGAAAAACAAAATAAATACTAATAAAATACATATTGTAGGAAAAACAAAACAAATACTAATAAAATACATACTGTAGGAAAAACAAAACAAATACTAATAAAATACATACTGTAGGAAAAACAAAATAAATACTAATAAAATACATACTGTAGGAAAAACAAAATAAATACTAATAAAATATATACTGTAGGAAAAACAAAATAAATACTAATAAAATACATACTGTAGGAAAAACAAAATAAATACTAATAAAATACATACTGTAGGAAAAACAAAATAAATACTAATAAAATACATACTGTAGGAAAAACAAAATAAATACTAATAAAATACATATTGTAGGAAAAACAAAATAAATACTATTAAAATACATACTGTAGGAAAAACAAAATAAATACTAATAAAATACATACTGTAGGAAAAACAAAATAAATACTAATAAAATGCATACTGTAGGAAAAACAAAATAAATACTAATAAAATACATACTGTAGGAAAAACAAAATAAATACTAATAAAATACATACTGTAGGAAAAACAAAATAAATACTAATAAAATACATACTGTATAAAAAACAAAATAAATACTAATAAAATACATATTGTAGGAAAAACAAAATAAATACTAATAAAATACATATTGTAGGAAAAACAAAATAAATACTAATAAAATACATATTGTAGGAAAAACAAAATAAATACTAATAAAATGCATACTGTAGGAAAAACAAAATAAATACTAATAAAATACATACTGTAGGAAAAACAAAATAAATACTAATAAAATACATACTGTAGGAAAAACAAAATAAATACTAATAAAATACATACTGTAGGAAAAACAAAATAAATAATAATAAAATACATACTGTAGGAAAACAGTTTTGAAAAACGCTTTCCTAAGTACGTTGGAATGATCTATGAAACAGAAATACTGTTCTACATTGTTTAATAACATTGAAAATTACATTTATTTTTAACATTTTATAAAACTCTTTAAGAATTTTCTTGTTACAGAAAATTACAAAAGAGTGGTCTATTTCAATTTCCTTTATTTAAACTGAAATATCATTTTTTTTAAACGTCTTCATTTTGTATCTTTCAAATCATTTTTAAACGCTGTTTTTTCACATTATGTATAAACATATAAGTAAACAAATGTTTAATATCACTTAGGTCAAATACAAAACACAAAATTTTTATCTGACGTATTCATCTTTTATATACCTGTTTTAGAGTACTCTTAATGAAAATTCACCTATTTTCTAAAAACTCTGTGTTTTTAAAATGAAAAAAAAATTTAGAATTTCTGATTTCTAAATCAGGGTCACTGTTAGACCTTGGTGTAAAATTCCATTATAATCTATTTGCCATGTCAGTTTTTCAAACGGTTTTCTTATTTTTCGAGTAGTGTACACAATTTTTAGATAGAAAAATAAATTTAAAATATTTTCGTCGAATTCAAATTATGGCTTCACTAGTTGCGCAATGAAACAAAACCACAGGCTACAAAAAGTTACATTGCATTTGAAGAACGTCTGGCCCGCTGGTTAAGAGAGAGATTTTCATCTATCT
The DNA here is from genome assembly GCA_022606455.1 of Callitettix versicolor. Classification (NCBI taxonomy): domain Eukaryota; kingdom Metazoa; phylum Arthropoda; class Insecta; order Hemiptera; family Cercopidae; genus Callitettix; species Callitettix versicolor. Next base: position 95,724,838 of record CM040190.1, read on the forward strand.
GTCAATCTAAATATTTACTCTCAATCTAATCTGGCTACCCGATAAAGTTCATTGTCGTTTACGCAGGCCTGTGTTCGTTTACTGAACAGACAACTGTTAGATAAAAATGATTATTTTAAATCGAAATTTTTTTCCAACCATGTAAAAAAATTGTTTGTGATGTTCACAGAATATTATTTTAGACTTTATACTATGTCTCTGACATGTTTTTTACAGTAAAATAATATAAATTGCAAACGTTTGCAAATTGAGCTTTACTTGTAAAATGCGAGTACCGCTTAATGTACTCTTGGCCTCTTGAAATAACCACTAAGTATCAAATAACGTTACTCTTGGTAGTTGTCATAGAATCAGAAATATATGAACCAATCAATCTGTTAAAATAACATCTGATTAAGAAACATTACGAATTCAATCTGTTAAAATAACATCTGATTAAGAAACATAACGAATTCAATCTGTTAAAATAACATCTGATTAAGAAACATAACGAATTCAATCTGTTAAAATAACATCTGATTAAGAAACATAACGAATTCAATCTGTTAAAATAACATCTGATTAAGAAACATTACGAATTCAATCTGTTAAAATAACATCTGATTAAGAAACATAACGAATTCAATCTGTTAAAATAACATCTGATTAAGAAACATTACGAATTCAATCTGTTAAAATAACATCTGATTAAGAAACATAACGAATACAAACTCAGTCAGTATTTCATAAACAACGTCGGGCTGCCACAAAATGCAGAGCGGAGCTGAGCGGAATGAAGACTAACGGCAACCGGAAACGGAGTTCAGTTTAAAGATCGCGTTTGTATCTTTTAATCCTTAATGTTTAGGCCTACTGTAACCGATCCTAGTAAACTACTATATTTAAAAACCGTAACCTAGGTAACGAGAAATAATACGTTTGGAAGCGTAGTGGGGAAGCGATTCAACTTCAAAACCGAACTTAGTCAGATTAGAAGCGACGCCGCTTCACTCCGCTCAGCTGTGTTACGCTTTCAGCAGTCGCACTTACATTAAAAACAATAGATAAGTTTCTGAATGCGTATTGCACTCCGCTCAGCAACTACACTACGTAATTGGTTGCCATGTGGCCTAAATTTAAGGAAAAACAAAATGAAACATTAAAATTTTAATTAATATGGATAAACGCAAACGTTTAATTTTTGGTTTGGAAAAAATTTTAATGAACATGTTTAACGTCTAAACAAAATGTAGTTTATTGCTACTTTCTAAACACATCCGTCGGTAAAGCTGCAGGCGTAAACAGAAGTCATAGTAGGAAATTTTAAAAAATTTAATTTAATGTGCGTGAGTAGCTCAAAGGGAAACAAAACCAACCCCGGCGGCAAACACATTTATTTCCGTTTTTCCGATTTAACCGAAAACCGTAAATTTATTTTACAAGTATGATTAGAGTTATAAATCCTATCCACGATATGACTAAATACGATAAACAGACTTTTAGTAGCTTATTATCATTATATTATAATTATATTATAATTATTATAATTATTATTATTATTATTATTACTATTATTATTATTATTATTATTATTATTATTATTATTATTATTATTATTATTATTATTATTATTATTATTATTATTATTATTATTATTATTATTATTATTATTATTATTATTATTATTATTATTATATTATAATAATTATTATAACATTATTTATTTATTGTTATTATGTATTTATAATTTATTATAATTATATTTTGAAACAATTAAAGAAAACTTATACAATGCGGGACAGGCCAGAAATTAACATTTCTTTTCGCATGCCTGACTGTATACTCGTTCATTATTACGATTAAATTATTTTTATAAATATTTAGATGCATGCAGAGAAGGGCAACTCTTGAAAATTATTTCGTATTAAGTTTCGCGTGTGTGTTAAGGTACACAATTTAAAAATTAACTGAAACTCTCACAGACTATGAATTTGAGTATCGTAGGCTATATAAGGAACTTTAATAACTAATCAGTTTATAACCATACTTTTGACAGTTATACCGTTTAAGTATAATAATAAATATAATATTTGTAATTCTGGCATTCGAAAACTGGTATAGGTCATATACGTTAAATAATTTAACTACACAAATTTAGAAAATACACGTTTTTAAAATAAACATAACCTCAGTTCAAATGATATTGAAGCTATTGTCCGAAATCAGCTGTTTACAAGTAGTCACTTCCAGTCTAGATATACAAGGTGTGTTCAGAAAGTAACGAGAATTTTAATTTTTTTAACAAAATATTTATTTATTTTTCTACATTGATGTTGTTGCCTTCAAAATAGTCCCCATTGGAGATTATGCACTTGTGCCAGTGCTTCTTCCAATCCTCGAAACACTTCTCAAACTCGATCTTTGATATAGCCTGTAGTTCTTTCAGCGATGCGCTTTTAATGTCATCTACGGCTGTAAAACGACGGCCCTTTAAGGTTATCTTTATTTTCGGAAATAGGCAAAAGTCACATGGAGCCATGTCTGGCGAATATGGAGACAGGGGCATCGTTACAGTACTTTTTTTGGCCAAAAATTCACGAAAAAGCAATGAAGTGTGAGCTGGTGCTTTATCGTGGTGCAAAAGCCATGAATTGTTTTTCCACAGATCCGGGCGTTTTTTTCTGATCGCTTCACGCACAAACGGCGTTAAACTTGTAGGTAGTACTCCTTATTAACCGTTTCACCTGTGGCAGGAATTCATGATGCACTATGCTATTAATATCGAAGAACACAGTCAGCATAACCTTCACGTTCGACCGCACTTGTCGAGCCTTTTTCGGTCTTGGCGAGCCAGAATGCCTCCACTGGAATGATTGAGCCTTAGTTTCGACGTCATATCCGTAAACCCATGTTTCGTCACCTGTTATAATACGTTTCAGTAATTCTGCATCGTCGTTGACTTCATTTAGTGACTCCTGAGCGATTTCCATTCGCCGCTGTTTTTGTTCAAAATTCAACAATTTTGGAACGAATTTTGCTGCCACGCGTTTCATACACAAAACATTGGAAACAATGTCATGACATGATCCAATCGATATGCCAACATAATCAGCGACCTCTCTAATTGTGATTCGGCGATTGTTAATAACCATTTCTTTCACTTTTTTCACGTTTTCATCGGTTGTTGATGTGCTGGCGTTCGTCATCTTCAATGTCTTCACGGCCTTCTTGGAAACGCTTATACCACTCGTAAAATCTTGCTTTACTCATAGCAGACTCACCATAGGCCTTTGTTAACATTTTACACACTTTCTTACACTTTATTCCATTTTTTACGCAAAATTTGATACGAATTCTTTGATCCATTTCTTTTAACAAACGAAAATCGCCGATCTCATAAAAACACGTCTAACCTTAGTGGCTGTCACAAACAAAGTCAACAATGAAAACAGCTGAAAGTTTTATCATACTTCAAGGGCATGTATACCAACATAATAAAAAAAAATGTCTGACAATCGGACTCTCCAAGCCCGCGAAATTTAAAAATTCTCGTTACTTTCTGAACACACCTCGTATGTAAAAGCAATAATTACTGTGAGGTATGCGTTACGGATTCAAGCGTGATGGGAAAACAAATGTTTATACCCATGTTTTGTCAACAATGACCATACAAGTTTGTACTTTAAAAATATATTTTATTAATCACAAAAAAAATAATAATGTGTTTTAATAATGTTCACTAGAGTGCGCGTATGGATTTGTTAGAACGTTCCGTGACGCAAATTTTCCTGCGCAAAACATACACCCATACCCCGCAATAAGAAGTAGTCACTTCAAAAAATATATTATTCAAAAAATATATTATCAAATTTCTATTATTGAATCCAAATCATTCGTTTTTTTATACCCAGATTTTTCGATTAGAAAATAAAATGAAAAAACCTTTTTCGCTTGGTCATATGAAACCAATCGGATTGATTTTTTCGCGATTATTCTATTTTTAAATTTATAACGTCATAGCGAGAGGATAAAATTACCGGGTCAAATTTCTAAAATGTACAAACAAAAAGATAAATGTATAATATTTTATCAGAAATGACGTCATTGATTCAGTTCAATAGCTCGCTTTACGATCGGCGTCAGACAGTCTACATTGTGAACTAATTACTTCGTTAATTAAAGGGCAGCAATAAAACTGCACAAAATTAATACGCGAGTTCATGAAAGCGTACAAGTGACTCTCTAAAATGTGATTAGATAACCGTTTATATAAGTAAAACAAAAAAATGTATTCATTGAGCAACTGCGAGCTTTGTTCCTTTCTCTATGCTAATTGTTAGCGATGAAATACTTTCAAAGTTACTTTTACCGTTTCGTTCATGCAGTGAAATCGAAATTGCGTAGTAAACTTTATATTTTAACTAACTGAATACCTGTGCTTTGCTTCGGTATTTTAAATCGTTTAATATGTAAGGGTAATGACAACGGAAATGGGTTAAACTAATTTATCATTCCTTTTTAGGATTACTGATAAAAACCGAAATAGCTTAGTTTTTATATCTGGCAAATAAGGAATGAGTGTACTTCATTTTATTTTTCTGGGTTATTAGTATGATTGGTGATCAGTGTTTAAAAATTAATCAAATTTGGATTTGGGCCCATTTTTGCCATTTAGCGGGGTTCGGTTGAACAATTGAACAATCAAGTCATTTGCCTACTTTGGATTCGGTTAAGAGTTAGCCTGAAAAGTTGATTTTTGAGAATAGGAGTTAAAATAGTGGATACAACCTTTTTTACCCCTTAAGGGTTTAAATGTTCTGAAGATATTTAAGTTAATTTTCAGCTTTCTAAGAAACTACAAGAGTCCAAAACATATTTTGAGAAAGATTGGTTAATCTCCTTTTTCACTCGCTTTCGATTTATCGAAAAAAACCAAAATAGGTTATTTTTTTATTTGGTCTATAAGGACAGTAAGTATACTTCCAGCTCTCTTTGCAATTGGGAAGTTGAAGATGTAGTGATAATTACTATAAATATGTAAATAAAGTTTTTCTTGGAAATCTTGTGAAAAACGTACAGTATGCCTTTTAAAGTAAATGGCAATTAATAAAATATTTTGAAATTCCGTATTCTTTTTTCCAAATAGGCTATGCAGTTTGACATTGCATAAAGTCTTCTTTACAGCTACAAATAACAACGAAACAAAATTTCCTTGAAATGTGTTAAGCAGTATCATTGCCTATAAACATACTAGAATGATAACCCTTATGAGATATATGTGAGCACTTGCTGCTGGTGGCATCTTGCGGCCGAGTGTCGAATTACAGTTAAATAGATAGTAGTACTGTTTATTTTCTCAAACGTTTTCCCTGATCATGCAGTTTGCAGCTCTCGTAGCGGCAAATAGTCCAATTACTTGGACTTTAGCCTCTGATATCGAGCACGTTTTTTATAATGGCGGCTGTACTTCTAGACTGTTTATACTCAATGGTCGTACTCTCGTGAAAATCGGACAAATAGTTTAAAAAAACGAAGTGTTCGTGTTCTAAAAAGCAGCCATTTTAAAACAATTGATGCTTTTTGGTCCTTTATTTGTGGGCGATTAAACTATAAACGGAGCCAACATTAAAAAATTTCAAACTCGTCCTTGGAATATAGTGATTAGTGAGTACGTAACTTTGACCAATGCTTTGGCTTTTGTAGATAATCATTGCACGTAATAACGATACTATATACTCTTACCTGATGGAAGCAAATTGCCAAAAGCTAACATTAAATAAATGAAAATGTCGACACGAAAATTAAAGTTGCCACAAAAAATTGCTTACCCTGATACGTTCCAAAATGGTAACCAACCTTAAAAAAGATTAACTTGATTACCTTTAACGTTTTTTTGAAAATATAATCTTACAATCGTAATGGCATAAACTAATAACGTTCAAATTTTATTGAATTAAAATTTTCATCAACACTGTCTAGTTTATTTTTGTTAGAATAAACTATTTGACAAAATTTTGTGAAATTTGACACATAGATCTGGTTTGTCCATGTCTCAAGATTATGTTTAACTTTAAACCAAAGCATTTCGAAGCTCGTTTTTGATCTATCAAACAAAGAATAACAGTAACAGTAGTGTAGGATAAACATTGCAGAGAGCGGCGTATCATTAGTCATATGGTGATATAATATAGCCTACAGCACTTAGCAATGCACAGTAATAGGCTGTGTTTTATAAGCCTATTAGTTTGATAGTGTTTATAGTTCTTTCTTCCAGTAGAAACTTGAGCTACAATAATTTACTATTACCGGTTTTTTTATAAAAGGTATTTCTGTTGATCAGTTTTCATCTATAATTTTTATATTGCCGCCATTTTTAAAACAAATTTAAACTTTTCCTAAAGTCAGTTTTCATATCGATGATAACGGTGTAAAATTTTAGCTCAATAATAGCTGGTGAAAGTAGAGTTTCCAGTCGTATGTTTGTAGTAACCTGCAGAGTTTTCTCCGCGCACTACAGAAAAATTCTATTACGTATCACGGATTTGAATTTGTAAACAATTATCTTCAGCAAAAACGACGATACATTCAAACGTAAATACGATTGTGAACTAGGTTATAGTGTTTATTGTTGCTAACTACTGGCAACAAAAAATAACGAAAACAATGGATCAGGACGTAGGACTATAATCTGAGGAATTATTTTTGTTTTATTGACGCTACGAGCAACGTTCAAGGGGATAGTGTTTGTTTACAAACATTATATCAGGGGACAAAGTTTAATCTATTATTGTGGTAAAAATCGATTGCGTATCACGAAATTGTTAATTAACTTTTGACCTCTTACTTTCTTAGCGTAGATAGATTACTTGTAAACTAATATTTAGGCGTGTTTTATTTTTTTTTATAATTTTTTTTTTGTGTTTAACGTCCGACTATTGTGCACACTTGGGCTAACGCAGACGGTGGGATGATTTTATAGCGTATGAAAATGCCAAGCCCTCGCCGGGAATCGAACCCGGGTCCTCGGGGTGAAAGCCTAGTACGCTATCCACTAGACCACCGAGGCGGCTAGGCGTGTTTTATTCCCTTATGTATTGGAACAGAATATTTTTTCACATTATGAGACCAAGTCACCCAAGCTGTTGCTGTATTATACGGGAGGTGACAAGTATTGTTTTTCAGGTATCCATAATTTAAAAAACAAAAACTCCCGTTGAGTTTGCAATACTATTTCCTGAAGGGCGTGATTACGTGGTAAGAACAAGACGTTTTTTGTTTCGAAAGAACTATAGTGTCAAAGCGTAGAAAAACAATTTGAAAATGGTACTGTTAACAATTTTCATTCTACAGTCTAAAAGTATTACACCGATTTGTGAACGATGGTTGATTTTGGTGAAAGATAATTGGTTGGAACGGATAACGTTCTGGTTGTAAAATATGCTTTTTTTAAATTTAAGCCCACATTGGAGCACACACAGACAATTTAATTAAGTCTTTTGGTTTTTCTGCGTTCTTCCCAGTATTTTTTTAATCTTATTGATCTCTGAGTTCTTCCGAATATACTACGTTTCGTGGACGTTTTTCTCTAAACTGTAATTGGGTTTCTTGACTTTTTAAGATCGCTTTTTCCCCTCTTCCTGCCAATTGCTCCTTGGTTATTCCCAGTTCCTCCCAAGCCCTGTTCCACCTCCTTCAACCAGTTGTTCTTAACTTTACACTTCAGTTGGTAGTCCAATAATCTCTTCGTAAGTCTACTCTCCGGTAATCGAGTTAGGTGTCCAAAGAAGGCCAATCTTCTTTTCCTAAAAATGTTAGTGAGCTGCTCGTTGTTCCGATACAAGACCGCATTCGGCAATAGTCTTTACTGTCCCCCCACCAAATGTTTCTTATTAATAATTGTTCGAAGTACTCTCCTTTTCATTCTCTGGAGCTCCTTCGTTCTATTTTGGCTCTTTAGATTAAATAGGGTCTCCGAGGCATAAGTTACGTTTACCCTTATGCCTAAGTTAGATTTTATAGAAAGCGATTTTTTTTAGGTGTTCTGGGTCAAATAGAAGGCAGATCTTAATTTACCTACTCTGTTAAGTATTGCTGGTTTTTCTCTGACGTCTCTGGTAATAGTCTCTCCCAAGTACTATTACTATAAAATATGCCTTTAATAATAAAAAAAGTTCAAAAATAGAGGCGTTTATGATGGTAAAATTTTAAAAAAATTTTAGTTTACAAAAATTTTGAAAAGTTTAAACATTTATGACTCATTTTATTCAACATTTTTATGGTAGGCCTAAGAGCGTTTTGCAAAAAAATAATTTAAAAAAATATATTAAAAATTATTTAGTTACAAAAACTATCGGAAAACTAATAGTGGTTAAAATTTGCAACATTGCAGCCTAAACGACTGAACCAATTTTCATCAATGATCACTTATTTTATTCATCATAGTTGCAGTATTTTTCCTTTTATTATAAAAAAAATCTAAAAATAAGTTCGTTTATAAAATTGCAATAAACTGCCAAAACAATTATTGTCTTCGATATTTTATGCTAATTAATTGAACAGCTGTTCCTCAGTCAACTTTATGTTTATTCCAAGTGTGTCACTGTTGAATAGGAGCGAAAACGATACCCCGATACTAGTATCGGTTCTTTTCTTTCGGTACCTAGTATTTTTTCACTTGATACTTTCACTGATAACAGTACTATAAGGTATCGATAAGGAGCGTATTGGTAAATTGTTTTGTTAATCTTAAACAACAATATCTCCAGCATCGGCAGGTTCGAACCTGAGATCTCTTACTCAAAATATACACTTAAACCACTCCGAAATAAACAAAGTATAAAGTAGGCTGTAAACGCGTTTCAGACTTTATTCAGTCATCCTACGGAACCTACATATTTATGTCTTACAAAGTCTAATAGGAAGCAAATTAGCTCATGTCCATATTATACTATAATTACTTTATTGCATTTGTTATGCTCATATTATATTTTATTAAAATATTAGTTGTACGTATTTTCATTTACTATTTTCGTTGCGTGCATATTATGTTTCTTACCTTATGTGTGTAAGAATTTGTTTTACGTGTTTTCATTTATGCTCTCGTAATCTTATTATAATTGTTATTGCTAAGAAATACGTCCACTATCGCACCACCTGTATATTGCATGATGGTTTACAATTTTCTATTAACCTCTTACATTCCGTTTACCTACGATTTCAAAATCCCCGTTAAATGATGCCTACATAAAATTTTATAATAACACATTTATAAGATTTTATTCTAAAAAAAATTACCTAAGTCCTTACAAAAGTGAAAACGTTTATGTTCGCGTTAAAAAAAACAATTATTCAGTGCAGAAAAATATTTCAATTGATGTTCTGAGAAACGATAATTCAAGTAAAATTTATTATTTTTATTCAATACCTGATATTAATCATTAATAATATAATCATGGAAAAAATTAGGCAGCGCGGGACTGGCCGACAGAAGTGACTACTTCTTTTGCATGCCTGACTGTGTACTTTCACATTTATGATTTTTTTTTTTTTATACAAATTTAGAAGCATGTAGGAAGGGTTTAACAAGCTAAGTACGATAATAAATATAATATTTATAATTCAAAAATTGGTATAAGTTATATTATTTAAACAATTTAACTAAACAAATTTAGAAAATACACGTTTATAATTAACAAGAACAATAAACATAACCTCAATTTAAATGATGAAGCAACAGCTGTTGTGCGAAAACAGCTGTTTAGAAGTAGTCATTTCAAGCATAAATAAATAAATAACCATTATATATGCTGTGCGATAAGTGTTCCGGAATCAAATGTTTATACCCATTAACCGTTAACCGCGACCATAGAAGTTTTCATTTCAAAAAATGGTGACTAAATATTTACTTTAATATGGCATCCATTTTTGTTTTAAATCTTTTTTATATTACGCTTCCTTGGAGGCCGATTTGTTGTGAAATCGTAAATAAAATCAAACACAATACTTTTTAACGCGAGAACTACGCATTCATTTTTTTACTTTATAATTGTGTTCTTTGGGCTTGGGGTCAGAGTTACGGTCTAGTTAGTGTTCGGGCCGACAGATAACGTTTCCTTAATTATTGTCTCTGTTTCAACATAACCCATTATTGGGCTAATATCTGAGAAATATTTCGGAAACCACGTGAAACGCTAATGCTTGTCAGTTCAGACGTCTACAAAAACGTCCAAATAAATTTAATGAACCCTGCTTAATTTAGGCTACTTGTCAGTTAAAAATGGACTGAAGGAAAGAATTTTTTTTTTTTTTTTTTTTTTTTAGTTTAACGTCCGACTATTGTGCACACTTGGGCTAATGCAGACGGTGGGGATGATTTATAGCGTATGAAAATGCCAAGCCCTCGCCGGGAATCGAACCCGGGTCCTCGGGGTGAAAGTCTAGTACGCTATCCACTAGGCCACCGAGGCGGCTGAAGGAAAGAAAACCTATAAAAATTAAAAATCTCAATAATATGAATACCTATCTTTGCTTAACATATGGTTTACCATAGGCGTATCCAGGGAATATTTGGGGACTATAACCCCCTCCACTGATAAAAAAATTCGAAGATTTTTGACGCATTTTCTAATAGTCCAACTATAGTTTCGTTAAGTTTTTACGTCATTATTTGTCTCGCAACAAACCTCAAACTTAGTAATAAAGCAACTACTGAATGGCTACACTTCTTCTTTCATCCGGATCACCCACTTTGGGGTACGCCAAATCAATTACTTTGATGTGCGTTAGCCGCCTTCCGCTGTATCCAATACTGCTTCATTCTATCCGAGGCTGCCTTCCTTCTTTCATCCGAGACTGCCCCGCCCCTTTTAGATGTTGGTTTTTCTTGGAACCTTAGGTTTTCATTATGTAAAAGTTTTCGCAGTTTAAGTACATCGTCAATCATCTCATCTGATATCGCCAGCTCAGTTAAGTCCTCCTGGACCCGCCTGAACCAATTACTCTTCGTTTTCCGATCTCTGAAGAAAGCAAAGATCCGCCTAGTAAGTCTACTGCTGTTCATCCTACTAATATGGCCATAAAAACTAAGTCGTCTTTTCCTCATGCTATCTGAGAGTCTCTCAATTTTGAGATACAGGTTTTTATTACAAATCAACTTTACTTCATTATTTCTAAAGTTTTGGCCCAATATCTTCCTTATTAACTTTCTTTCCTTCTTCTCCAGGTTGTCCAGTAATCCCTTATTATTGAGTGTAAGAGTTTCAGATGCATATAAAGCCTCTGGTTTGATCACAGTTTTATAATGCTTAAGTTTGGAATTCCAGGATAGCGATTTCTTGTTATACACCTCTTTGGTTAATTGAAACGCCAATTCCATTTTACACATCCTGGATTTCAATGCTCTCTTTTCTAAGGCGTAATGGCTACACTATTATACTAAAAAAATATCATTACCGTTTGTATTGTACATGCTTAGTGAAATATAGCAGGATTATTCATTGCAATTATAACGTCGAACAGCATAGGACCTGCTCTGTATAATTTTAGTAGAAGGCCACTGATAATTGATTTTTATTGTTTTCAATTGATTAATTGAATAACAATAATAGATACAATGGTGAATATGCATAGGGAAATCAGCATTTTCCCAGACGAAGTTCTAGACGAACTGTCAAAATTGTCTATTGCAGTTTAGGCTTAAGTGACATTGTGTTTGCGGTGGACATTGCTTTTAAATTAGTAATTGTTTAAAACTCCTTAATATTTTTTTTTATTTTACAGGTCTACTACTAACAGTCATAAAAAATTGTGTACAACAGAGTTTCCTTGCAAAACAAACAATATTGTTGTACTCAGAAACTTAAATATAAAGTTTATTACTTGACATAATAAATTAAAACTTCAAACAGATTTGTAATTGGGCTTGTCAGTTCAATATTATTTTCACCCAAATTGCCTTGCGTGTAGTACATATAAAAATAACGCTGTTATTCAATAAAATGTTTTTTTGCAAACCAAGCTGAAAAACTCTTAAGACTGAAAAACATAAAACTATTTTTAAAAAAACATCCTCGTGTCTTACAAATTACTTAAATAATAGATGTTTTTTTTAAAAAAAAACATCTAGAATAAATTTAGAATAAACATAAATAAAATAAATAAATAGAATAAATAAATAAACATTTTTAGAATAAATTTGCCTACAGAAGGCTTTAAAACTTGTCGTTTTGCGTCGTTTTGGAAAAGTTTCTAGTACAGGACCTCGGTACTGGTGACTCCCCCATTTGATCATCCTAGATCCGCCTGTGTGGATTACCAATATTTCATATATAAAACCATTAATTTAAATAAAGTAAACGATAAAAACATACTTACATACTCGCACATGTAAGACACTATCAATTGTATTTTAATCTTCAGATAAACTGTAAATTAAATACTTGAAACTACGATTTAGAGGTAGGATACGGCTAGGTAACAAACTTGTCCAAAATAATACGAAAATCACATTATTTTTAAGATTGAATTGAAATAAATTGGACAAAAATTTAAATGGTGTAGTCATAGCATACGTAAGCTAAATGTTTAACGGAAAAATAGTCACTTAAGAAACCCATGAATGCCAAGGACCCGCGCACATATCCTCTCACGTTTTCTTGAAACAAAGACCATATTTTTCTAAATTTTAGTTCTTGTTTACTCTTTGTCTTTACACGACTTGAACATTTTAACCTAATAATACATATTTACTGTATTAACATAACAAAGAAATATCTACTTCCTTCTTATCTTAAAAATGAAAAAATTACTCAAAAATAACCGAGTGAAGCTATTGGTGGAGAGTGAGATGTAGGGTGAGACTCTTTGTTACTAATACACGGAAGTGAGTGAGTAACAGGGGTTGGAGGTCAGTGTGAGTCACTGCTGGTCAAAGGTGATCTCTTACGGTCATTGTCTTCAAGCACGCTAGAGCCGTGCATTTTACAACTCATAGAAATGTCCGTTTCTATATTGTAGGCTTGGGATTTTATCGAATTTTCATTTAAAAAATGAGCTATTGGAAAAGTCAAGGTAAGACTTATCCGAGACCTTGAAATTTGGATCGATCCTGACTTTTAGATACTTTTTGAGGGGTTGTTTAAATTCTGTTTATATACGTAAGTGTTGCGCGCGCGCGCGCGCGTGTGTGAGTGTGTGTGTATTTTAACACGCTCACTTCGTAATTTTCGTCAAGTTTGATTCAAAAAACGATTATGTTAAAAGATTGGACAAGTTTCGTAACCAGCACAATTCGTCCAACGTTTTCAAAATGGCGGCCACTTTATACTCTCAAATATTCGTAACTTGTTTATCTTAAATATTTTTGAAAAACTTATTTTACCATCGTAATCAGCATGAAGAATTGCACAAATTAGCATTTCGAATTTTCAAAATAAATTGAAATTACAAATTTTTTTGACAGCGGTCAAGGTTCATTTTCGTATTGCTAACGTAATAGAAAGTTTAAGTTGCTAATGTATACAGATTTCAATGCTGATTATAGCGGTGAAATAAAAATTTCAAAAGGGGTAACGTAACAAGAAATATTACTGAAAATGTGCTTCGATCACATCAGCATGACAGCTGCATGTCGAGATTTTTGTCTATATTATTTCTAAGAATTTTACTTCTCGAGTTCCGTGAATTTTAAGACGTAACAGCTAAAAAGCTCGTTTCCCAATAAAAATTCGATTAATGGCTTTTGCTCTCGTTGAAATGGCACACACGCCAAGATTTAATACAATAGTACTTGCTTAATCCTAATCTTCATCCATTTACGTCTACACACACACACACACACACACACACACACACACACACACACACACACACACACACACACACACACACACACACACACACACACACCGCACACACACACACACACACACACACACACACACACACACACACACACACACACACACACACACACACACACACACACACACACACACACACACACACACACACACACACACACACACACACAAACCCATACACACACACCGCACAGAAACGCATGCAATACTAAATGTATTACCAAACCAATGATAACACTGCTTTTTTTTAATTTCATACAGTTGACCCCATATAATAATTTCGAATCTGCTACTCCATTATCCTAATGACCTGAGTTATTTTTTCAGTGTTCAATCAGTCTCGTAATCTCGCAATATAAAAAGACTATCTCGATTTATTACAGTAAAATGTTTCACATTTCAAAGGGTTAATAATTTAATGTAATTTTTAAATAATAGTTGACAGTTTTAATAACGGGAGACAAAATTACAGTCGAAACTGAGATCTGCATAGGCAACTTTGAAAGTTGAAGAAAAATTTAAAGTATTTTAAGGCAATAATAAAAAAAGAGAAATTTTTTAATTGTAAAAACCCTTGTAGGTTTTTTACAAATTTAACTTTTCGTTTGTTTGTTTTTAATAAAAAAGATATTTCAATTTATGGCACATATAATTTACAAATTTAGAGTGTTGGTCATTTTAAATCGATTCAATTATTTCTTATTAGTTTCAATCTTACTATTCAAAATGAATACTTGTTATACAGGGTGATTTAATAATGTACAAGAGCTAAATTCTATACCTTAAAGATAAATATACGCCAGAAACGTTTCATTTTCTCACTAACCGCCATTTTGTTTTTTTTCACGAAATTTCATACCTCTAAGCCTGTTTGACCAATAGAATTCAAACTGATAGAATTCTTTACCAGATAGAATCCTAATCAAAAAAGTCGTGTATTAAAGTAGCGAACGTTTATAACTTTTAAGCCAAAAAAAAAAACAATTAATTTTTAGGACACTTGCTTTTTTAGCCTTTTTAATTACCGATCGAGTAGTGTAACTTGCAAAACTACTTAGGAAATAACACAGCAAATCAGTGCAAATTATTCCATAAGGCATAACATACCTATGCAATATCATATGGAATTAATAATCACTAATATTTACCATAATTATTTTGTTGAAAATCCGTCATTTCAAAACGAGTCAAAGTAAGAAATTGTTTTTTTCAGTAATCAGTCGTCTATCAAGTAAAGAAGCTTGCTAAGTACGAATTTTATTGGTGGAACCGTTTTAGAGATATAAAATATTTTGTGAGAAAACAAAACGGCGGCTGGTGGGAAAATAAAACGTTTTTGAACATTTGTTTATATGACTTTTTGTATGTTTTTAGGTACAAAATAAGTTCCCGACAAATTGCCGTACAGTTTTCAATCACATTGTTTAATGATTTCATAGTTTATTTAAAAAATTTAGGTTATACTCTTTCAATTAATTTAAATTAACAAATTTCAAAACTAAATAAACACTAGTTCTAGCTAGTGTTGCGGTTTTAAAGGCTATACAATTACAATTAAAATAATCAAAGCAGTAACAGTCCGTTAAAATAAAAAGCATTCGAAAACCAGACGCGAATAATTGTAAGTTTGTTAAGTTCAGCTGGAGCAACGTAACGAATGAGTTTATCAAAGGGTTAAGACAATCTGATAAGAGCTTAAGAAAAGCGCTGGTAGGCCTGTATCTGGCCAGTACCAGAGACACCAGCCTCCCGGCAACATGTTCAGGTTCACTAGCACATGTGTGGTTGTCACTTCGACATGCCATCAGACAAACTCTATGAAATGTTTTGCAGAGGGTACCGTGGACATGGACGACCGTTTCAAATTGGAAAAGGAACCGCTAGGACCGGAGACACAAGCTGTAGCCATCAGGGACCTCAGGGAAACACCGGAGAGGGTTGTGGAGAGCTTGGAACAACTCAGGAAACTTCTGAAAGGTGGGTGGATATTTTTATACAGTATTTGTTATTTAATCTTATATTAGCTATTTTAGACCGTAACAAGAACTACAAATTACTAAAATTAAATACATTTATAACTTATACATTTGCTTTTAAACTAACATTTTTACAAATCGCTCAACGGTATTTTAGACCCACTGTTTAAACAGTCCAGATATAATCGTTGCACGCAGCTGTCTCGCTGACCTGATGCAAGCGAATTTCAAAAAAGTAAAAATAGCAAAATAATTTTTATAACTTAGGGGGTTACACCTTCTTGAAAATCTAATTTTACTGTCGTATCAGCTTTAAAATCTGTAAATATTAGCATTTCAAATTAAGTTGTAAAATCAGGAAAGTAACCCATATCCCGAAAAGTGTACTGTCGTATTTTCAGTGGCAGCGTAAATTTTTAATTGCTCATTTAACCCTTAACCCTTATTACGATGACCGATTGTAACATAAACTTTATGACTTTTTTAAGATTTGGAATGACCGATATTTTAAAACTGTTGAACAGATTTTATTTGCGGAATGAAAATGTTTAATCTATTACCAAAATCGATTTTTAGACAAAGTTTGAATAAAACAATAAAACAATTTTGAACACAAAGGCGCGCGCGCACGCACACACACAGCGTACACTTATATTATACTGTATATATATTACAGCCCAATTACTGACCAAAAAGTGTTTTAGAGGTCAGGATCAACGGTCATTTCAATGTCCCGGGTCTGGATCTTACCCATGATGGCCTAAGACCACACGCACACCAACACACACACACACACACACACATACACACACACACACACACACACACACACACACACACACACACACACACACACACACACACACACACACACACACACACACACACACACACACACACACACACACACACACACACACACACACACACACACACACACACACACACACACACACACACACACACACACACACACACACACACACACACACACACACAAACACACACACACACACACACACACACAACAACACACACACACACACACACACACACACACACACACACACACACACACACACACACACACACACACACACACACACACACTTACATTTCCACACTTATATTTCCAATTTCCCAAAGGAAACCAACTAACAAAATTCTTGTGGATTACGAATTAGAACAAAATTATTAAGTATTGTTAAAATTATTTTTAATTACGTAATTGCAGATAACTTTTCAAAATATCGTTTAAATTCGAACGCAATACTTTTTGTGGGAGCAGATTGAAATTGCTGATAGTTTTGTTTACATAACTGATTGCGTTATCACGTTGGTAATGTCATTACAGATTAGTAATCTGATCTACAGAATGTACAACGCGTAATGAGAAAATAGTCAAAACAAAACAAACGCGTCAACAATAAAAAGGCGTTAATCAACAACGTGAGATGCAGGTTATTGCTAAAATCGGACATGACAAAGTTGTTGAGATAAACACTCGTGATATCACACTTCCTGTAGTGTTAATTAATACTTCTTGTAAAACAATAAAATTTGTTGAAAAGATTCTGGATCTGCTTTTGTTTCTGAAAATTAATTAATTAAAAAAGTGCTTACAAAACAACGTCTCCATTTTAAAAGGAGTTTTTATTACTTTCCATGTTCCACTGTGTTAGCCGACTCGGTGGCCTAGTTGATAAATTATTGAGTGCTTTCACCCTGAGGACCCGGATTCGATTCCCGGCCAGGGCTTGGCATTTTCATACGCTATAAATCATCCCATCGTCTGCATTAGCCCAAGTGTGCACAATAGTCGGACGTTAAACACAAAAAAAATGTTTCACTGTGAATGGTCCCTTAAAAACTGCTTTAACAAACTCTTTGTGAGGTACCATTTTTTATTTAAAGTATCATTCACTTAAAATTAAAAACAGTTTTAATTTGACTGGACGTATCAAACTGTCTCTTATTGTAGAAATAATGGTTACGGAACAATACTTCCTTCAGAAAGATTTTTAAATTTATTTAATCAAAGACGTTTTTCTGCTCACACTCTGATGATTGACAGATCACGAACTGGACTCATGACTTTCTTACTATTTAATTTACGACAATTTTTAAACCGACAAATACTTTTTTGTGTATTTTTTTATATCATAGCAGACAGTTAATTTACTGCTCTTTCGATCAAAGAACAACAAAATCACAAAACATGTTCGAGATAACCAAATTCTTATCGTAGACGACTTTACAGTTTAAAACCATACATGTAGGCTGAACCGACAATGTAACAACTCACTTATTACCGTTAGCCGAACTTTCCGTACTAATCAAAAATGAGTCACTGAATCATTAGTTTTGTTGATGAATCATCGTTTTGCTGTTTGCATTTTTTGCACACGCCATCATTGTCGCAGGTGTCTGCCCAGTTGGTATAGAAAACAATGTGCAAAGGTTCTTTATAGTCATCAAAGATAGCGTTACTATCGCTCGATAACTTGTGAAACTTCACCCAAACAAAGACTACCACTTAATACAAGAGGCTACTTTTATCGACGTACTTTAGCCTCAAGTTTATTGTTTAATCAACTGTAAAACAATGGTTTAGGTCTATAGCCTCACAAAACGTGATTAAACTATTGACAAATTTTTCTACAAATTCTTTATATTGACAAATTCACGTAATCATTCTGTATAGGCTAGTTTTGTTAGTATAGAACTTTATCACTTGCGTAAACAAATTAGCTGATACTTGTGCACGGCATTGTATTCTTTTTCATATAGGAAGAGATTTTAGAAATGTTTTTGCAATTTTTGTATTTTAGCTCGATTAAAAAAATCGAATATTAAAGCGGTATATTTGAGGTTATAACTTATATTGTGTATTATTAGGAGTAAGCCTAGTGTTTATTAAAAAAACGTTTTAGACTATTTCATAATAACATTTAGTGCGTGCGTGTGGCGTGCGCGCGCACACACACACACTCATTCTCTCACACACACTCATTCTCTCACACACACACACACACCTCGCTCTCTCTCTCTCTCTCTCTCTCTCTCTCTCTCTCTCTCTCTCTCTCTCTCTCTCTCTCTCTCTCTCTCTCTCGCCTCGGTGGCCTAGTTGATAGCGTACTAGGCTTTCACCCCGAGGACCCGGGTTCGATTCCCGGCCAGGGCTTGGCATTTTCATACGCTATAAATCATCCCATCGTCTGCATTAGCCCAAGTGTGCACAATAGTCGGACGTTAAACACGCAAAACTCTCTCTCTCTCTCTCTCTCTCACACACACACACACACACACACACACACACACACACACACACACACACACACACACACACACACACACACACACACACACACACACACACACACACACACACACACACACACACACACACACAACACACACACACACACACACACACACACACACACACAACACACACACACACACACACATATACACAAACAAACACACACACACACAAACACACACACAC
>CM040190.1:95749162-95769162 GCA_022606455.1 Callitettix versicolor
AAACTAATCTTTGGGAAAATTCGTTTTATTTATAGAATTTCTTATTGCAAAGTAATATCGTTGTACGTATGTATGTCGATTTTTCTAAAACGAATCAGAAGCTTTTGATATAATGTTTGGGCATAACACTTTTTGGCCCGAACAATGATCTTCTTGGGTCAAATCTTTGAAAAATTTGTATGAATTGAAAAAAATACGTTTAAAATTATAACGGTCTTCTTAAAAATATAACAGTAATAATAAATACAACGGAACTATAGGACTATATAACCTCTCAAACATGTTTATTTCATCACACGTTATTTAAACACTAACAATAATTATATCCACTAATATATTCATAAATATTCCAAATATTATATTTCCACTAAGCGAGGCTCTCTCAACCGGTACTTGTTTTTAATTACTCACTAAAATCAACTGTTGCATGCAACATTATTAATGGAATTAATTAACTACAATAATCCATATTAAACTTTTTTGGTAGATCAGCTTTATTATCTCAATCTTAGTCATAAATCATTGTCTTATCATCTTAATAAAACGTAAATTGTTATTTTTATAGTTGAAGGTAATCGTTACTATTCTGTAGAGTTTAATAGGTATTTTGTATTAATAGTTCAGAGAACAATAGACCTCGCAGTTATTCTTCATTAACACACAAATTCTTCCAAGACAGCGTTCGTAACTTCTTCCGCCAGTTTAACCGACGTAATATTTACGAAAAATTTTACTGGTCCACCGTTATTGGAAATTTATGCTATTTCTTCACGAAGCTGTCAAAATTACGATAAGTTTTCCCGTTCAGCCAGTATGACAGCAACACTCTCCACGTTGCTTCAGAGCCCGCCATCTTAAAACGGAATGAAAAACAATCTTCCGCCTACATCTTTCGGGTTTCATAGAAGGTACCTTCGTACCAAATTTCAAAACAATGAGCTAATGCGTTTGTTTTAAAATGCGTATACAAGTCATAGTTAAATCAGTGTAGATGTGGGCGTTTCTGCTATTTTTACAAAACGTCAACAAACTGTTTGTTGAGGAAAAAAAGCTACTTTTTAAAACAGTTGGAAAAAAACAGGTTTAGAAAACTGAAACTCAAAGTTGTATTAGCAGCTAAAACATAAAGCACATACGTTCAGTTTTCTAAGACTACTTTTTCATTCCCACTGCCACCATGTCCTTAACTGTTTTTTGGGTATAAAGCATTTAGAAAGGACGAAAATAATCCTTACAAGTGTAGTATTAATTAAATTACATTATCAAAACGTAATAATTATGTATGCCATTTTATATTTACAAAATGCATTGAATTTCTAATAGAAGCATTCTTTTTTTTTACTTAAAAATTAAATAGTCCTTTGCATTTTTAACAAAATGCAAACGATTTAGAATATTTTTAGTTGATTAAAAAATATTGATGGTTGATAATAAATATACAAAATATGTTTAAATAAAATTAGGCTCTGTATTTACAAAATGTGAGAGGTTGTTACTACAACTCGCAACAAAATAGAGATAAACGTTGACATTGACCAAACAGTTCTTACTTCACTACAAGCAACAAGCAACTTTGGAATAAGGGAAAAAAGCATAAAAGCAGATAGAAGAAAAGCAGTTAGCAGGCAAACAGCAGGAAAACAGTTTTAGCGCTTGCGCAATGTTCAAATAGATCAGTCCGTTCCTTGTTTAACAAATCATAAACCAGTCCAAAGCAAACTGCTTGTTTCCGTTTGAAAAAAGCAGTTTGTTTGTCGTTTATAGAAAAGCAGTTTTTTTAACAGTTCTGTGTTTTCTGCCCCACTACTAAATCAAAGACCGCCATTTTGAAACTGAAATAAATATGAAATATGTTAAATATACGTCATTTAAATTTCGTACAAGATACGTTCGTATCAAATTTTAAAATCGGTTAATGCGTTTGGCCAAAATTATACACACGTCATCGTTAAATCAGGAGCGCCATCTTAAAGCGCAAGTAAACAGAGACAAATTTTACCATTTGTATCATTTGGGCTTTACAAAATGTACCTTCGTATCAAATTTTAAAACAATCGGTCAATGCGTTTCGCAAAACAGTGTACACTTGTTGTAAATCAGAAGCCGCCATCTTGAAACGAAACAGAACGGAAAACATTCTTACATATAAGTCTTTCGGTTTTTATACGAGATACTTTCGTACCAAATGTGAAAACAGTCGAACAATACGTTTGGCCAAAACTACGTAACAAACACACAAACCAAATACCGAACGATCAAGTTGAAACAGAGATATTTATATGCACGTACTCCGTTTTGCTTAGCCCACTATTGTTTATAAAACTATGTAAAAGTTTTAGTGAAACAAATAATCAGCACAATTTAATCTACATATTAGTGTATATTTTTGTTTGTTATTTTTATTTTATCAACATATGTTTAATTATAGGTTTGTGGGACACAAAGAAAGTATCTTCAGACCATTTGTTCCGCTTGTTCTATCTCATCCACCTGGCAGCCATGTTGGAACCGGAAACGCAAGTTCGTGGAGTTGTTGTAATTCTGGATTTCGATAAACTCACAATGAAGCAGGTTCTTGCTATGTCGCCCACGTTCTCCATGAGGCTTCTTACCTTCATTCAAGTGAGCAAAATGTTTTCATTAAACTGACGTAGGCTACTTTTTTTATTATACGAGGGTGGTCTGAAAAGTTATCTAACAAAGATACAAGACATTTTTTCAGAATTTTTTTTTATTTTTCAACATAGTCTCCTTGTACACACTCTACACACTTCTCCCAGCGATACTTCCATCTCTGTAACCCGTCCAAATAGTACTCGGCGTTTTTCTCTGCAAAATAATTGTTCACGAAGGTGATTGCCTCTTCATTTGACGAAAATCTCTGTTCTTCGAGCGCAATTTTTAGATGAGGGAATAAAAAGAAGTCGCTTGGGGCTAGATCTGGTGAGTAGCCTTACACCACCTAGCCACGGTTTGCTGTCTCGTGAAGCAGTTCAAACCGTAATTCGTGGATTTTCGCCATGGCAACCGCTGAGGTGTGAGACGGTGCGATGTCTTGGTGAAACAGGATTTTCTTTTTCTGCAAATGTGGCCGTTTTTCCGCAAGTTCTGGCTTCAACTTGTCAAGTAATGATGCGTAGTATGCTCCAGTAATGGTTTTTCCTTCTTGAAGATAGTCGATTAAAATAACTCCATGATTATCCCAAAAAACAGTCGCCATCACTTTTCCAGCCGAAAAAACAGTTTTTGCTTTTTTGGAGCCGGTTCCCCCTTTGCAGTCCATTGTTTGGACTGTATTTTTGTTTCGGACGTATAATGGTGTATCCAAGTTTCATCTACAGTAATTAATCGGCGCCAAAACTGGGATTTATTGCGCCTAAACTGCGCCAACAGAGCATTGGAAATGTTCATTCGAACACGTTTTTTGTCTAACGTGAGCAAACGCGGCACCCAACGCGCGGACAGCTTTCTCGTGTCTAAATGTTGATTTAATATGTGACAAACACGTTCTTTTGACATGTTCATAACGTCTGCTATCTCTCTCTCTTTAATTCGGCGGTCATCTAGCACTATTTGGTGAACTTTGGCGAAGTTGCAGTTTTTGGACGTCCCGAACGTTCATCGTCTCCCAAGCTCTTACGGCCACGTTTAAATTCAGCTGCCCCAAAATTTCACTGTGGTAAATGATGGTGCAGAGTCCCCATACACAAAATTCAACTCATCTTTGATTTGCGTTGGCGTATTGCCTTTCAAAAACAAATATTTAATGACAGCTCGATACTAGATTTTGTCCATTTTCATAACAATACTCACATCAACTCACTCAAACGACTGTTACATAACAACTGCGCGTCCAAAATGGCTGAAACTTTGGTAACTGTCAACAGATGAACAACGAAATTCGAGTGCTGCCACCGACGAGTGCTGCTATCTTCATGTTGAGGTCGGAAACTTATCAGACCACCCTCGTACATAACTGAATAATTAATTTTCCACTCATAAGGTCTTAAAACTTAAAAGTTTACGTCTAAGTTTACAAAAATTGTCCCCGTAACATCCCCTCTTGACGGAGGAATATGTTGTAGCTCCTGAAAATACACCCACCCCTGTAGTGGTAATCCACCTTCGTTTTACCATCCTAGATACACTCTTTAATTCTTTACTTCTGGGTTTTGTCTCTTCTGGTACCGCTAAAAGCTTCCTAAAGCCGAGTGACCACTGAGCTAAACGGACTATGCAATTAAAACATTGTTTTTAATGTAAGTGGGGCGACAGACAGCGGCGATTCTGGGTTCCGCTTTGCTTTCGGTCACCGCTGGTTCGGTTTTGCATGAGTAGTCCTCTCCACTCAATACAATTCTGCACCGTTAATGGCGATCACCTGGCTTATCGTTTTTCATGATTGAATTACTAATAAAGGAAAGTTGAGGAACAAAGATTATCTTGTAGTTTTAGCTGACTCTTAATTTTCTACATTGTTGTTTTACTTAATTGATTGGTTATAGATAACCTTATGTAATTCTATGTTATGAGGAAAACATAGTTTGTAATGCATTTCGCTCTTACTAATGAGTTGCAGTTCATACGGTAGAGTCTGCTAAAGGTCAACAATAACACTTCCGCTCAAATGAAAATATTTTTTTAATTTCCGTTATTTTTATCCTTTGACAAAAAAATAAATATGGAGTACAGATATATCAGAATGTGAAATGCAGTTATTAGTTGGATAATAAATTAATAAATATAGACACAATAAGAAAAATGAAAATTTATTTTTATGGGCACATCCTCCGAATGGACAAAAATAAACTAACCAAAAAAATATTTCACTACTTTCGCAATAGAAGAGCCAAACCACTTTGGTTTAGAGAAACAGAGAAAGACATAACTGAACTACAAATCACTGGCTCATGGACAAAAGAGCCAAAACAATAACACATCAGTAATGAAACCCTTTACCAAAAACTGAAACACTATCAGACACAATAAGAAAAAGGATAATTGATTTTTATGGGCATCCTCCGAATGGACAGAACTACAAATCACTGACGCTATGCTCATGGACAGAACAGCCATAACAATAACCAAGGACAAAAAACAACGGTTCCAAGGCAAAGTCAAATCTAAGCGAACGATCCAAATCTCTGACGAAGAAAGAAAAGCAAGGTCACAACGAATGAAGCAATACTGGGCTACGAGGAAGGCACAGAACATTAAAAAGTGATTGATTTGGTGTACACCTAAAGTTGGGTGAAACAAATAAAAAAATTAATAAATACAAATATGTTTTGGCAATAAAATTTAAATGCCGATTAAAATTAAAGTGCATTACTATTTTAACTCGCCCCAATCAGGTTTCAACGAAATAACTGTTATGGAATTATTATAACAGCACATTTTCTTACTTTACTAAGTTTCCAAGAAGTTTAAAAGTAATTTTTAATTGAGATAATACAAACAAAAAATAAATATATTTTATTAGACTGCCTTATAAAGTCCGTTTTCAAATACAATCAAATCATTAAATCAAATGACACACGCATCCACAGAATGACCCTTTTGGTTTCAAAAGGTCCAGGTCAGCAGATCTCCACTAGAGCATGTGATAACTTCACTGTAGGAAGTAACTGTACCTAATCTACCAGTGAGGTTATCGCAACACTCTTACGTCCATTCATGACAATGACCCTAGTTCTTTATGTCAGACATACTTATCAAAATTGATTTTGAAATACGAAAACGTAGTGAATTGGTTTCAAAATTGTTTCGTTTGCTTCCGTTTAAAACCTAGAATTAGTACAATATTAAAGATCGAACCTAATTTTTACAACATCGTTATTGTTTATTAAAATTGTAAAAATACTTTTAAAAAAAATATTCTTATATTTTTTCTAAAATTTTCAAAAAAATAGTAACTGAATAAATTAGTTTTAATAACTATAAACTATATACTACAAAAAAATATATTTCAGTTGCGTATTAATACATTAAAATAGGTCACTTGTAGCTAAGCGAGTGAACTTGCTCGGAGGTGAGGACAGGACAATAACCCTAGATGGACCAAGAGATGGACTAAATATAAATGACCACACTTTTGAAAAAATCCCGAAAATAAAAACTGTATTGTAAAACAAATTGAAAAAATATTTTTTAGCAGAAAAACTTTAATTTATACACTCTATCCATTTCAAATGTCTAGCATTTTTTTATGCAACAAAAAAAAAGACAGGGAAATTTTTTTAACCCAAAAAAATGGTAGTTTTAAACATAACTGTATTTAATAAACTTCTATTACTCATGGTGATTTTATTCATTTTCTATATAACAATATTAGTTTTCCCAAGGCTATATACAATACCACTTTTTTCACTGTTACAGTTGGTAAACCTGCAATTTTTTAATCATGTACCAAACGTGTTGTGCTTCTGTCCACTCTGTGAAGGAGATGATAAACAATCCGTGTAAAACAACTATTGTTTGTTGTTCACGTGACAAGTATGTTTGTGGGAAACTCAGTAAAAAGTCAAATAGTTTTACAACTGCAAAACAGATCCAAAATTGTCACATTAGTTCATAAAATAGAAAAATTTAAAACTGATAAACTCTTCTTGCTATAAATTATTTGTGAAATATAAATCGAATGTTTAGGCCACCTTAATTCTGTCTTTATCTAGTAGATAACATGTATTTTATAATTAATATTGGTTTTATAAGTAAAACCTCTCAACATTCTGCTTTACAAAGTGAACATTTTCAACCCTCCCTCGGTCCTGGGTGTTACAGAAAATACCTCGGTTCATTTTGAGTTAAACTTTCAAAAACATTGACTCTTCTTTATTTCTACTTATTGATTTCATTTAGTGTAACAAACAGTTATTACATTTTTTTATTTTTTTATTTTTTTTTATTTTAAGGTGAAAAGTACATTGAGGCTATTATCGCCTCCCTAAATTTAAGTGTTAAAGTCGTAAGTGTAAGTGTGTGTTAGACTCGGGTACCGCGAGCTACGTCTAAATCCTCTTAATAGGTGCAGCTAGTCTGCAACCCCCCCTGCGGGAAACAGTTATTACAATGGGCTACTTATTGGTAATAAGAGAATTATTTTATAATTCTGTAAATTATTTATTAGCCTGCAATGTTGTTTTCTGAAAACCGCTCCTATGATTTAAGTACACAGACCGATGTTTTGTGCGTGATTAGTACAACTTTGGCCAGGCAAGGTCGCGCGCGTACCTAAATACTGCCTACTATATCGAGTCTAGACCTCTTCCTACAGCCTATCACTGTTGACTGTTTTCCAATGCTGTAGGCTCTAAGAACCACTTTAGGGTATAAAATTCCAATTTATGTTTTAAAATTCTACTTTAAGGTATAAAATTCTACTGTAGGTTATAAAATTCGACTTTAGGGTATGCAGTTCCACTTTAGAGTATGAAATTTAACTTTAGTGTAAGAAATTCCACTTTACGTAAAACATTTCATTTTAGGGTATAAAATTCCACTTTAGGTTATAAAAGTCCACTTTTAGATATGAATTCCCACTTTAGAGTATGAAATTCCACTATAGTGTACGAAATTCCACTTTAGGGTATAAAATTCCACTTTAGGTTTATAACATTCCACTTTAGGGTATGCAATTCCACTTTAGAGTATGAAATTTAACTTTAGTGTAAGAAATTCCACTTTACGTAAAAAATTTCATTTTAGGGTATAAAATTCCACTTTAGGTTATAAAAGTCCACTTTTAGATATGAATTCCTACTTTAGGTTATAAAATTCCACTTTAGGTTTATAACATTCCACTTTAGGATAAACAATTCCACTTTAGCGTATGATATTCCACTTTAGTGTACGAAATTCCACTTTATTGTAAAAATTCTACTTTAGGTTATAAAATTCCACTTTATGGTATACAATTCCACTTTAGAATACCTCATTCCACTTTATATTATACAATTCTACTTTAAGGTATAACATCCACTTGAGGTTATGAAATTCCATTTTAGGTTATGAAATTTTCGTACGTTTTTTTCCTTTTTTCATTAAGTTTCTCGGTTATCATTTTTCTTGGTTCGTTTATTCATACAACATGTCAGCCCAACATTGATTTTCTTCATATTGTTTGCATTACAATTACTAAATTTTAAATTTGGTGGTTTTAGGACGCAATGCCGCTGAGACTGAAGGAAGTTCACATTGTAAAACAACCCTATCTATTTAATATGGTGTGGACAATGTTTAAGCCTTTCATCAAGGAAAAACTTAGAAACAGGGTAAGATATTCTTTTTGCATTATAATGTTTTGTTAATGTATTTTAAAGCAAATTGTATAAACATTTAATGGAAAAATTACTGAAATATTCCAATAACTGCTCCAAATTGTCCAATACATTCATTTGTTTTACAACTGATCTCAAAATTGCATGCAACAGCTGTTTATTAATATTTGCCCTGGAAATTTTGATCTGAAGAAAAAAATCAATTATTAAATTTGTATAACATCAATGTTTTTATATTCAATATATGATTAAAATATTATTAGTGTTTATGAATGAGATAAAAATACGTTTAAAATTTTTTTTTGTTTTTTGTAAAAAATAATATTTTTTACATTACTTTTTTTAAAAAAATAATGAATTGTAGCGTAGTGTAAAAGCTGACCTAAAGTATAAAATTGAATATATTGTATAATAAGTAATGAGAATAAAGTAATAAAAATAATGGAAATGAATACAGTAACTACAAATAGTCTTAAAAATATAATATTATTTTATTTTGTTCTTTGTATTCCAGTTGTTCTTCCATGGTAGTAAAATGAATTCTCTTCACAAACACTTGGATCCAGCGTATATGCCAGAAGACTACGGCGGTACTAGACCAAAGATCAATTACTCTAGTGCACAGTGGTATCCTATATTATCTTCTCTGGAGACTCATATTGAAGGTAAAACAGAATATCTTAATTCATAAAGAGTTATCGTGTTTCTTCCTTGGTAGATATTGAAGATAATACGCAATTATAAGAAATAGAATTTAATTTAATTTTTTTTATTATTATTATTTTCTTAACTAATGAGGAAGAGCGTTATTGGAAAGCGTTAAGCTTATGAGAGTAACTGCGTCCCGAATCGACGCCCATGAGATGCGCAGTTCAGAGACGCAATAGACTAACCAGTGTCTTAGCCACATCGACTACCGAGTCCTAATTTAATTTAGAATCGATCAAAGAACAAATTTAACCAGATTTCTCTAAAAGCTCCAAGTTCTTTTTTACTTTGATCATTTCTATTTTGCAGCTTACAAGCCTTTTTTCAGAATCCGATTTCAAAGTAATATACAAATGTTTGAATATTAAATAGCACTTACATTTAAAGATAAATGTCCAAAATTTTGAGTAATGCTTTCCTCTTTTAGATATCTCTTGTAGTTTTTGAATAATCAACAAAAGTTCACAATTTTTTCACTTTCGCAAATTTGAAAAATTATATATTTTGTGTAGTATCATATTCAGATATAGATAACATTGATCTACTAAAGAATGAGCTTGATATTTCTAACGCTTACTGAGTTATAGGGATTTAATGATTTTGTTGTTGTTGTTATTTTAAGGCGAAAAGCACATTAAGGCTATTATCGCCTCCCTAAATGTAAGTGTGAGTGTAAAGTGTTAAAGTTGTAAGTGTAGTGTTGTAAGTGTGTGTGTTAGACTCGGGTACCGCGAGGGACGTCTAAATCCTCTCAATAGGTGCAGCTAGTCTGCACCCCCTGCGGGGCGGGATTTAATGCTGATAAACTCTTTATTTCTCATGATAATTTTAACACATAATTGTGTGATTAGAAGCATTTCACATGACTGGATTACGTCCAACTTCTACGGTAAAAAACAAGTCTTGGGACAAAGGAATACTAAATGAAGTGAGAAACAAAAATGGTTGTTACACAAGTCTGTTTTTGAAACTGCTTTGTGTTGTCAGTCTGGGGTCAAGTTTGTAATAAATGTTTCTACTCGATCTTTTACTTAGATGAGCTGAAATTTTGCACAAAGATGTATTCTCGAAAGCAATAAAATTATCAGTCATAAAAATTAATTATCAACTATTTATATTTAAAAGATTTACTCAATGAGGGGCAGTATTCGAACCTGCGCAGGTGGTAATCAACTCCAAACACGCACGTTTTATTCATGTTAAATTATCGATACAAAGTTAACCATAAAATTCATAACGACAGGTAAACATAACCATATTTTTTCTTAAAAAAAGATTATTTTTATAAATAATTTCAATGTATATTTTTAGGGTAATTTATTTTATTTTATTTGCAAATTATTTAATTTCGCCTTGTTTTTATTTCAGATTGGAATTCTTTTGGAAACATAAAGACGGCGAAAAATTGAATAAATACAAACAAACGGCTGACCAATTATAATTTTCAATAAAAGAATATTAAGATAAAAATAATAGTTCCTATGAACATTAAAATATGTCAAAACAATATTAAGCGAAAAAATTCAACGAATGCGTTATATTGTCATATTGTTATATAGTTATATTGTCAAACTACAACGAAGCTTAGTATCTGTAATGGAATGGTCATAATGAAGGATGAAATTCATTAAGAAAACCAATATTATTTCTTATGTATTGTACTTATTAATAAGAAAAGTATGCATTAAATAAACATAATAAATATTTATTCGTTTAAATTAAGATTGAACGTAAAAGGCTTTAAAAGTACAGTAGTAATTTTGTTAATAAAATTCGTTAATATTAACAAAACGAATTAAAAATTGATGGAAAAGCAAATTTCATATTAGGAATTATATGCTTTGGTTTGAGTTTGTGTGTAACAAATTGCAAAAATTTTATTAAATTATTGCAATAAAATATTGCAAAAGTTCAAAGCAATATTTGCGCTTTGTAATATCAAAAGTGTTTAGAGAAAATAATATTTTTAGAATGATTTTTTTTTAAATGCACGTGAAACTAAAAAAACATTGTAAAATCTCATTGAAAATGTCAATGATTATTAAATACAGTACAGGAACAAATGATCTTCATTCAAAAACCATATTTAATGGTTCAGTTGTATTAATTAAATTTAACGATGGTATCCATCCAATGAACTGTAAAATTATAAAATTGTAAATAATGACTTTATTATTAGAATTAAGTAGATTATGTTTTATACTATTTCAACAGTAGATAAGTGTCGGTATGCCTATCTCCCAATTCATAAGTTTTATATTGTAAACTATTTGTACGATGGATCTCTTTTAAAATGACATAATAAAATAATTTTATACACTTACTTTGTTGTACTTCATATTATTGACGGAAAACCTTGGAATAATCTTTGGTAAAAATGAAATTTTAAGAATTGTTTTACAAAGACAGAATGGAAGGAATGAAGCTCGTGGAAATTATCGAAAACTTAATATTAAGGAAATTATAATCTTCTTAATAATTGTAACAGATTATAATCACTGTCACGATTGTAACGCCAGCCAGTCTGTGGTATTGTTTAAGAGTGCCTTTTAACTAATTCTATTTGTAAGTAAACTTTGTAAAATTTGCAACATAATTGTATTTCCAGAAATATTGCCTTCTTTTCAAAATATACGTACGAATGTAAAATATATAGTTACATGCTCTATAGTCTAAAGTCGAAATTAAGAAATCCAATCTTAATTTTTCCTATTTAATCTTGTTATGACGCAATTGTGTGGGCTGACCTGAGTTGACGTAGATCGAATTAACATTAACGCTCACTAGTCCGGCTCAATCAGACAGACAATGGTTTTTGTAAGACAGAATTTGGTCGGAAACATTAGTTTTAATAGTGATTGTGTCTTTGGCATTCTTAAATTGATGTAATTTTTAAATGAATGTGAATTTAAGTTGATTGTTTGTTGCAAATAAAATTTATAAACCAAAAATATATCGGGTGAACCTTTTCAGATATTTGGGCAAATAGATCCACAAGTGAAAGTTGTTGTTACACGTGTTTAATATTAAAACTGGTTTATTTTAGTCATAAAAACAATAATAGTATAATCATTATTCTTTATCAAAATCAAATCAAAGACAATTATAATATATACTTGATATTAAAACATAAATAAAGTAAAGACATAATTACCAATTGAATTGTAGACAAATAATATTAATTGTGACTAGTATCAATAAAAAATAGAAAATTATCAATATTTAAAAGTATAATTTAATTATACTTACGTTTCTTGAAATACAATTCACTTTTCGATGAAAATATTTTTAGATATTTTAATCAACGTGTTTATATTTATTGTTTAATTGTTTATACTGTATTGTTAAAATCCATATTTTTAAAAAGTTTTTATTCAATGAACTATCCTGAAATATTCAGTTCGACGACGAAAAATATAGTTTAATGGTAAACGACGCTTAAAAAACTTAACTCTACACAATTCGACGATATATTTCCTTTTGTTCTATAGTGCGCCATTAAGGAGTTCTTTTAGAAGACTGCCTTTTCTTAGTTCTTTGTCTTGATTCCCGCATTTAATTTTTTCCTTTTAAGTGATTGATCAAACATTATGATCGTTGAACCCTCTTAAAATCTTCATCGACTCGGTGCCAACAAATCAAAACCAAATTATTCTAAGTTTCAGTCATTTCACAAACGATGCATTAATGTAATACTAATACATAACATTCATTAATTTGAAAACAGATATTAATAAATATATCTAAGTTATTTTAATTTTGTTTCTTTAAATAAGTTACACGGGTGACAGTATAACTAATAGGCTACTTGTAGACGTAAGGAAATCCATATCAAAATTTTTCACTGCCTAAAGGAAAGCCACAAATCTGAAATTTGGTATGTTGAATGAATGAATGACTCTCTAGAGTTACTATTGCACTGCGACTTTGTGCCCCCTTACTATATTCCTGAGATGCTCAGTTAAAGTACCTTCTCCAGCTGACATGAATTCTATGATTTGGAGAGGGTTGAAGGTGGATCACTTCTAATTGTTCATTTCCTAGTTGATTATTAAGATACTGTACTTGCATATGCTTGTTCTACAAAGTCCCTTTCAATTTCTCCCCTTCAACCCTTCCTCTTAACCCTTATCACTGAGGTTGTTTTCCATTTGGCAGCTTTTTGTTGTGAGTTCCCGCGCATTCTATTTACATTCTTACTTACGTTCCCATGAGCAATTTGGGAAATGCCCGCCTATACAGAGCCCTGCATGCATGGGTAAAACTAAGACACAGCCAGGTATCCCAGTGCTCCGTTTGATACACCATTAGGCCGGTGTCCAACAACAACACAAGTCGCTTTACACTTTAGATTTTTTTTAAGCGAAAAGCACTAAGCCTATTATCGCCTCCCTAAATGTAAGTGTGAGTGTAAAGTGTTAAAGTCACAAGTGTAGTGTAAGTGTGTGTTAAGACTCGGGTACCGCGAGGGACGTCTAAATCCTCGCAGCTAGTCTGCGCTCACCTGCGGGGTTTACACTTTAGAGTTAGCCAGGTTGTGTAAAGTAGGTAATGTGTGTATATGTGTGTATTGAGTATATGAATGATAGTAGTATGAGCTAAAGGTACGGTGAGATCACTAAACCCATCAGCTGCTCATTCCTGCTGCCTCCGCCGGATTAGTGTGTTGATAATACGACACACTCTTAAGTCTACAAAGCTGAAATTTGGCGTGTTGATACCACCCACATACTTGTAAAAATTCCTAAATTGAATTTACAAACATTTTTCTTACATAGATCTCGAATTCAAAACCTTACCGAAACAAATATAAATTTTGTAAAAAAGACAAGTAAACCAAAGATGTTGGACATTTTAAGCTAATAAACAATACTGTACCATTTTTTTTCTTTTACTTTATTTTTGTTAGACTTAAGTGTGTCGATACTGCTCAAATATTTCTCTTTCATATTTTTGAGTTTTATTAAAAAAACGGACAATAAATAATGTAGTTGTGTTTGTAGTTAAGAATTTGAACCCGAGAGCTATGTAAAACGTAACAGTTTTTAAATTCAATTTAGGAATTTCTACAAGTACAGGGTGGGGCAGGGAAGTATCCCTACTTTTGAGATGGCGTTGTATGTAGTGAGGATGTGTTGGAGGAGTGGGGGTAAGCTCGAATGACGCTGTGGCCATGGAATTTTCCGTTAGTACCGCCGTCAGTTGTAGACATGGCTTGGTCGAATGAGCAACGCGCTTTTGCAGTCGAAACGTATTTCTCTCAAAATAAGTCTATTGTTGCGGTGCAGCGTGCGCTGCGAACTCGTTATCGGATTCCTACCCGCAATGCTGTTCCTGACCGCAAATCCATTTTGTTGTGGGTGGAGAACTTCCGTGCATGTGGTAGTGTAGTGCGAAAGAGAGTTGGGGCTCAGAGGACCGTCCGAACTCCAGAAAATATTGACCGTGTCAGAAGATCGATCTTGCAGTCTCCTAAGCGTTCTGCTCGCAAGCACGCATCCAGCCTGGCGTTGTCTAATCGTACTGTGCGTCGTATTCTCCACGAGGAACTACACTTCCATCCATACAAGATGGTAATCGTTCAAGAACTCACACAACGGGACTGGCAACAATGAATACAGGCATGTGAAACTTTCATTGCTGACTTGCCAAATGATGCACGTGTTTTGTTCAGTGACGAGGTGCACTTCCACATTTCTGGAGTTGTAAATAAGCAGAATATGCGTTATTGGAGTGGTGCAAACCCTAGGGTAGTTCACGAGAGGCCTCTACACAGTGACAAAGTGACGGTTTGGTGTGCAATCAGCAGTGAAGGCATAATTGGGCCTTATTTCTTCGAGGAGGACAATCGTTGTGTTACCATCAATTCTGAACGGTATGTAAACATGCTCCAACAATTTCTTGAACCACAATTGCAACAAAATAATTTGGGACTAGTGTGGTTTCAGCAATATGGTGCCACAGCCCATACTGCTAGAAATTCGATGGCTGTTTTGAGGGAAATGTTCCCCGGGCGATTGATCTCCCGGTATGGTGACATTCCATGGCCCGCGCGCTCGCCGGATTTAACTCCGTGTGATTACTTTTTATGGGGCTACCTCAAGAGTGAAGTGTTTAAACATCGACCCAGGACCCTAGAAGCCTTGAAGCATGGGTGGTACCAACGCACCAAATTCCAGCTTTGTAGACTTAAGAGTACACTTTGTTAAGGAGTGAAAAACATTTAACATTGAATTCCCTATTTCTAGTAGTTATATTGTCACCTTATAAGAAGATTATAATGTTCAATGATAACATAATTTTGTACACCTTGAGGACAAAATCTAAAAGACATAATTGTGAAAACATTTGGGTCACTTACGTGTAAGTATCATAATCTTTAGAAATCTTAAGAGGAATTTGTTGATCAGAAGGGACAGTGAAATATTTTTCCTAACCCTTCGCCTGATCCGCCCCTAATATTCTACCTTTATGACATACCCTTTACGATATTCTAATTAAAATTTAAATTATTGTATAGGCCTACGGAAAATATAAAAAAATATTTAAACCATACCCAAAGTATGTTTTTTTATCCTTTCATTTGTTTTTCATTCATAAACCTCATGTGCCATAGAAAAGCAAGTTTAAGCACTTACTACTTGCTTAAACTTAAGTAAGTTTAGGTACTTACTTTAAGCAAAAGTTGTAGAGGTTGGCCTGCCTGTGTATCACTGGCTGTATGGACACTGTACTAACGGCAGATCATTCTTGGATTTCCCCCTATTGATCTTTTTGTCATGGGGGAGACACGTAAAGCAGTTTACAGACTGCAGGGTGGTGGCTGGCTGCCCTCTATTTATGGACTTGCTAAAATCACAGACGAGATCTTTGATCCAATCTTGATGATGGGAACTGATCAGATGGTTAAACGGCACATAGTATCTAGACCCTTTGATGTCAACTTGGCCTTTGAGGGGATAGATCGTGTGTTGGAAAAACCTGGAGACATAGTATGGTATACAGATGGTTCAGGCACATAAAGGTGCTGGGGTGTACGGTCTGAGACCGGGATTAAAGAAAGTAATTACCCTGGGACAGCATACAACAGTATTTCAGGCGGAAGTGATGGCCATTAATGACTGTGTTCAGAAGAACTTGGATCGGGGCTTCAAGAAGGCACGTATTCATATTCATACCGATAGTCAGGCGGCAATAAAAGCACTTGCGGGTCCTATAATACAGTCCAAGCTGGTCTGGGATTGTTGGAAGAACCTTGACGTTCTGTCTCGGGATAACCGGGTAACTCTTCACTGGGTTCCGGGGCATAGGGGAGTTGAGGGTAATGAGGAGACAGACCGACTGGCTGGACTTGGATCTGCATCTGAGTTTATCGGATCTGAGCCGGCTTTAGGGATTTCTCTATCGTTGGCCAGGTCCGCTATTAATGGGTTGATTACATGTCAACACCATGTAAGATGGGCATTCCCATAGTAAACGTCTCTTAAACAAAGTTCCTTCTGGAGGAATCAAAGGGGCAGCAGATGTCCTGGGCAGAGCACAACTCAGGAGGATCATGGGGCTCATAACAGCGCACTGTGGTCTTAGGGTGCACAT
Source organism: Callitettix versicolor (assembly GCA_022606455.1). NCBI lineage: Eukaryota > Metazoa > Arthropoda > Insecta > Hemiptera > Cercopidae > Callitettix > Callitettix versicolor. Next base: position 95,765,746 of record CM040190.1, read on the forward strand.
AAATAGAATAGGCGTATACCACGGAGAAACCGTGTGTAGATTGTGCAGGTAGAAGGAGGAAACTGCAGGTCACATAATTTATGATTGCGAAGTTATTGCTAGTAGGAGGCTAGGGGTTTTCGGTTTCCAAGACCATAGGGATCTGCAGCAGAATGTGCTAGTCAGTGGGTTGTTGGAACTTATTAGGGGTACCAATCTGCTGAACTAGGTATTTTAAGTGGTAAGTTGCACAATAGGTCAATCGATCGCAGTGCCTGGGGTTGAATTATCCCTTCCTCTAGTAATAATCTTAATCTTAATCTTACTTTAAGCAATGAAAACTTGGGGACAATTATCAATATCTGTAACATATTTTAAACTCTATAGACAAATACTCCGTGATTAATAATGTGAAGATTGTTTAGTTTTCAGAAGTTACATTTGACGGCAGTATGACAGATATCCCATATCTCAAGTTCTAGGCTTGACAAGTATGTGATGTATTTGTTAGTTAATGAATAAACACTCTTCATTTCATAATGTAGCAAATGAAAGAAATTTTCATATTCGCTTTTAGTATATACATATATTATAAGAACGAATTTCATCAATATTTGTTTTTCACCTTTCTCCGTATTATTTAATGCTGTCAAAATACAATTTGCAAAAAAAAATGGACTTACTTAACTAAGACTTGTACACAGTTAATAAAAACAAAATTAGGGGATTGTGCTGTAGATACAAATCGGCCCACTGGAATCGAGTTCGTCCTAACGAGGCATCTGCCGTACAAGGTCGAACTGAACGTAACGATCCCACAATGTAGAACCGTGTCCATTAATGGTGGGCTTAAGAGTCTTCTGTTAACAGAAAATGCTTTGAGCAGTTAGCAAATGATTAGTGAACAGTAGCAGTGATTAATCACAGTTTAGAGAACAGTCTACAAATATTTCATTTAAGGTCACCGGTAGTCAGCACCTTCTACCACCGTCCCATTGGGAAAGTCAGCACGCCCTTGAAGGGAACTTTAATTAAATGTCGGTAAATACAAAATTACAAATATGTTACACAAACTTTCTCATTTTCATTCTTCGAAAAACAAAAACAACCAAAAAAATTGATAATAGATTTAATTTCACAAAATCGGTTCATTAGATTTCTTTCAAATTTTGACCATACATGAAGAAATGAAAAAAATTCAGTGTACCAAATTTGAAATGTAAAAATTACATGCCGTCAGGATCTATGTTTTTTTTTTTTCGATTTAGATCTCGAAAATTCTTTACTTAAAATTTCTTACACTGAATTGACTTATGTGTAATTGTCTTACCCAAACAAAATAATATGTAGCAAGTTTGATAAACTATGCCGAGTTCTCAACGTTTTCTTCGAAAGCTCTGGAAGCAAACTTTTTAGAGATTTACGGGCGTTTCTGCAAAATTTTATGAAAATCGCTACAGCCGATTTTCAGAAAATCCTTTTAATTGTTTTCACCAAACAAAAACAGTTAAACTTTTTTTCGTACAAATTAAATAAAATTGTCCCGAAATGTGGACAAACGAGACATGTAAGCCAAATTTAATCAAAATCTATAGTGAGAATGTAGGAACATTTAATTACCATGCTGTTATTGCACGTACTCTACTGTGACCTGTTTGACATTTCTATGCTTGTTTAGTTAAGTGGAAATCCCAATGTTTGTCTTGTCACGCCCTTCACCTTGCCATTGACTTTGAGGTAATATTTACAATCCGTAACGCTATTATCACATTAGCTTCATCATCTCTCGTAATGTCGTCTCATCCAATAATATAATTTCAAGTAATTAATATACCCGACAAAAAATAGCAAAACATTTAAAAGGTAAAACCGTATCTTTAAACACATTGTGTGTGTGTGTGTGTGTGTGTGTGTGTGTGTGTGTGTGTGTGTGTGTGAGAGAGAGAGAGAGAGAGAGAGAGAGAGAGAGAGAGAGAGAGAGCATCATTAAATTTTGAAACCCCATTTTGCTAAAACAACAGCTTTTAACTGATTTTACAGAATATAATCAAATGCAATTCAAAAGTATTCAAACAAAACTTATGATTCCGACGCGATACCTCCAATCCGGTTTTGGAGCTACAAAAATTAGGAAAAAATCTCAAAATCTGTTTATCAGTTTTATATACAGTGTTGCCCACGAAGAGGTTTACGCGTTTGATCCTCCATTATTTTCTCATTCCTCCATTGATCATTTTGAAATTATACATACTTTTTAAAGAAGGTAGCAGAAATAGTACGTGAGAATTGCAACTGGCTGATATTTGTAGAAACAAAATGGCGGCAAAAATCAATTTTAAATAAAGTATAGAACTGATTTTGTTATTTTGTTCAAACAAAATTATTAATATTTTTAATTTAATTAGAAACAAACCAATTAAAAGACGAACCAAATATCAATGAACATTTCATAAATCAGACATATTCAAACTGTAAACCATCCACAGCTACATACTGATAACAACGCCAATTTAATACTGCAGTACAATAAGATTTTTAGAAGATAGAACTTATTTATTTTGGCCGCCATTTTGTTTCTACAAACATCAACCAGATACAATTGTCACGTACTATTTTTGGTACCTTCTTTAAAAAAGTATGTATATATTTCAAAATGATCAACGGAGGAATGAAAAAATAATGGAGGATCAAATGCGTTAACCTCTTTGAGCGGCACACTGTATGTACTATAAATATACTGCATTCATACTATATTATGTCAGACTAAAATAATAACAAAGAAATTGTCAATATGAACAAAACGTACTTTTAACTCCTTCAATAATGTTACAGTCAATTAATGTAGCACATCTGTGTTCCAGTTAGTCTAACTTGCAGGCGCTATTCAGTAACCAGCCAATACAGGTATTTTTATTGCAACCAATTCGAAGAAAGTTGGATTTTCTTGACAATTATATTTTTTTCAAAAATCGTAATTATTTAAATTTATGTTAAAACTTAAAACTTATATATATATATATATATATATATATATATATATATATATATATATACACACACACACACACACACACACAATATACAAGGTGTCAAATCAACGTCGTGGATCGCACAAGTCAGAATAGACTTACATGACGCAGGAATAGACTCAACAGATGTTGAAGATAGACACGCATACAGGAGAAAGATGCTCGGTTGGAAGGTCCCAGAGAATGAAATCCCAAAGAGAGCAGGGGTAAAATAGACGGAGGAGCGGAAGAGGATCCATGGGGACAGGATGAGGGAGGTGTGGAGGATTAGAAGGAACAAGACTTGAGTCGGAGTGCTTTGCGTGATCCAACAGGGTCTATGCGCAAATAATAATAATAATAATAATAATAATATATATATATATATATATATATATATATATATATATATAATTTTCAAAAATCCCAA
>CM040190.1:95781662-95804162 GCA_022606455.1 Callitettix versicolor
CCCCCCAAGAAAAAGACCCGAATATTGACTTTCTCTTAGAGCGTTGAGTAACAACCCGTGATGGATGTTAGAAATTGGAAAGGTACATCTTAGTTCCGACCTAGAGGTTCAGTTTAAATTATATTCATTATCGTTGATATGCGTCCTTCATAACGCCCCGTGGAATTGTAGCAACGGTATTATAAGAATACAATCGTAATGCCACTTACTTAATTAGTAATTAGTTAAGGTAATTAATTATTTTAGTTGAATAACAATAACAAATAACTGTGAAGATTTGTAGCTGCCAGCGTATAATAATACAACGAAGTGAACTAAGAAAAGAGAAAGTCAATTTTAAAACAAATCTTGCTCTTAGCTACAAATATATAAGCACGCAGCTGTTTGGCGCGAAGGATGCAAAGTTCCAACAATTATTATCATTCTTTTTATATTCTTCTTCTTTTCTGCTGGGATTATTGTCACTACGTTGAGTATAATGATCTGCCTTCCCTAGCTTCGTCAATTCTACTTTTGTTGACGCGTTCCGGAGAACCTCTATCTTCAAAAACTATTTCTATACTCTTTGTTGACGCGTTTCGGAGAACCTCCATCTTCAAAAACTATATATATATATATACATTATTATTATTATTATTATTATTATCTGCGCAAAGACCCTGTTGGATCACGCAAAGCACTCCGACTCATGTCTTGTTCCTTCTAATCCTCCACACCTCCCTCATCCTGTCCCCATGGATCCTCTTCCGCTCCTCCGTCCATTTTACTCCTGCTCTCTTTGGGATTTCATTCTCTGAGACCTTCCAACCGAGCATCTTTCTCCTGTATGCGTGCCTATCTTCAACATCTGTTGAGTCTATTCCTGCGTCATGTAGGTCTATTCTGACTTGTGCGATCCACGACGTTGTTGATTTGACACCTTGTATATACTTAAGGATTCTGTTAGCAAGTCTCGTTGTTGGGAGTCTACTGATGTGTCCATAGAACCGAAGCCTCCTTCTTCTGATATCTGCTGCCAGGTTCGATATCTTCTCTGTGGTCTTCCGGGAGTGCAACCTGTATCCATCTTCTGTTAATCTCGGACCAAGGATCTTCCTCAAGATTTTGCGTTCTTCCTTCAAAATACCCTCCATGGTAGCTTTTGTGTGGAGTGCTAGCGTCTCGCTTGCATATAATACCTCCGGTTTTATGACTGTGTTGTAGTGTCTGATATATATATATAGAGTATAGATATAGTTTTTGAAGATGGAGGTTCTCGAAACGCATCAACAAAAGTAGAATTGACGAAGCTAGGGAAGGCAAATTATTTTCATATCTTACACTTTTTCAAACATCATAATCAGCGTTGAAATCTGCGTATATTAGCATTTTGTCAACAACATTATATTCAATGAACTCTCACTAATTTCGATGGATTTGTAATCCTAATTTATGCAAATTTTAACGTTGATTACAGTGGTAAAATAATATTTCCAAAAACTTATATAATGATTTTCAAAATTTGGAATTGCCGATTTTTTTCGAAAGGTTTTTTTTTCTGATCGACGAACTTTTCGAAGCTATTACCATAACAAAAATAGATTTTTCTTCAAAGTTTTTTATAAAATTGGACAAAAATTTAGAACGTGAGAGTGCCAAACACACACACACACGCGCGCGCTCGCTTTATATATTGAAGATTCTATTTAGAATGTTTGTTACTGAGAGCAGTCGGTGACGAAAGTAAGTTCTAAAACTCGGTTAATGTTTGATCTTTAACCTTTTGGTGAAAATAAACTATTAAATAAAGTGAAACAGTTATTTACACCGAGCATAGTCCAAGGCCAGCGTTTAAGTAAACCACAACTTTATGGCACAGATCTTGAGAGAGTAGTTCTCCAGGATTCAAGTAAACACGAAATTACAAGGCTTTAAAAGTGAGATAACCTTCCAGCCAGTGGTACGTTATTTATTTAGTTGTAAAATCTTTAATCATATCTCTACAAATTCGTGTATAGACAACCTTCTCTCGTAATAATATAAAAACAGGCCTAATATGCAATGGAAATTGTTACGGTATTGTAGAGGTTATGTTACATACATATTTAATGTAATGTTCTAACCGATATTAATGTAGTTGTTTTTAATAATAATTTTCTGTTTGAAATTTGAAATACTGGTGTGCTTTGCACACATCTCGAAATATTAAACAAAATTTGTACCGTGTGCCTTTTTTGGACAAAAACCAATCGAAACTCGGTTTACGAGAAAGGTAACAAGGATAGGATCAAATGTGAACTTTGATCAGGAAACATTATCAGTCGCTGATCAAATGTCTCAAAATAATTTAAGCAGTGATAGCTGAAATTTTGATTATATGTGAAGCGTTTTGATTTGGAGCAAGAGTACCAAGTTTTAAAGGAAAGGAACTTCCGGTTTGTACTCAAATAACAGTTTCAAATTCCATTTATTTTCGTTCGACGTTCTCGGCTTCCTATATTTCTAGGAAATTTCCATTGGAAAATAGGCTGTTGTGGACCTTGAATGAACGACAAACCTACCCTCTGGACCACTTTTTGAGAGGTTGTTTTGTGTGTGTGTGTGTGTGTGTGTGTGTGTGTGTGTGTTTGCGATGCCAAAAAAGGTGGAAAAAATCTTTTATAGACTACCTGGGGTAGGGTACGCACTACCCCAGAGTGTGGGACTTAAATTGAGTTCAAACTCAAGTTAAGATATATTGTTACCCACTAAAAAAACCACCAAAAGTATTCCTCTTCTGTAAACCTCCTCACGGAACCGCCGCCAGGTTCCAGGTTCATGGGAAGGTGGACTGGCTGAACGCCTACTCTTCTTCAGCGTTGGCTCTCCTTTCTCGATCCTCAGCCCTCAACTTCTTCATGACCACTGCAGCGAATCCCGCAATGGCCCTCCAGTTGGCCTCTGAAACCATCATAGTCGCAACCAGACTTTCCGGTGCAATGCTGCCTCGCAGATATGTTTGCAGCCTCATCGTTTCCTCGTCGAATCTCCGACACCGGAAAAACACATGCTCCGCATCTTCCTCCACTGCTAGAAGACAGAGGGGACAAGCCGAGTCCATTTCCAGCCCGAAACGGAACAAGTAAGCTCGGAAGCAACCGTGCCCAGTGAGAATCTGTGTGAGATAGAAATCCACCTCTCCATAATTCCTGTTGCACCAATCCTGGATGTTACCTATGAGTTGGTATGTCCATCGTCCATTTGTTGATTCGTCCAACTGTCGCTGCCATGTCTCCAGGGTCCGATTTCGCTCCTCTATATGGCTATATCGCGGCTCAGCATTTCGCTTGCGCCAGTAGAGCCTCGCTCTTACATCAGCCATCAATTCCTTGAAGGTTCACCCGCCACTACGCATGCAGCATCGTAGGAAACTGTTTGGTAACCACTCACGACACGCAGCAACGCACGGCGGTGCACCGCATTAACCTTGCACGCATAGCTCGCGACTGTCATAGCCTGGCTCCAAATCGGCGCTCCGTAAAGGAGCACCGAGCTTACTACCCCAGCCAGGAGTCGACGGCGTGCCTATCTTGGACCTCCCAGATTCGGCATGAGCCTGGAAAGGGCTCCTGCCACGTTCGCCACCTTTTCACTAACTGCCTTGAGATGTTCCCTGAAGCAGAGTCTCGCGTCAAGGTATTCAAGGGCTGGGACGGAACTTATCTGCATATTTCCAACTGTAAGAGTTACTGTTTCCCTCTTTTTCCTGCTAGTCACAAGCACGACCTCCGTCTTCTGATCGACGAGCTGCAGACCCATAGATGTCAACCATCTCCGGATTGACTTCACTGCCTCATTGGCCCGAACCTCAACTTCTTCCAAAAACTTCCCATTAATAACCACCACAAGGTCATCTGCGAATCCAAAGACTTTTACGCCTAATGGTACGCCGACCCGTAAGACCCCATCATACATGATGTTCCAAAGGAGTGTGTGTGTGTGTGTGTGTGAGAGAGAGAGAGAGAGAGAGAGAGAGAGAGAGAGCGTGTGTATTTTAGCATTCTCACGTTCGCAATTTTGTCACGATTCGATTCAAATTTGGTACAAAAATCTACCTTGGTTAAGTTCATTATCCAAAAAGTTTAAAATACTAAGATATGCAGATTTGCACGGTGTAATTGATAATTTAAAAAAGGGTGTTAGATAAAAAAATATTTGTTGGAAATTCGCTTCAATAACATCAGTGAAAGAGACTCGCGATTATTTCAACTGCGAATTTATTTTACCACAAAATCTGTACAGGTTTCAGTTATAACTTGCACGTTCGTAACTGGCTGAATTTCTGGAAACACCGGTTTTGGGGGAAACAAGCCGATTGTTGTATTTCCTCGATGTATCAGTCGAAATACACGTGTTTCGAGAGAAATACAGAGCCAAGGTTTCGTCTGGGTACTTAGCGTTTTATTTAACCCTCATTCTAAATAATTGGAATGATGTGAAAAAGTTAATGCAATGTTTACGCATTTTTTTATAATACAGTGTTGTAAATCGTGCAATAAACACTTCTCATTTAAACTTATATAAAAAAAAACTAATTTCTGCAATTGAACCAAAAATAAAAAACCATGTATCATGTTTTCTCTTCCTTCTTATTTTAATTACGATAATTTGTTCGAAAACACGACAATTCAATATAATTTTTAACAACATAACCTAAAACTTCATAGCCTATCAGCTGTTCAAGGAAATCAGCTGATCGTTACGAATTAATATAAAACATTATCTTTGAAATAAATATAATGGAAATATCCTTGAACATAAATACCCGGTAAACTTGTTCAAGATATTTCCATATTTGATTTTTGTGCCAAGTTTTAATTAGTAACTCACCGATAAAATTTTTTTGTATGACTAAAGTATGGTTGAATGAATGCCCGGTGCCCCTGTATCTTTTACCATAACTATAAATTAGTGTTATTTGTTACCAATATTAATTGTAAATTTACTAAAAACTGATGTTGTTATAAAATTACAAATAGTAGTTGAAATAAACGCTATGGTATTTTAAAGCGATTAATTTCAAACACTTCTTAATATTAATGTAGTTGTTTTGTCTCCATTAGAAACAAACATAACCTGTAAAACTTAGAGCACCAATTAGTTAATTTGGAAAAATATTTTCATCGATAATATTAACGTATTAAATGTGTTGTTTTATTGTAAATAAAGAGCTTAATTTTTTAATACTTATTCGAACTATTTTATAGTTATTTGTCTAATTACGAAATAATGTGTTTTTAATAGTTTACTTTTACTTTCTTAAGGCTAACCTACTTTACACACGGTATTAAGGTATGTGAACGCATTAAACGTTTTTGTAGTACTTCTTTTTAATAGCAATCACGCTGTATACACACTTACAATTGTATAAATAAATCTTACCGCATTAAAACATAATAATCGTGGCACGCACTGTCTCGCTGATGTGATTGAAGCGAATTTCCAAAAGTAATTTTTTAAGAAACCCTTCTTCTTGGAATTCAAATTTTCCCATCAGCATTAATGTAACTTTTTAATTACGTTGAAAATACGAAAATGTATGCTATATCCGCGTCAAACTAATTTATTTAATTTCAACTGATTTTAAACATTTTAAATACTGATTTATATCGTTTTAACACTGATTACGACGGTAAAAACAAATTTTTCAAAACAATTTAAGATAAAAAATCGTATGGACTTTTAAAGATTCGAAATGGTCACCATTTTGAAACTGTTATAACGAAAGCGTCCAAACTAGCATACGATTATTGATTGCTAACACACACTCATATATATTATAGGCCTAAAACGTTAAACAACCTTTCAATATTTATTTAAAGGTAACATTTTTTTTTTTAACGTCCGACTATTGTGCACACTTGGGCTAATGCAGACGATGGGATGATTTATAGCGTATGAAAATGCCAAGCCCTCGCCGGGAATCGAACCCGGGTCGTCGGGGTGAAAGCCTAGTACGCTATCAACTAGGCCACCGAGGCGGCTTTTAAAGGTAACAATCGACGCTCATTTCAAAGTTACGAGTCTGGTACTTACCATGATGGCCACTCCTATAGCTCGTTTTCCAATGTAAATTCGTTAAAAATATAATACGAGGGTTGATCAAATATAAACGAGACGCCTTTCTAAAAACTTTTCCGTTGGACATTGAACTCTAAAGGGTGGGGTTTCAGGTAGTCTGGGAGGTTTGGGACGGGCGTAGACGGGCAACATTTCCGTTCGGACCCTTCAGTATAAAACTATACAATGAGTGAGAGTGAAGTGCACGTTTCCGTGGAGCAGAGAATTATTATTAAGTTTTTGGCCAAGGAGGGGGTCAATCCGACTGAAATCTTTCGTAGATTGACGGCTCAATACGGGGACAGGACCCTGTCAAGAGCTCGCGTTTTTGCTTGGCACAAGGAATTCGCCGAAGGACGGGAAGCAGTAGAAAACCTGAAGGCCAAATCACGATCGTCGGCCGGAAAGGTAATGGCCACTGTATTTTTCGACAATCAAGGCGCCTTTCACGTCGATTTCCTCCATCAACGACGCACAATAAATGCACAATATTATTGCGATGTTTTAGAGGCCGCAAAACAGTCTTTTCGTAGGAAAAGGAAATCTAAACCGGTGAGAAACGTCATTCTTCTTCACGATAATGCCCGACCACATTCGGCGAATGCTACGAGGCTTAAACTCGATCAAATTGGCTGGGAACCAATGGAACATCCCCCATACAGTCCAGACTTATCACCTTGCGACTATCACCTGTTTGGGCCACTCAAAGAGGCGCTTGGAGGCCAGCGTTTCGAAGACGATTCTGCGGTGGAGACCTTCGTGCTCCAATGGCTCAATGAACGCCCGAGAACTTTTTACGAAGATGGAATTAAAAAACTTCCAATCCGGTGGGAAAAATGTGTTACTCGTGCGGGAGAATATGTAGAAAAATAAGTTGTATCAAGAATAATTTGTAAGTAAGCAATAAATTTTTAAAAAAATCAGTCTCGTTTATATTTGATCAACCCTCGTAAAAAAAAAATTCGATTATTTTCAAGAGAACCTTCATCTGTGACTTAAGTTCTATCAAAATTTATTGAACCAGTTTCGAGATATGTGTGTTTTCTCGATAGAATTTTCAGAGAAATAACTGTTTGAAGAAGTATCGAATCGTTTATTTTTTTACCTCCATAGTAAAGAAACATGTGACCTGTAAAAGAGAAAGTCAAATAAGTTGTAAATATTTTCGATATAGGATTAACTACAGATTATCTGTGATTGTAGAACACCTTGGCAAAACTACACAACTTGTTATCTTTGAACTAAATACAGTACGGTAGTTTACTTGCCATAGATAGAAAAAATATTTAATCTATGCTCTATCAGTTTAATACAAATTGACCTACATATTGTAGTTATTTAGCCAAGAAAATTACTGTATCGCCGTGGCCTTGATTTGTTTTGCGCAATTTTCAACTTTTCTGAATACTTTTACAATATTTGCGAATTTATGTTCCTGCTTTCCGTTTCCATATACGTTCCACATCCGTTTCAATCCTTTTGACATTCAACTAGCTGAGCACATTTTTGCGAATTGAGTTGAATTGAAATAAAATAAAATAATGATCACATCACTCAGCTGGCTAGTTGACGTGATAGAAGCGAATTTCTAAAAGTGTTTTTCTATCTTACCCTTTTTGAAATTCTGATTTCACCATCTTAATCAGAATTTGAAATCTGCATATGTTAGATAACTTTCATATTACATTTAAAATAAGAAATGAACCCTCACCGCCGTCAAAATAAATTTCTTAAATTTTGTGAACTCAAAATACTAATTCAAGCCGTTTCTAACGCTTATTACGATGGTGAAATCTGATTTTTAAAAATTTAGAATAAAAAGTTATTAATTTTTAACAATTTAAAACGGCCACCATTTTGAAATTGTTGAACGAGTTTTGCTGGTTAACGAACTTGTTCAAGATATTTCCATATTTGATTTTTGTGCCAAATTTTAATTAGTAACTCAGCGGTGACATTTTTTTACATAACTAAAGTATGGGTGAATGAATGTCCGGTGCCCCTGTAACAATGTTTTTATTAACAATAAAACACACCGGTTATATCTTGGGATTACACGACAAAAATGTAATTAATAATATACGAGGTGTGTTCAGAAAGTAACGAGAATATTTTTTTAACAAAATATTTACTTATTCTTCTACATTGATGTTGTCGCCTTCAAAATAGTCCCCACTGGAGATTATGCACTTGTGCCAGCGCTCCTTCCAATCCTCGGAACACTTCTCAAACTCGATCTTTGAGATAGCCTTTAGTTCTTTCAGCGATGCGCTTTTAATGTCATCTACGGCTGTAAAACGACGGCACTTTAAGGTTCTCTTTATTTTTGGAAATAGGAGAAAGTCACACGGAGCCATGTCTGGCGAATATGGAGGCTGGGGCATCGTTACAGTACTGTTTTTGGCCAAAAATTCACGAACAAGCAATGAAGTGTGAGCTGGTGCATTATCTTGATGCAAAAGCCATGAATAGTTTTTCAACAGATCCGGACGTTTTTTTCGGATTGCTTCACGCAAACGGCGTTGAACTTGTAGGTAGTACTCCTTATTGACCGTTTCACCTGGTGGTAGGAATTCATGATGCACTATGCCATTAATATCGCAGAACACAGTGAGCATAACCTTCAAGTTCGACCGCACTTGTCGAGCGTTTTTCGGTCTTGGCGAGCCAGAATGCCTCCACTGGTATTATTGAGCTTTAGTTTCGACGTCATATCCGTAAAACCATGTTTCATCACCTGTTATAATACGTTTCAGTAATTCTGAATCGTCGTTGACTTCATTTAGTGACTCCTGAGCAACTTTCATTCGCCGCTGTTTTTATTCAAAATTCAACAATTTTGGAACGATTTTTTCTGCCACGCATTTCATACACAAAGTACTGGAAACAATGTCATGAAATGATCCAATCGATATGTCAACATCATCAGCGACCTCTCTAATTGTGATTCGGCGATTGTTCATAACCATTTCTTTAACTTTTTCACGTTTTCATCGGTTGTTGATGTGCTGGGGCGTCCAGGGCTTTCGTCATCTTCAACGTCTTCACGGCCTTCTGGAAACGCTTATACCACTCGTAAACTCTTTCTTTACTCATAGCAGACTCACCATAGGCCTTTGTTAACATTTCACATACTATTTTACTCTTTATTCCATTTTTTACGCAAAATTTGATACGAATTCTTTGATCCATTTCTTTTAACAAACGAAAATCGCCGAGCTCATAAAAATACGTCTAACCTTATTGGCTATCACAGACAAAGTCAACAATGAAAACAGCTGAAAGTTTTATCATACGTCAAGGGCATGTATACCAACATAAAAAATGTTTGACAATCGGACTCTCCAAGCCCGCGAAATTTAAAAATCCTCTACTTTCTGAACACACCTCGAATTGTAAGGTTTACTGCTCTTTCAACAACTAAATAAATAGTTGTTTATTATTTACACCGCAGGGGTTGCAGACTAGCTGCACCTATTGAGTGGTTTTAAACGTCCCTCGCGGTACCCGAGTCTAACACACACTTACACTTACAACACTACACTTGCGACTTTAACACTTTACACTCACACTTACATTTAGTGAGGCGATAATAGCCTCAATGTGCTTTTCGCCTTAAAATAACAACAACAAAAAATTCAACAACTACTATTTATTACGAATTTTCCATTAGTAAATTAACATTTTCAAAGAAACTTTGTTTTAAATTCGTTCCAAATTTTTACAGGAAAAAGCCTACGTATCACAGTAATAAAGAAACCACTGTGTTACCTTGAAGACGTTTTGTAGATTCAAATTGAACTGCTTAGCTAAATTGTTGAGATACTAAGTGCGTCTTCCGAATATTCCCGAACACGCAATACTCGGCTTTATTGTCGGAGAAAGTGAGAGAGCAAAACATCTCCTGCTTTCCAGCTCTTCGAACCGCCAGTTCTACTCGCTGCTTGCGGTCGTGGAAGGTTACGTAGACTTCTTTCTCAACAGGACACGCTGCACGCGTCGTTGATTTCACTCGAAATTAATGGTGTCGCGCATAGATCAGGTGATGTGGCGTGTTCTAAGGCAATCACTTAAAAATATTGTAACACAAATATCCAGGTCGGCTTTAAGAAATCACTGAACTCGTCTCTATTTGTCGGTATTACTTTCTTTCAAGTTTCTTTCCGTTTAAAGCTTCTATCATCCTTTAAGCCTTCATTATTCTTTTGTAAAAAACATCTTGCAACTACATCTTTCCTGAAATACTCATTTAAGTGCGCATGCGCTAACCCGTGATGTCATTTATTGTCATGTTTAAGGAAGAACGACTTTTTGGAGTAAAAACTCAAGTAATAAATATAATTTTTTACGATCAAAATAGCTTTACTTTGTATAATGAGAAAGTAACAGTGATTTATTTTAAATAAATAACAGAATAATAAAAACAGTATAAGTAATAAACATTTTATGATGCACAATAATTTCAAATGGAAACCTTTAAGACACGTGATAGAAATGAATTTTCCAAAAGTATTTTTTTTATCTTACCCATTTTGAAAATCTGTTTTCTCCATCAGAATCAGCGTTAAAATCTGCGTATATTAACGATTTTAAACTATCACTTTTTTCATAAAATACGAAAATGAACCCTGACCGCCGTCAACAATTTTTTAAACTGATTTTTAAATTTCAAAAATGATAATTTATGCAGTTTTTAACGCTGATTAAGGGTGGTGAAATCTGAATTTAAGACAAAAAAGTTATGATTCTTGTAAAGGTTTGGAATGGTAGCCATTTTGAAACTGTTAAAAGAATTACGCTGGTTAAAAAACTAGTTCAAGCTATTACCATAATCGATTTTTGTTCCAAGTTTAAATCAAATCGGATAAGTTGAGATCGTAAGCGTGTTAAGACACACACACACACACACACACACACACACACACACACACACACACACACATACAAATATATATATATATATATATATATATATATATATATATATTTAATGACCGCATGAAAAGAGGTCTAGAGGTCACGATCGGTGCTAATTTTAAGTTTCAGAATCTGGGGCCAGTAGCTCATTTGCTAATGAAAATTCGCTAGTCAAAGAGGGGCGGAGTCCCCTACCTTTAAGAATTATAGTAAAAACGTTAAAGTAACCATGTCACTTTTATGTTTTATCAAACTCAGATGTTTTTTTGTCTATTTCAAATGTTCTAATTTTTTTTAATTATAATTTTACTTGTTAATTTTCACTAAAAACATCAAAGGATGTAACTCTGAAATGATTGTACAAATCACGCGTTATATTGCTGATTCTCATTTTACTGATACCGCTGACCCACAACTTGATGACGTCTGCAATTGATGACGTCTAGTAAAAATGTTATCGTCACAACCGTATTTACCGATACTGAGGCCTTGGGCGAATTGAATATGAGCCCTTGGTATACTACATCTGATCGAAGATAAATATGTATTCAACTTTAAATGAAAAATAAAAAATTATTTTTAAATTAATTATTGTCTCACTCATTTAAAAATTACGTTACTGTTCAATGTATACTGCTCAATTCATAAGAATGTTTGTGCAATCTTGAACAAGCAAAGTATGAAACCTAACTGTGTTAAATTAGGTAAATTTTAAAATGCTTTTTAAATTGCTGCAATTTGTGAATTTCATCTTAAGTACCCCGCAAGGAGTGCAGACTAGCTGCACCTATTGAGAGGATTTAGACGTCCCTCACGGTACCCGAGTCTAACACACACTTACACTTACAACACTACACTTACGACTTAAACACTTTACAGTCACACTAACATTTAGAGAGGCGATAATAGCCTCAATGTGCTTTTCGCCTTAAAATAATAATAATAAAAAAAAATATTCTTAAGTACATTTTTCGTAAAGTACTTCTCAATTGTCTAGTACTTTGCAGCAAAATATTTGTTGTTCGCTTAATAAATTTTGCATACATAATATCTTTTCATCTAATATTTTTTATTCAATTTTACAAAGTGCAAAATTATTATATAAAAATGCAAAACGTTCACTAACATTTATATACTTCTTAAGTTTGATTCTCGTTCTTTATTTTTTTTCATTAATTTTTTTCTTCTTTCAAGTTCTCTTTCCGAGGTGAGGCCCCCGGCTTCGCTTATAAGTAAAACCGGCTCTGGTTTTTGTCGGTGGAACTGTTAGATTTTGACCTTCAGAAAAGGGTTCAGCGCAGTTGTTAAGATTCAGTTTCTAATTAGAATCTGACCTACAGACAGAACACTCTGCATCGCTAAATGTTTTAACAAACACTTCACCTTAGCGTACAAATAAAACGGTGACGCTCATGTTTGTAAAGCACGCAGTGAGTCCGTAGGCACCTTGTTTCAAACATGAACTACAAATTAACAAGAACGAATCAGCTGACTTCCGTGTTGCCTGCACTGCCGCGACGCGAACTGAACCGCTTGTAACGTACAATTTATGTGTTCCTTTTTAAATGTATTTGATACCCAAAAATAGAAATGACTTTTCAGTTTTATTCTACTTAATATAATTCACACACAAATGTAATATAACACACAAAAGTTGTGGTGAATTTTTCAAAAGACGCTGCTTTCGTATAGGTCAATACATACAAAAATATGTGAAATAATGAAAAATACAGAAACCCTTTTCTTTAATCGATGTATGATTTTTTCGAGACGTGTCGAAATTAGTAAGCATGAACTTCTGAAGAGATCAGGCGGCTCTAAATTCTAGAAACACTTTATTACAAGAAAAATACTAGAATATTCGAAAACACTATCACTTTTGAAACTTTCGTGCAGTGAATATGAACGTACTAGAATTATAACCCTTATGACAGATATGCGAGCGCACGTTGCTGGTGGCATCTTGCGTCAGAGTGTTCAACTACGGTTATAATAGCGCGTCTATTTTCTCAACGCTTTCTCCACTGACCTTGCAGATTGCAGCGCTCTTGGCGGCAAATAGTCCAATTATTTCGACTTTAACCACTGATATCGAGTACGCTAATTATAATGGTACTTCTAGTCGGTTTATATTCACTGGTTTCGGCCGCTACAAAGACCATTTTCTCAAAATTGTTTAGTGATACGTCATTTCGTTTATGAGTAAGACGAACGGACAGTACGAATAACCGACGTACAGACGGACACGCGATTTAAAAAAATCCACTCCTTAATGGTTAAATTATGGTAAAAACCAAATGTATATCTGTATCTCCAGATACGAAAGACCTAGATCGCTGGAAATGGACGTAGAGTTGTATCTTAGGCTTTGGAGATGCACAGAGAACGGGTTTTTTTAAAAATTTCGTCTCAAATGTTAAAATATGGTACATTTTTAATAATTGCTTAAAAATTTAGCGGGAACGATTCTCTAGGATCCTTGGTGATTTCGGTGTAGGCCTATGTTACTGACAGGTGGCGATGGTTATTTGGGAGTACAACCTCCTCCCAGAAGGTTAAAGGCGAAGACAAAATTGAAAAAAATGAGTTTGGCGGATCGAGATTAGATAATAAACGGATAAATAGCTGTAAGAGTGTGTAGATGTGCCCGTAGAAATGTTCCCAACAATTTTTAACTCAATAACAGATTCTGTTTACCAGTCATTAAACGTTATCCATTTTATTCCACGTAATAAACTGAAATAATATATTATTCTTCAAAATACAATAAAAATTACACACTGGCGCTCATGTTGGATAAACCCAGCGTCTTCGGAAACATGTTCTGTAAGTGGTAAACCCGGCCTTCTACTTGGACGCTGACCGTGCTGTGAATGGCACGCTGGGTATGAGCGGTCACGTAAGACGCTGTAATTCTTGTCATGTTTATCTCTCGCATGAACTTTACTTTGCAAAGCAACTTTTCCAGAGACTTGACATTACTTATACGGTTATTATCACATTGCCTGTTATAGGAGGTAAACTCATGAACACGTTTTAGGTAATTGGGTCGTCCAGACCTACCTAACCTGTTGCAACTTCTATGCTATTATTAGTGATTTTATAATGCACGTAGCATACTAGTTTACCTTGAAAATACTTTGACTCGTAAGTCTATGGCACTATAATTATCCTACCCCGCATAAGTGAATTTGCATAATTTTTGCACAATCTTTACTGTTTCTAGTTCTTTATGGACAATAAACGTATTGACGGTCGTTAGTGTATGCGAAATACTACACAATACTTTATTGTACATTCAAACCGATTTTTGGTAGAATAAAGTATAATATTTGGAAGTAACGTGTTGCGCAGCTGTATCGGTTTACGTGATGAAAGCGAGTTTCAAAAAATAGTTTGTTTACGTTATCCTTTTTGACATTCTGATTCCGCCAGTATAATCAAATTTACGACGTTTGGCGTCAAAATGTTTCCGGAATTAGTCAATGAAAATTTATTTTCATTGTTGTACCATAACCACCGACCACATATTCAAATAATTAGGATTATGACCTATTCTTCCCGTCAGTGGTCTATCCACTCACCTCATAAAGGCTACCGCGGTTTCGAAACTATCGTTTCATCTTCAGGCCGTTATACAAAATGTTAAATCCCTCTGTCGAGGTCGTCACAAAATCAAACAAAACATCACAAACACTGAGCACAATTACACGTTTAAAATATTCATCATGAAATTCGGCTTGGCTAAGCTACAGACGGTACTCGTACGTCTTTACGTTCCGGACTGCCTAACGACGTACGAGTCGCATGTGTAGCTTGGCCAAGCCGAATTTCAGGGTGAATATTTTAAACGTGTAATTGTGCTCAGTGTTTATGATGTATGTTTTAATGTTTTGTTTGACTTTGTGACGATCTCGACAGAGGGATTTAACATTTTGTATAACGGCCTGAAGATGAAACGATAGTCTCGAAACCGCGGTAGCCTTTATGAGGTGAGTGGATAGACCACTGACGGGAAGAATAGGTCATAATCCTAATTATTTGAAAATTTATTGTAAGTGCGCATAATACTTTAAACCTTATTTTCCTTCAAAATACTCTCCTCCTGCATACATACACTTTCACCGTTCAAATAATTGCCAGACACGCTTGGCCATTTTGGGAAATTCCACTAAACCGCTTCGTCGCATTTTCCATCACCTCTTGCGAATCGGGAAAACGATGTCCTTCAATGTCATTTTCAGTCGTGAAAACAGGTGAAAATAAAAATCAGGTGGTAAAAAACACGGTGCTTTCTTTACGACCCTCAGATGAAACGTCAGTCTGCTGAAGAAAATCAAAAGCAACATCAAGAAAGGGAAAATTCTCTTGAATAGAAGACGGGGTAAGTGATGTTAGACGTACTTTTTTCATTACCAGGGCTTGATTCACTACGAATCTACTTCTTCAAGGGAAAACAGTTAAAATAGGAGATTCTGAAACGCTGCGAGATGCAGTTAGATGAAAACCACCTGGATAATGGGCAGGTAACGATTGGTTTTTGTTGCATGACACGTCACATTGATCGCTTGCCAGGCACAATGGAAAACTCTCCCTAGTCTCCCGACCTTGAATTACCGGATGTTTACACGATTGGAAATGACGTTGAAAGGACATCGTTTTCCTGATTTGTAAGAGATGATGGAAAATGCGACGAAGAGGCTAAGTAAAATTTCTATTTTTTTTTTTTTTTAAGGAAAAGCACATTTAGGCTATTATCGCCTCCCTAAATGTAAGTGCGAGTAAAGTGTTAAAGTCGTAAGTGTAGTGTTGCAAGTGTAAGTGTGTGCTACTCGGGTACCGCGAAGGGCGTCTAAATCCTCTCAATAGGTGCAGCTAGTCTAGTAAAATTTCTAAAAATTCAGGTGTTTTCAACAATTGTACGTAGGAAGACAGTATTTTGAAGGAAAATAAGGTTAAAATATTATGTGTACTTTCAATATATTTTTATTGACGTATTCCTGGAACATTTTTGAGCCTACCTCGTATTAGCATTTTAAAAATTTCAAATTACATTGAAAATACAAAAACTAACCTGACCGCCGTCAAATTCGAAATGTTGATTAATGTATGCAGTTTTTAACACTGATTGCGATGGCCAAATCAGTTTTCGAAACGAACAAATTTTCCTGTGTGACACACGTTTCCAAGAATTACCAAGAAACTTTTATACCAATGTTCAATCAATTCTGGCTAAAATCATGTAAGTCTGCTTAACACACACTGCTAACAATAACAACTGGTTGAGAATAAACTCACTGAACTTTAAAACAATCCAAAGACTCTTTTCCGATTAAAGGAAACGAACTGTCAAAAGCACTTGGCATCTTGGAGGTAGTCAAAAATATTACTACAGTTCCGGCTTAGGCGGGTACATTGTCATTACACTATGGATGCTTGTGACGAAATAAGTTCAAAGATGACTTGAAGTGCCTGTAGGGTTTGTTGATTTCATTGGTCTAGTTGTGAACAAGGACGAAACCAAGTACACATGCACGTCAACCTCGAATGAAACATAAAGGTCATTATAGTTGGCAAACAAGTGAGAAATGTGAAGGATGTTAACTACTTAAGTATAACTTTTTTATTATTTAATTAATAGATCTGTTATCAATGAAGAAGTATGATCATTCAAAAGTTCATTGTGTATATTCGTTGATAAGGGAAAACACAAAATTGATAATAGATAAGAAATTCGTGACATTCAAGAATGTAATATGTTATTAAAAATATATTTCTAGTTATTTATATATTATATACTAGTTGAATACCCTTTCTTTGCTATAATATAAAAGTTTTGAACATTTTATATGAAAATTGAAAGTGAAGAAAAAATATGAATTATAAAGTTGTAAAACAATTAACGATTTATCATAAGATCGAATGTTTCCTTATTCGGATACCATTTGACCCATTTCAGGTAATTCGATAAAAACTACAACTCAAGGAAACGATTGAGTGTTTTGTTCATAGGTAAGCTTACCATAATTTCTGCACTTTAATCCTGGATATTTTTTGCAGTGTTGTTTTTTAACATACAAAATATTTTTGTTCATTTATCAATCATTTCATTATATTGATTTACAACTAACGTAATTAGTTTATATTATTTTTAGAATAAAAAATGTTAAATAAAAAATGTCAAAAAATCCAAACTATTACTTAGAACTGGGTCCTGCGACTACAGCTGTACTCTCGGGTTCTTGATTCTGCCTTGGAATTTGATGGGTGTGGTATTTCTCAGATAATAGTACTTTTCTTAACGAATACCTTATCAGTTTTAATTTTTTCTTAAAATTCCACCCAAGATAACTTTTACGTTTAGAAGCTCCTACAACCGAAACGGACATTCTTCCTCTCTCAACGTCCAAACATTTCTCGTTATAGAAAATACTCTTTCCATCCGTCCTGATATACCAGACACCTCGAACTCTACAAACCTGAAAAGTTTTTGAAATCAATGTTGTACTTTCACATTCAACCAAAGACTCCCTTCCACTTATCTTAAGGGCTTTCTTCTTCTCCTTTGGCTTGAATTTTTCCAAAAGCTAAATCGAAATAGAGCGAAAGTTCCCGGCCACCCGGTCTTTCATACAGATATCCGAATTTCAGGATATTAGTTAATCCTGGACATTTCCTCAGACACATGCCCAAATCCCGGACATATGGTAAGCCGGCTGTTTGATATCTATAAGTTACTAATCATTTCGCAGCTACAAATATAAAGATTTTCCGCTTTATCTATGGATGTAGACGATTTGAAAGAATCTTCTAGAGAACTAATTCAATTCATCGCCTTATATTAGGTTACTGGAGTATGCAGATTCACGTTTCCTGTTCAACATCTGTGCTTATTATACACCCCGAGTAGCTGTAACTTCAAAGAGACTTATAAGTTTTCGCCCTACATTAGCATTAGATTCATCACCTAGTTGCAGAAGCTGAACAACGGCTCTGCTCTTAGCTTCACACATTGCAGGATAACATGCTTAAAGTCCCTTCAGACCGTTTGCATAGCTTCTTGATGATCCCAGATGTTTTCTGAAGTGGCCATTTTCAGTAAGTTAAGTTCTTCGCTTCAGACAGTCTCTACTCATCTTCATTAACCGGTTGCTGAGTCAGTTTGTGCCCATAAGCTTTTTTCAGTTTCCATAACATTGTAGGCAGTAAATTTCTTACAATAAAATGGTTTCTAGAGTATGGTAGAAAATCTGTTATAATACCTTACAATTAAAGTCTCGTAAATGTAGGGGTGCAGACTAGCACCACCTATTGAGAGGATTTAGACGTCCCTCGCGGTACCCGAGTCTAACACACACTTACACTTACAACACTCTACTTACGACTTTGCACTCGCACTTACATTTAGGGAGGCGATAATAGCCTCAATGTGCTTTTCGCCTTAAAACAACAACAAAAATCTCGTGACTGCAGGCGCTTCGATCTCACTTTTCTTTCACCAATTACATTTTATTTACTGTTTTACATTTATTTGTGTTTCTTCACGAACCGGTTTTTATAATCTGTATCGACTTTTTGCTAAGCCTTCGGTATATTGACAATGTTGTGACGTCACAATCTCACTGTTATCTCTCCGGATGAACTAAATCCAAAACATTATCTCTGTTTATTTTCCGCTTGTAAAACGGTTTCACAAATAATAATTAGAACACGTCCAAAGTGCAATGGCACAAGCCAGCTGGTTTCTTGGCGACGAAAGTCATAATACTCCAACTCGTAACACATATATAATGACTTATCATTTTATATGAATTATAAATAAATACATTAAGTCCAGTCACAGTTATTATACACAGTAATTATAAGTGATACTTGAATCGTAACAACTAATCTACTTGTGGTAGTTATATGTTTGTTTATTTTATTACGTATTTAATGAAACCATGTATACAGAAAAATTACAGTTCATTCACATAACATAACTCGCATCGAAACATTGCATAATCGAACCTGTTTCATTTATCGATCATCAGCAAGTTGTTTCACCGGCGGCATACCAATGACATATCTAATGAAAACATATTCTATTTGTAATGCACCTACGCGCACGCGCGCACACACTATCCAATTCAGTATTAATTTATTGTAAAATTAATTAGTAATGCGTTAACTTGTTTTTAAACAAACCTACAAAACACTATAAGAAGGGTTTACTGTTCGACAGAGAGACTAAAACAAAGAGATTTAAAATTCTTGTCACGAAAAACCAATGACTAATCGTCAGCTGTTTTGAGTAGTTATGCCAAACGGGCAAACGCATGTTTCTAAATGACCTTGGCATTGATATTCAACTTAGTAAATTTAGAATTAATCTTATAACTTTTCCTGGATTTAATCGTTTTCATTACGAGAAACAGAAAGCCTAAATTTAATTTTTGTATTCTTACTAATTACTAAATTACTAGAAACTACGTCAGGATTGGTGTCCTGTTACAAGATTGTTTTTATCTAAATGACCTTCGTATCAACTTCCTTGTTCAGATCCAGCATTAAGTTTTTTTTTAACGCATGGTTAATGTAAACCTCTTACTTTGTTTTGAAAGAAATCTGGTAAGATATTAAGGAATGTGGTTTCGTGGCAAGGTAGTCCATACTGGATGGCCATGTTGGTGATATTCGTCGAGCTAGTTTGTTTTTTTAAAAAAAATAACTGGTTTTATAAAATATTATTTCCGATGGAAGATTCCGTCCAAATTTTGTTATTGAAAACTATGAAATTATTTAATCCTATGACATTTTGGTGCGTAAATTTGAGGGTTGTTAGTATTGTTATTTGTTTCTCCATTTTGGTACAAATAAATGTTGCGAAAATATTAAAAAAACATTTCTCACGCTCAATCATTTCACCAGAAAAATCTTGTTCGAAAGCAACCTTTAAAAAAAATTCGGAAAATCAATCTAAATGACCATGGAGAAGCATAACAGCGAACATACATTTTGTTTGGACATTTATAGACTACATTTGAATAAAATTCAATCAAAATCGTTTGTGCCGGTTTTGAAAAAAATTTAATTCAATAGTCCCAAGGTACGAACAAACGAAACCTGAAATTTTATCAAAATCTGTCGTGGCTTAGGGGTCTGGAAAACAAATAAAATATTAATGGATAACAAATTTGAAATTTTTTCGTGAGCACTAACTTTCTTATCTAGATCTACAAAAATTAAAAGTAGACTATACGAGGTCTGTTGCTGCTACCGGCAAACAGTGAGCGCGCCGCGACAGGTTTGAACATGTCTGTGCGTGTTGACGCTTCCCTCACCCTGAGCCCGATAGACACGGTGTTACGTCGCTTAGTCTCGCTGCAGCAATCGCCCGTTCAAGTCCTTGCTTTACGGTCTCGTCGAAAAATGTAGTGTTCAGATGTACTCCAAGGCAAGCCGCCTCGGTGGTCTAGTGGATAGCGTACTAGGCTTTCATCCCGAGGATCCGGGTTCGATTCCCGGCGAGGGCTTGGCATTTTCATACGCTATAAATCATCCCCACCGTCTGCATTAGCCCAAGTGTGCACAATAGTCGGAAAAAAATGTACTCCAAGGCCCACCGTACTCGCTCGACCTTGCATCCTGTGACATAAGGATGCACAGTCATATTGGTCATATTGGAGTTTTATTGGTCATTCTTAAGGTCATATTGGAGTTTTATTTGACAATTTCACAGAGTGAAAGCGGTGATAACAAAAGCGACGGAGGTTCTTAACAAGCGGACTTCCAGCACTGCTTTGAAAAATGAGAACTTCGTAGGGATCAGCAAGAAGAGTGCGTTGAAGGGAATAAACTTTGTAACGTAATTGATCAATAAAATGATTTGTAGCACCAGCCCAGTTGCTTAAATTCTGCACCTAGAATGTTTGTCCGAAATAAAAATTTGAAGTACTACATACAGATTGCCATGAAATTTATCGTAAACAATTTTAATATTATGTCAGTTTTTTTTTTGCAATTTCAGTCTTCAAATCAAATAATGTTTAATTTTTGCAATGATTATTGCACTACAGCTGTATATGAGCAGGCTGGCAGAAGATTACAGTGCCTCTATGATCTGCCTGAATTATTATATTATCAATTGATCTATGATATCGTTTTCATAGATTAATGTTCGATTTAACATAACCTCAACATTAATAATAACGATACTTATTAAAAAAAACCTTATCAAAGCACGGGTATTCAGGTAGTAATTTCTTTAATGAGGAAGTAATAATTAGGAAAACAATCCTAATATAAATTTTGAAATATGATTAGTGTGTAACAAACATCACTTTTTTCCTGAATTAAATTTATAAATTACGAAATTTTACTACTTATAAACTTTATTGTTATTTCCATTTACGACTAGGTTTTTCCCTCGTGATTTAATTTTAAATACGAAAATAATTAATCGCGTGATTGAAGCAAATTTCCAAAAGCATTTTTCTATATGTTACCCTTTCCTGATTTCAATGAAATCTGCATTAAAATTTGCGTATATCAGCATGATTTTAAACTTCAAAATTATATTAAAAATGAACCTTGACAACGGCCATAAAATTGATGTTATAATTTCAACTGATTTTGAAAATACAAAGTGTTAAATTATGCAGATTTTTAACGATTTTTACGATGGTGAAATATATATTTTTTTAAAATAATAAGTTATAAAACGTTTTTAAGGATTTTGAAAAACGTTTAAAAGTATTTTTTAAGTTTTTAAAACATTTTAAGGATTTGAAATGGCAATAATGTTTTAACTGTTGAACGAATTTTTCTAGTTATCGAAGTAGACCACGTCGTTACAATAATTGATTTTTGTGCAAAGTTTGAATCTTTTTTTTTACGTCCGACTATTGTGCACACTTGGGCTAATGCAGACGATGGGATGATTTATAGCGTATGAAAATGCCAAACCCTGGCCGGGAATCGAACCCGGGTCCTCGGGATGAAAGCCCAGTACGCTATCAACTAGGCCACCGAGGCGACTAAGTTTGAATCAAAACAAGTATACAAAAAAATTTAACGACTTCTATAAAAGTAATTTATAAGTCAGGAAAGGTTCTCATTTCAAAGTAAAGGGACTGCATCTTACCATGATGGCTGCTCCAATAGTTCATTTTTCCATTGGGAATTCGCAAATAAATTAAAATTTTATCAGTTCGAAGAAACCCCGCTCTAAATGTCTATCGGGCAACAAATAGTACAGTGCCTTTTATTGTGAACTGTATTAGCATTCTACCATTGTCTGGTGCACAGGTCTGGTTGCCTCCACAGGTCAAATAATCGCGATTGTAAATATCGCTTCCTGTAGCCTATTAAGTAGGCCTACAATACAACTTTCACCTTTACACAGTTCACTTTACATGCCCTGTAATAGGCTAACATTTATGTTTTTTTGTTTTTACATACCTTACTCTACATTCCGGCTGAAATAACCTCAGCCAAATAAAACTGGTTACGCTGTCTTCTGCT
>CM040190.1:95809162-95874162 GCA_022606455.1 Callitettix versicolor
GACGTTTTAATAATATTTTATACTTCTTTATATAATATTTTAAATTTGAAAGTTTATGTGTGTGTTTTTGTTTGTTATTCAATCATTGTTTGTTATTCAATCATACATTAACTACTGGACCGATTGAGATGAAATTTAAAATGAACATTGTTTAGGTACCTGAGATGGACATAGGTCGTTCACAGTAACAAAACGGCGCAAAAATTCGTTCGGATTACGGCTGAACATCGCTAAACACTCTTTTGAAGTGGTCACACGATTGCGCTTATGGTCGAGTGTGAGCAATCGCGGCACCCATCTCACGGAGAGTTTTCTCATGTGCAAATATTCGTGTAAAATATGATGTAACCGTTCAGTTGAGATACCTACAGCATGAGCCAACTCACGCACTTTCATTCTCTGATCATCCAATATCATTTCATGGATTTTAAAAGCTGGTCATGTGCTGAATGTCGTGAGTTACGAATATTAATAACGTTTTGCTTGCGAAATGTGAAAAATGTAGGATGTTTAAAATATATATAAAAAAATGTTTACAAAATACGCCATGACGGATATAGGCCGGAAGAATACCCGAATAAGCTGTGATTATGAACCAGAAATGCAAACAGTGGTTCTCAAATTGTTGAGTACAGTCCACAAGAAGTTTCTCAACTAACTCACTAACATTACAATTTATTTAATGTTTAATATTTGAAATATGAACTTAAAACGTAGTACACTGGCATAGACTTAACTTTACATTCCAGTAAACTAAAACATATTTCCAACACCCTTGTGATGACGGATCCAGTAGAAGACGCAGGGAATCCCAACCACAAAAATATGAAAAGGAAACAATTCTTAATTAAAAAGTAGACTACTGTAATTTCTAAAAATATTTACTGACGTAATTTCCGAAACGTTTAAATAAAAACATTTGACCCTGAAACATTGATTCATCATCGTGTGGTATTTAATGAAGGTAATTCCAGGTGAATTGTGTTAAATTAGTTTCCTTGTAAAATAACTGCATAAAGTTTCGCACAATGCAAAATCCTTTTAAGTGGTAAAAATAAATCATTCCGTAATAAATATAACCTAATCTAGACCTAACCTAATCTAAAGTAATAATAGCCATTTTGAAGGATGTAAAATCAAGTTTTTTGCTGCAACATTGCTACTTCTAAAACCGTGAAGTGCAGAAAACCAGTTTCTTAATGGCCATTTAATTAGCAACAAGGTACTTTAACAAGTTCACATATGCAAATTCTTCAGTCATTTATTATTAGTGCATGTCAGCAAAACTTAATCTTATGTTGATGACACATGTTTTATCAATACTTTTGCGCTAATGGTTTTATTATTATACAAAATTATTATACAAAATAATAATAACGCTGGCACTTTTATACTGTAAAATTCAGTTCAAAACAATTTTTTCTACAAAAAATTCGCATTAATGTTGATGTTAACGCAATGACGACAACCATTGATTGTATATTCTACAGCAGAGAAATGGACACAATGTCTGTGAAGACCTAGGTTATTGAACTATTAGCCTACGGACTTTCACGGCCTGGAGCGAGGCTAGGCACTGTTGAAGGCTATTTAGTGCTGAGCCCACTGCCCACTGTATTTTGATTATGCCTGTTTCCGAGTACAGCAGCCTATTATTAAGCATCCTATACAGTAACTTCCTGTTAAAATATGTAGGACAGTCGAGATTTCACTGTTATAAATAAATTGGAAATTATTTGTACTAAATTTATTAAGTAACGAATACTGGCAAATGCTAAAACAACTTCCTTTCAGACGAGTTTCATCAGATAAAGAATTGTCATCCTCTGTAACCGAGAACAATAGTACAACTTCCCATTTTGCAGAAACACGGTGAAACTGAAGTAGATTTAGTGTTCTTACCTTTGCTATTGTTTTTATTAGTTTCATTAAATTTAAATGTGATACGTATGTATATACGAGGTGTGTTCAAAAAGTAACGAGAATTTTTAAATTTCGCGGGCTTTGAGAGTCCGATTGTCAAACATTTTTTTTATTATGTTGGTATACATGCCCATAAAGTATGGTAAAAATTTCAGCTGTTTTCATTGTTGACTTTGTCTGTGACAGCCACTAAGACGTGTTTTTATGAGCTCGGGGATTTTCGTTTGTTAAAAGAAATGGATCAAAGAATTTGTATCCAAAATTGAGTAGAAAATGGAATAAAGTGTAACAAAGTGTGTGAAATGTTAACGAAGTCTGCTATGAGTAAAGCAAGAGTTTACGAGTGGTATAAGCGTTTCCAAGAAGGCCGTGAAGACGTTGAAGATGAACGCCCTGGACGCCCCAGCATATCAACAAGCGATGAAAACGTGGAAAAAGTGAAAGAAATGGTCGTGAACAATCGCCGAATCACAATTAGAGAGGTCGCTGATGATGTTGGCATATCGATTGGATCATGTCATAACATTGTTTCCAGTGTTTTGTGTATGAAACGCGTGGCAGCAAAATTCGTTCCAAAATTGTTGAATTTTGAACAAAAACAGCGGCGAATGGAAGTTGCTCAGGAGTCACTAAATGAAGTCACTGAAACATATTATAACAGGTGACGAAACATGGGTTTACGGATATGACGTCGAAATTAAGGCTCAATCATCCCAGTGGAGGCATTCTGGCTCGCCAAGACCGAAAAAGGCTCGACAAGTGCGGTCGAAAGTGAAGGTTATGCTCACTGTGTTCTTCAATATTAATGGCATAGTGCATCATGAATTCCTGCCACCAGTTGCAATGGTCAATAACGAGTACTACCTACAAGTGAAGCAAACCGAAAAAACGCCCGGATCTGTAGAAAAACAATTTATGGTTTTTGCACCAATATAATGCACCAACTCACACTTCATTGCTTGTTCGTGAATTTTTGGCCAAAAACAGTACTGTAACGATGCCCCAGCCTCCATATTCGCCAGACATGGCTCCGTGTGACTTTTTCCTATTTCCAAAAATAATGAGAACCTTAAAGGGCAGTCGTTTTACAGCCGTAGATGACATTAAAAGCGCATCGCTGAAAGAACTAAAGGCTATTTCAAAGATCGAGTTTGAGAAGTGTTTCGAGGATTGGAAGAAGCGCTGGCACAAGTGCATAACTCCAATGGGGACTATTTTGAAGGCGACAACATCAATGTAGAAGAATAAATAAATATTTTGTTAAAAAAATTAAAATTCTCGTTACTTTCTGAACACACCTCGTATATCTCGTATTTGAAAAGTCTATTTATATTTTTAATGGCCTAAAGTGTGCTTTGTAAAAAACAATGTATATAAATGTTTACCAGATGTATATGTAAAAAGCTAAAAACAATATGTATGGTTTTTTTTTATTTCTATAGACACTGATGTATTCTGTAGTCGTTGCTTGTGTGATTGCAACGATTGCTTATGTGATTGCATGGGCTACAGCATCAGACGTAGCCCTGTAAGGAAACAAAGAGTGGAAATTCTGTGGGTAAACGGTCAAGGTTTTTCACAACTACAATAATTGTTTGTTCTGAATTGCAACAAGACAAAACTACACTTAAACTTGTTTAATACATTTTACTATATTAGTTTGCGTTAATTTTTTAACAAAATATTATGTTAGCTTTGGCGAGAGGAGTGAATAGTAAAAAAGTCTGCGTACGGAAGAATGTAACGGAAATATGGAACGAACGAACAAACGAATTTCGTCTCTATTTCTGTCTTTCTCTCCCTCGTTTTCGATAACAAAAGCGTATTATGTGGAAAACTTGTGCTGCTTTGGTTTCGGTATTTTTCAATAGTTGAAGAATCACGTTGTAGCCTTTTATAATACATTTGAAATTAATAAAACGTTTATAATAATTGTTGTTAATATCGCTACTATTTAACAACATAACCTGAAACATAACCTATCAGCTGTTCAATGAAATCAGCTGATCTTTACGAATTAATATAAAACAACTGAACGTTTAATATAACTACAGTAAATAATCACGTATTTATTTATTTAAACGAAACAAGATATTTCTAAACATATCTTCAGACTAATTGTGTATTATACCATTAATACCGCTTCTGTCGGTAACTCTCCGAGTTCCACAGTGTACTTTTTTTATATTTTAATGGTTTCTTCGCTAACATCAAAATGTATACTTCACCCACTTAGCGTTTGAAATAGTGTTTTCCAATTTCCAAAATATTTCCAAAAAATGAAGAAAATAAGCTTCTAATTAAACCTAGAAGCAGAAGCCTCCCAGGGATTAAACCTTGAGTGAGATAAATACAACTCTGTAATGACAGGCCAGATGGAAAATCGTAATCCAAGACTGAAATGCTGTCAGCCATGAAAATCTATCGAGAGGGATTTTTCTATGTGAACTGAAGGGTTGGGAGACAGTAAAAACCCTGTGTAGAGAGTAACAAAAAAAAGTTTTGGAACTTATTATGAGATTCTGTGATTTGATTGTTCATTCGAACAGGATAGACTGTATGCCATGCGTCAATAACAGTAGAAACCCATTTAGAGGGTATAATAAGAAAACCATGAAACTTATTTGATACTTATTAAAAGATACTGTGATTTGAAAGTGCTTCTGAACAGGATAGAAATTTATACCAAAGGATAGACCGAAAGGATAAGGAAACTTCAGGTCACATAATCTATAATTGTGAGGCTTTTACCAGAAAAAGGCAAAAGGTGTTACAAGACCATGAGGACCTCCAGCTGAATGAGATGGTCTAGTGGACAGCTCAAACTGATTGAGTGAATGAACCAGTCTATTGAACTAGTTCCCGTGAGGGTTAGTTGCACAATAGACCATTTGGTTGCAGTGATAGGGGCTTTAAAACCCTTAATCAATATACCTGTTTATCTGTCAATGCAAACGCAACAAGGATCTGCATGTTGATACTATCGATTTTCAAAAATTTATTATTCAGTTTTTTAGAGTAATTTCACTAAGAGTAAAGCACTATTTCAAACGCTAAGTGGGTGAATGTATATATTTTTATATTAGCATTAAAAGCATTAAAATATTGAAAAAGTACACGTGTAGAACTCATGTAGAGAAGCTTTTGTTAAAAAGCTCGTATAATACGCAATTAGTCTGAAGATATGTTTACAAATATCTTGTTTTGTTTAAATAAATAAATACGTGAACCTAGCTTAGGTATTATTTACTGTAGTTATTAAACGTTCAGTTGTTTTATATTAATCCGTAACGATCAGCTGATAGGCTATAATAAGTTTCAGGTTATGTTGTTACGTACTGTCAATATTAACAAGAATTATTATGAACGTTTATGTTAATTTAAAATGTATTACAAAAGGTTATAACGTGAACCGCGTTCTCCAACTAAGGAAAATTACCGAAACCAAAGCAACAGGAACTATTCCACATAATATTATTGAAAGAATAATTTACAAAAAAAAATTAAATACGTCAGAAATCCGTAGTCCCACTGTTTTAAAGTAATATGCCTACCGCTGATCTTGTACAGTACTTTTATGTGCCGAATTGTCGAACTTAAGTGTTATTTCGGACAAATAGCATTCAAAAAAATAATAATATCACGTAATATACTGTGATTGAAATAAAAGACAGTTTTAACATTTTGACCCATTGATGAAAACGTATTTAGATTAAATAACTTATTTTAATTACTAAAACGAAATTGTATTTTATTAGCCTACAATAGTTTATCAGAAAGCTGAAGTTAACGATGATGCTATTGGTTAGGAAATGCTATTACACACTACAATACCAAACATGTAACTGCAAGGGAATGATTAAACTCCTGTAATTATATAATTGCAGACCAAGTGGAACGGTGTAATGTAACGTAGCAGTTATTTATATCAGTAGTGTAATAATGTACTGTGACTTATTCCGATGAAGCGTAAACATGTCATTCAGTTTTATCCTTGTTCTTTTTATACTTTCTAACTGAGCGTGTTTGCGTATACCTCGATCATAAGTGTTTCTTTCGATGTTGGTCCAATCGCTTTATCGCGGAAGAGTAGAGACCCATCTTCCTAGCACTATCTAGTGAGTTGTGGACCACTGGCCATCTTTCTAATCCCACCCCTATTTTCATAGACCTAACTATGGTAAATCGAAAAAATAACTACATATTAAAGAAATTGTTATTTTGCATATTATAAAATTTGCATGTCTGGCAAGAATTTAAGACTTAAAGTTTTGACAAATTTAAAACATTCAGTTTTTTTCTTTTCAAACTTAACCATCTTATAAACTTTTCATTTTCTTACTTTGTTTCACTTTTTCTTACAGATTTATTTCTGAATCTCATATACGCTCACTTTGAATATTTAATAAAGTTGCCGTAAAATTCAGCTGCCTTCCTTACCTTCGTCAATTCTACTTTCGTTGACGCGTTTCGGAGAACCTCCATCTTCAAAAACTATATCTATACTGGTCACCAATATTATGGCCCGTCCTATTTATAATTTTCTATCTCCACCTCGTACCCCTCCTCTATTCAACACGTGTACATTAAACCTGACGTGCTCGCTTCTGATTGGCTCCTTAAAACTTTCTCTTCAACGGTCCTGTTCATTTTTGAACATTTTTAGATTTTTAAACGTAATATCTGCTTGAGTCAATATCAGTTCGTAATATCGTCGCAAGCAGATATTACGTTTAAAAATTTAAAAAATTTATAGGAGGGAAACCGTTGAAGAGAAAGTTTGAAAGGAGCCAATCAGAAGCGAGGGAAAACGTATGATTTTGAAGAGCCAGTCAGAAGCGAGCACGTCAGGTTTAATGTACACGTGTTGAATAGAGGTGGAGATAGAAAATTATAAATAGGACGAGCCATAATATTGGTGACCAGTATAGATATAGTTTTTGAAGATGGAGGTTCTCCGAAACGCGTCAACGAAAGTAGAATTGACGAAGCTAGGGAAGTCAGGTCATTATACTAAACACAGTGATAATAATTCCAGCAGAAAAGAAGAAGAATATTAAAAAAATTCCATAAAATTGTTTATATTTGGACTGGTGAAGGAAAAATCGAGTTCAGCTTGGAATGAAAACTTGCCTCAACTGTTGATGTTTCTGTTCAGAAAACTGAGTCAAAATAATGGAGGGAAAACCTGCCGGGGGAGAGATTTTATAAATATAATCTGTAAATTCCGTTAGTCTTAATCTTCTGAAGGCTGAACCGCCATCAAATCTTTAGTAAAACATTCACCATCTTCGGTGCTCAGAAATGGCTGTCCATTAAAGTTCTTAAAAAAGGAACTTAACTGGATATTAGATTTAATGGTCACATTTTTCGTGGTTACGCTTCAAGTTACTATCAATAATTGTAAAGCTTGTTCATAACTTTAAGAAATTGTTGATACATTTTTCATAACAATGACAAATTTGCATACCTATAGTTGTAGGAGATATAAATAATTAATACGAAATATTTTTTTTTATTTTGAGGCGAAAAGCACAATGAGTCTATTACCGCCTCCCTAAATGTAAGCGTGAATGTAAAGTATTAAAGTCGTAAGTGTAGTGTTAGACTCGGGTACCGTGAGGGACGTGTAAATCCTCTCAGCTAGTCTGCACCCCCTGAGGGAATACGAAATCCATAACAAAATAAGCTAAATAATTTAATGAACAAGAAATAACATACACACTGCACAGTAACGTGTGATGATTGATTTTAGGTAGATATTATAGAAAGAGGTAATAATAGAGATAACCACTATACATTTAGGCCGAATGTTCGTACCCGAAGGAAGACAACTGGGCTGGAATTCATCTGTCCCTTTCTGGGCAAACTGAACTAACCTACATCTATTTCTTTCTATTACAATTTGCCTCAACTTGCGCGCTGTACTTTTCTTTGTTCCCAGAGTTAGGTCTTATTTTGGTTTTATCTTGGAATCTTATTCTTTCGTCCTTGGTAGTCTAAAAATTCAAACACCTGTTTCGTCATCTATTTCTTTCTATTACAATTTGCTTTGTTAGACACTTTTGTTAACAAAAATAATAATTTCTTTTGTTGAAAATATTAAACATTATTGACCGTATTACAATATGAATTTCAACAGGATAAATCCGCATTGGACCTAATAAAGAAAACGTTAAAGTTTATTCAATTTATGGACTAGGGATTTCAGAAAAATTTTGCATGATCTAAACTAGTAACGATTTTCTTAAAGAACGTAGGTCCATACCTTAATTAACCTTTAGATATACGAACGTATCTAAATGACAAAAAAAATTAATTCGTTTAAAGGATTTAATTCAAATTCTTTTGCTGTCTAACCGGGAAAAAAACCACGAAAATAAGCTAATCTTTGGATAGAATTTGTGACTACAAAAATTTAATTTAGTAAGATTTTGACATTTTTTACGTAAGAAAATAATTTATTCTGACTTTCTATTTCTTGCACCAAATATTTGAGATTAATGTCTCCCCCTCCCAAAAAAAAATATGTTCATTTCATATCCTAAGACCGTTCATGTTATACTAATAGTTTATGCAAAGGATAAAGTAGCCATAAATAAGAAGGAAACGAATTCTGCGGATGTATTTATCTAAAAATACATTAAAACATAGTTTTAAATAAAGATAAAATCAAAAACTGTTTTCTACTACACACAGATTTGGATAAAACTAATTTTACTTTCTCCCTAGGCCTATGCAGTAACCTATTTAGAAACTAGAAAGTTATGTAATAAACCAAAACATTCTGCAGTCTTAAGCCTCTTTATAAATCTCTTCAAGATACCGAATCAAAAACAGAATTAGTTCACGCAAGGGAAAATATTTATCTGCCTGTGCCAATTTGGAATGCAAGCACATTTTATCCATGGATAAATGGATTGCTAAGTTCTCTTTTAATTCAAAATTTAATGGTAAGGTAATTTATTTTTAAAAATATCACTTGTTATAGAAAAGGCTTCATGTAGCATTTTAACTCCTAGTTAACAACAAAAATATAAATATAGGTATTTATTCAAGCAAGACATACACACTAGGTTAGTCTATATCCTCAGGTTAATAGAGGTTGGGTGAAGGAATGTATATTTTAACATTATAGCCTTGGGCTACGTAATAAAAAACGATCAAGCCCAAGTTTCTAAAGGAAGTACTGAGGGTTCATTGACAGGAATATATTTCAAATCTATAATTATTTATTAACAAGAATGGATCAGCTGACTTCCGTGGCCTCTGCTGGCTGCACAGCGAATAGTATACAATATAAGTGCTATTTTTAAAACGTATTTGATGCATAATCATAAAAATCACTTTTGAAACGTATTTGATGCCTAAACATAAAAGTGACTTTTGAAACGTATTTGATGCCTAAACATAATAGTGACTTTTGAAACGTATTTGATGCCTAAACATAATAGTGACTTTTGAAACGTATTTGATGCCTAAACATAATAGTGACTTTTGAAACGTATTTGATGCCTAAACATAAAAGTGACTTTTGAAACGTATTTGATGCCTAAACATAAAAGTTACTTTTGAAACGTATTTGATGCCTACACATAAAAGTGACTTTTGAAACGTATTTGATGCCTAAACATAATAGTGACTTTTGAAACGTATTTAATACATAAACATAAAAGTGACTTTTGAAACGTATTTGATGCCTAAACATAAAAGTGACTTTTGAAACGTATTTGATGCCTACACATAAAAGTGACTTTTGAATCGTATTTGATGCCTACACATAAAAGTGACTTTTGAAACGTATTTGATGCCTACACATAAAAGTGACTTTTGAATCGTATTTGATGCCTACACATAAAAGTGACTTTTGAAACGTATTTGATGCCTACACATAAAAGTGACTTTTGAAACGTATTTGATGCCTACACATAAAAGTGACTTTTGAAACGTATTTGATGCCTACACATAAAAGTGACTTTTAAAACGTATTTAATACATAAACATAAAAATGACTTTTGAATCGTATTTGATGCCTAAACATAAAAGTGACTTTTGAAACGTATTTGATGCCTACACATAAAAGTGACTTTTAAAACGTATTTAATACATAAACATAAAAATGACTTTTGAATCGTATTTGATGCCTAAACATAAAAGTGACTTTTGAAACGTATTTGATGCCTAAACATAAAAGTGACTTTTAAAACGTATTTAATACATAAACATAAAAATGACTTTTGAATCGTATTTGATGCATAAACGTAAAAATTACTTTCTGAACGTATTTGATGCATAAATATACATAAAAAGCTTTTGAATCGTATTTGATGCCTAAATATCAAAAAGCTTTTAAAACGTATTTAATGCATAAATATTATATATTTAGATAAATATATAAATAATATATATATTATTATATAAATTATAATTTATATATATTATTATATAAATAATATAAAATATATAAATAAATATATATTATATATATTGCTTTTAAAACGTATTTGGTGCATAAGTATTAAAATGATTTTTGAAACGTATTTGATGCATGAACATAAAAAACGTGTACTTTTGATGAAATCTGGCGGCTGTATATAAACACTAAGTGCAATAATTATATATATATATATATATATATATATATATATATATATATATATATATATATATATATATATATATATATATATATATATATATATATATATATATATATATATATATGACATCATTTCTATTATCACACTAGATAAATAAATAATATTTTCACGCTTGCGATGTTATTTCCCCAAGCTAAAAAGTTTTTTTTGTCAAATATCTATTTTTTTCTTGGGTTTTGGCAGCTACAAAGGTCAATTTTTCCAAATATTTAGTGATCGATCACATCGTTTACTACCACGAGATACGTTACACACAGATGGTTACTCACTGAATCCGTCCTTGATCGAAGAGTCCTTGACCGAGGGTCCAATAATAAAAAAGTACACGTGAGGAACTCTGAGAGCTACCGATAGAAGCTTTTGTTAAAGATATCTTTACTGAATAAATAATTAGTATAAAGATATGTTTACAAATACCTTGTTTTGCTTAAATAAATAAATACGCGAACCTAGCTTAGATATTATTTACTGTATAAGATCAGTTGATTTATATTAATTTGTAACGATCAGCTGATTTCATTGAACAGCTGATGGGCTACAATAAGTTTCAGGTTTTGTTATTAAAAAGTACCAATTATTATAAACGTTTATATTAATTTCGAATATATTATAAACGGTTACAACGGCATGTGATCTTCAATTAAGGAAAAATATCGAAACCAAAGCAACACAACGTTTTCATATAATACGCTTGTACTGTTATCGACAAGGAGGAAGAAAAGGAGACAAAAATAGAGACGAATACTCGTTGGTTCCATATTTCCGTTACATTTTTCCGTTGGCAGACTTTTTTCTATTCACTCCTCTCGTCAAAACGAACATTAAAACAAGCTTCTTTTCAAAAACCGTTATATGAAAAGTATAATGTCTAAAAATATTATCCTTTTTTTAAGGTCCGTAATTAAAAGTTGTAGCTCTTTTGAGGACGTTGAACTCAAAACACAGAACAAAGATGGTTTTGTGAATATCACACAATAGTTCTATATGCACAGAATACCCTAAACCCGGTATTTATTTGTTGTTGACATATTAGATGATTTAGAGTAAAAAAACTTTAAATTTGTATTTAGCAGTAACATAAGATAAACTAATATAATTATTTCGAATAAAATTGATTTTGGTTCTAACGGCTCCGTTGGATTGGGTTTTTTTTAATGTTAAATAGGTTTATTGTAGAGAAAGGTAGACATAAAGTCACCAACACCTGGAGATGCTCAGTTCCCCTCACTTTCTCTCTCTCTCTCTCTCTCTCTCTCTCTCTCTCTCTCTCTCTCTCTCTCTCTCTCTCTCTCTCTCTCACACACACACACACACACACAAAGTACAATATATATATTGTCAGTACCCTAATGACCAATTTGCAAGTACTCTTCATATTTAAAGGTTTGTATTTAGAGATAAAAATTTAATTAAATTTATAAAAAATTACCATTAAATTGTTGTTTGTTTCAGGTGAACTGGGCCTTAACGTGCCACTTGACAATGAATTGTTTCTGCTCTCCTATCTAAGAGTATGCAAATTTTACCCAAAAAGTGCTTTTGAAAAGGTAAACAAAAATCTAAAATCTACGTACAGTAAGTCTATAAATTAATACAGTTATGTTCGTGTTATTCTGTTATATTAGTAAATTGCATGAAATAACGCTATGAACAAAATTTGTAATGCTATTTCAATTAATTAAACGTACTTAATGAAAATTTAAAACGGCATTATTCTTACTAACAGTAAAATGAAATATATTATTTCCTTAACATTTCAAATACTATTGTAAAGAAAATATATAAAATTAATTATTTTGAATGGTCATGCTGATAATGTAGCACAGACAAAACTTATTTAGGCTTAGTGACAGACAAAAGAAGTAATAGGCATCAGTTTAGATTCAAACTTCAAATAGTAATGCATTCAAAGCAGAAATTAAAAAAATATTTAATTTTTTAGCAAAATGTTATTAAAATTTCAATTTGTTTTCAATGCTACTTCAACTGCATTTTGTTACATTTTAGTTTTATGTAATTTAAAATAGTAATTTACAAGTGAATTTTGTGTACTCATTTTTTTTTTTTTTTTTTTTTTTGTTATACAAATGTGGAATAAAATTATTAATGTTTTGTACAACTTAGAAACCTGTCCCCTTTTCATGCACACAAACTTTAAAAAATGTTTTAATATAAGGAGCATTTACTACTACTATAAATGCTATAGTTATAACTATACTATACAAATTCTATAATTATAAGAACCTAACTCAGTCAAGGCCATTTATTAAACTACATTTTCTGAATTTACTGTAATTCTTTCTTATTTGCTTTCTGCAAATTTTAAAGGTTCCCTTTTAGCTCACTATTAACTCAATCAAGGCGATTTATATGAACGTTAAAATACATTGTATTTACTGTAATTCCTTCTTATTTTGCAAATTTTAAAGGTTCCCTTTTATCTCACTAGTTACTCAATCAAGGCCATTTATATGAACGTTAAAATACATTGAATTTACTGTAATTCCTTCTTATTTGATTTCTGTAAATTTTAAAGATTCCTCTTTATCTGACTACTAACTCAATCAAGGCGATTTATATAAACGTTAAAATACATTGAATTTACTGTAATTCCTTCTTATTTGCTTTCTGCAAATTTTAAATATTCCTTTTTATCTGACTACTAACTCAATCAAGGCGATTCATACGAACGTTAAAATACATTGAATTTACTGTAATTCCTTCTTATTTGCTTTCTGCAAATTTTAAATATTCCTTTTTATCTGACTACTAACTCAATCAAGGCGATTTATATGAACGTTAAAATACATTGAATTTACTGTAATTCCTTCTTATTTGCTTTCTGCAAATTTTAAATATTCCTTTTTATCTGACTACTAACTCAATCAAGGCGATTTATACGAACGTTAAAATACATTGAATTTACTGTAATTCCTTCTTATTTGCTTTTTTGCAAATTTTAAATGTTCCCTTTTATCTCACTAGTTACTCAATCAAGGCCATTTACATGGAAGTTAAAATACATTTAATTTACTGTAATTAATTCTTATTTGCTTTCTGCAAATTTTAAAGATTCCTTTTTACCTGACTACTAACTCAATCAAGGCGATTTATGCGAACGTTAAAATACATTGAATTTACTGTAATTCCTTCTTATTTGTTGTCTGCAAATTTTAAAGATTCCTTTTTATCTGACTACTAACTCAATCAAGGCCATTTATACAAACGTTAAAATACATTGAATTTAAAATTCCTTCTTATTTGTTGTCTGCAAATTTTAAAGATTCCTTTTTATCTGACTACTAACTCAATCAAGGCGATTTATACGAACGTTAAAATACATTGAATTTACTGTAATTCCTTCTTATTTGCTTTCTGCAAATTTTAAAGATTCCTTTTTATCTGACTACTAACTCAATCAAGGCGATTTATACGAACGTTAAAATACATTGAATTTACTGTAATTCCTTCTTATTTGCTTTCTGCAAATTTTAAAGATTCCTTTTTATCTGACTACTAACTCAATCAAGGCGATTTATACGAACGTTAAAATACATTGAATTTACTGTAATTCCTTCTTATTTGCTTTCTGCAAATTTTAAAGATTCCTTTTTCTGACTACTAACTCAATCAAGGCGATTTATACGAACGTTAAAATACATTGAATTTACTGTAATTCCTTCTTATTTGCTTTCTGCAAATTTTAAAGATTCCTTTTTATCTGACTACTAACTCAATCAAGGCGATTTATACGAACGTTAAAATACATTGAATTTACTGTAATTCCTTCTTATTTGCTTTCTGCAAATTTTAAAGATTCCTTTTTATCTGACTACTAACTCAATCAAGGCGATTTATACGAACGTTAAAATACATTGAATTTACTGTAATTAATTCTTATTTGCTTTCTGCAAATTTTAAATACCTTTCTATGTTTACAGCTAAAAAGATTCTACAAGTTTAAAAATAAATATCCAAAATATGCTGAAAACCTCTTACCCAGTTTGGACAGAAATATTTTTGAACAGCGTATGTTAACGGTTCTTCCATTAAGAGACCAACATGGAAGAAGAATTTTAATGGTTGAAGTTGGAAGTAAGTTAAAGTGTTGTTTCTTCGCATTTGTGCTAAAACCTTTGACTTTTGTATTGCTGTATTTAAGTGTATTTAATGGATATTTTACGTAATGGTAATTTTACGTAACACCACTTATTCTGCTTACTTGTGAATAATGCATCAATATATTTTGCATTTAATGGATTAAACACATCCATGATTATAGTTAACTGTTTGTTAAATTGTTTTCCATTAAATTAATTTCTTACTAGTTTATTTTTATAAATGTCACAAAACTGGTATTTTTTGTAGCAATCACTGTTGTCTAAACATAATTCTTATAAAGTTATTTTAAAGTTTTGTTTTTAACAGAATGTTCAATTCTTAAACTTTGTTTATTTTAAATCAGTACTTATGGACATTTCATGTGCCATTACATTTATGTAATGTCTGCAATTTTATGTCTTAAAATTGCTATCTTAGATATCTTGTTCTTATGTCTTAAATTACAATACTTATTAAGTAATATTGTAGGATATGAAAATCTCATGTCGAACAAATTTGAACAACCTAGCATAATCTTCAATGTTCCTGTATTACTAGAAGTAGTTTGTAAATTGGTTATTATAACCCAGAACAATAATGTAGGACAAATTTAATTTCCAAATTATTTTTTTAATTAGTTTTATCTTTCTACTTTTCCTTCCAAGAGAGTTGTATTCAAAATACATAAATTAAATTAACAGTCAATACATACCTGAAGACAAATTTTGTATTTCCTCATAAAATTGTCTATTACTTTTATCTGTCTACTGTTCTTTCAACAAAAAAAACTTATAAAATAACCATAATAAAACAAAGGTTTTCAACATTTTCTTTGTACAAAAGACAATCATAAGACATGAATTGCATAAAGTAATTAATTGAAATTTTCAAGATCTGCTGACATAATGGGATTAATTGTACATATACAGTCATGTTAGCTCAGACAAGGTTAACGAAATGTAGGCCAAGTTTCATAAACTGAACACCTTGCTAAAATAGTTTTCCTTTATTAAAACTTACACAGACATTTTGCCACTATCCAAGAAGTTATTTTCACAATCATTAAAACATTATTAATTTATTAGTTTATACATATACAGTAATATTTTTTATTGCACTGTTATTTAATATTGAGAGAAAGTTATCTTTCTTATCGTTAAAAAAAGTATGTACTACTGAAATGTTTAAATGTAATTCGTTGTTTTCTTTCCAAAAATTAGGCTGTGTTTGATTTTCCAAACTTTTAATTATCCGAATCACATTGAGCCTAAAATAGTTTTCCTTTATTAAAACTTACACAGACTATAAACATTTTGCCACTATCCAAGAAGTTATTTTTGCAATCATTAAAACATTATTAATTTATTAGTTTATACATATACAGTAATATTTTTTATTGCACTGTTATTTAATATTGAGAGAAAGTTATCTTTCTTATCGTTAAAAAAAGTATGTACTACTGAAATGTTTAAATGTAATTCGTTGTTTTCTTTCCAAAAATTAGGCTGTGTTTGATTTTCCAAACTTTTAATTATCCGAATCACATTGAGCCTAAAATAGTTTTCCTTTATTAAAACTTACACAGACTATAAACATTTTGCCACTATCCAAGAAGTTATTTTTGCAATCATTAAAACATTATTAATTTATTAGTTTATACATATACAGTAATATTTTTTATTGCACTGTTATTTAATATTGAGAGGAAAGTTATCTTTCTTATCGTTAAAAAAGTATGTACTACTGAAATGTTTAAATGTAATTCGTTGTTTTCTTTCCAAAAATCAGGCTGTGTTTGATTATCCAAACTTTTAATTATCCGAATCACATTGAGCCTAAAATAGTTTGGATTAAGAAATTCTTCTGTACTGTGAACAAAAAGTTATTAATTCATAAGAACTTACATGTTATTTAAACTTCTTTTACGTGTTTTATAAAAATATATAAAATAAATAAAAATAACAAAACACAAGTAGCTATTGTCATATTATATTTACTTTTACAGGCAAATGGAAACCTAAGAATTGTTCGTTAGTGGAAATAATTAGAGGAGTTATGTTAATAGTTGAAGCTGCCATTTTAGAACCAAAGACACAAATTTCCGGAGCCGACGTTTTAATTGATCTAGAAGGTCTTTCGCTAAATCATGTCTGGCAGTTTTCCCCAGGTTTCGCCAGTATGCTTTTGGAATGGGTTCAAGTAAGTATTTAAAAAAAATAACAAACAAAACAAATCAATCATCTTGACCAATCCCAATAAGATCGACTAAAGATTTATCTCTCTCTTGAATCACATTTGTAGGGTTGACACTAGTATCTAGTCCCTTCACTTTTAAACACCGGATCTCTATAGCATCAAATCATGAGGTTTGATTCTCTTGAGGCGGCGTATCTCGTTATTAAATGTGCCAGTCATGTCCTTCATGTCCTGATTAGCATGAACTAGGAGACGTTGTTTATGCCTCAAAGCCACCTTCCTCACTTCTTCTTTTACTGAATTCACTTTTAAATCCCGGTGTAAATCGCTATTACGAATATACCATGGAGCTTGAACTAATCCTCGAAGGACTTTATTTTGAAACTTCTGAATAACCATCATGTTAGTTTCTTTCGTACAGCCCCAGATTTGGATGCCATAGGTCCATACAGGCTTCAGCACCTGCTTGTAAATTAATAGCTTGTTATGAATGGACAACTCAGAGTTTCGTCCAAGCAACCAGTAAAGTTGCCTGTATTTTATATTGAGTTCTTCTTTCTTTTTCTTTACATGCTCCTTCCACTTCAGCTTTGTATCAAGTGTCATGCCAAGATACTTGGCTGTATTCCCATGAAACAATGTTTTGGCGTTTATTGTCAAGGGTATTGGTACTAACTTTTTATTTGTAAAATGAATATAGGTAGATTTTCCTTCATTTATTTTAATGCGCCAACATTTAGTCCATTCAATTACTTTGTCTACAGCTCTCTGCAGTTTGGTAGTAGCAACGACCGCATCTTTTCCAACAGCTAAAATAGCGGTATCGTCGGCAAAGGTAGCAATGGTGGTATTATTTTCCTGAGGAATATCACGGGTAAACAGTAAATAAAGGGTTGGGCCAAGAACGCTCCCCTGTGGAACTCCTGCCGCTATTTCATGAAGTTCTGAAAACTTGTTATCATGTCTAACACGAAAGTGTCTATCTGAAATATATGAGTTTATTATTTGAAAGTAATGTCGAGGAAGGTCTCGCCTAAGTTTACATAATAATCCCTCATGCCAAACTTTGTCAAAGGCCTGCGCAACATCAAGAAAGACAGCCGCGCAGACCTTCTTTTCCTCAAGTGTTTTCTCAATTATGTCTGTGATGCGATGAACTTGATCAATTGTTGAATGTTTTGCTCTAAAACCAAATTGGTGCGGTAAGTAAGTATTTAACAGGGGATTTTACATGACAGATGTAACATTCGTTTTAATTTCTTGCTGTATGATGTGTATGGTGATTGTTAGAAGAATCGATTTCGATATTTTATTTTTAGGCAGTCAAAAAAGTAGTTTTTAATTAGATCCAATTATTTTTTACACAATGCTAAACAACTAAACCAATTGGCCAATACTGATGAAATTTAGTATGCTGCTCAGGTTTTACCATATTTACGCATCATTCTTTTAAAATGTTTTTATATCGAACAATTGTTAAGAATTGGATTTTTTCAAAATTAGCTGTAACTATTTTAAAACAATTTTTTGTCAAATATAGTTCTAACTACATAAACAAAATTCATGAATCCTACTTCTTACTCCTTAGTGCAGGTAACCAGCCATTATACACTGCTGCAGCAAGACTCTTCTATTCAACAAAATATCATCAGTTAAAAACTACATAGAATTTGTATAATATTTTGCATAGATTATTTAAACTGGTTTAACTAAATATAAATTAAAAGTTTCTTTGTTTGTTAAGGTTGGCGATCACGTCTGCTGACAAACTTTGTCCGCTAGATCGCAGGCCACTCGCTCTAGGGGCTGTTTTTGATAGACGAACATTTTCCCTTCCAGCCGCTTTGTGTTTCGTGGTACCCCCTCCATGCTCCACACTTTTCTTGGTTCCTTCGGTGACTGTGGGCTTTACTAGCTTTTATGCTTATCTGAGCATTTTTATTTCAAGGCTGGCTATATGCTATGACATCTTTCTATGCGATTTACGAAACAGAACTTCACATTCGTGTGTTATATTTTTTTGTTTTTACAGAATGTCACTTTTTGACTTACA
This sequence comes from Callitettix versicolor, assembly GCA_022606455.1. Classification (NCBI taxonomy): domain Eukaryota; kingdom Metazoa; phylum Arthropoda; class Insecta; order Hemiptera; family Cercopidae; genus Callitettix; species Callitettix versicolor. The sequence goes on from CM040190.1 coordinate 95,828,096, forward strand.
TTGTAATTTGCCTATTCCAACTTGTATTTGTAATTATAACACGCTACTCGCTGACGTGATGGGAGCAAATTTTCTAAATATGCTGTTTTTGTTTACAATACAAACATTTTAAATGTATTACATTTTTGTTGTACAATAAAAGTACAAAAATGAAACGTCGTGAAATTTGTATGTTTTTTACGTAATACTTTCTACAAAAATTTGATTTCGCTATCGTAATCGGTGTTAAAAACTGTATAAATTAGCATTTAAAACTTTAAAATTGTACTAAATGAAAATAAAATGTTTACTTTGTTTACTTACAGTTTTACTTTTATTTAAATTTAAATTTTTTTCATTTGAAACATAATTTATAAAGAAATGCACAATCTTAAACAAACTACTACCCATTGTGACACATATGACTTGCGTATAGATATAACAATGTTTAGCACATACAACGTATGACACATTCCTTGTAAATATACAGAGAATCAAAACTTGGTTTGCTTGTGGATTACGTAACACAGAAACATTCTACATGCTCGATAAACAAGTCAAGCACTGCCCAAAACTGACAAAAACTTTTTCTTTACTCATGAAAATTTTTTGAAAAATTGAATACAATGAAAAATAAAACATTGTTGATGTAAAAATCGGGTAAAAACAATGAAAAAATAAACATATAAAATGAAATTTTGGTGAAAAATGGTTGTGTATGCCACTGAAAGTGAGTTCAGAACCGGTTATAAATTTATATTATGGGATTTTAGCTGAACTTTAACAAGTTATATACAAGTTTTGTTGGAACAAAACAATTATATGTTGGTTGAGGTACGTTAAGATTAAGATTAGTATTATTTACTAGAGGAAGTTCAACCCTAGGCACGGCGATCGACTGACCTATTGTGCAACTTACCTCTTAAAATACCTAGTTCAGCAGATCGGTGCCCTTAATAAGTTCCAACAACCCACTGACTAGCTCACTCTGCTGAAGATCCCTAGGGCCTTGGAAACCAAAAACCCCTAGCCTCCTACTATCAAGAGCCTCACAATCATAAATTACGTGACCTGCAGTTTCCTCCTCCTTTCTGCACAATCTACACACAATCTTGCAACCTCAGACCACAGTACCCTGTTATGAGCCCCATGATCCTCTGAGTTATGCTCTGTCCAGGACATCTGCTACCCCTTTGATTCCTCCAGAAGGAACTTTGCTCAAGATACGTTTACTTCCCTTCAAGAGGCAAGAGACAAGAGGCACTCCTTCCCACAGGAATGCCCATGAAGGTTGTCCTATCTTACCTGGTGTTGACATGTAATCCACCCATTAATAGCGGATCTGGCCAATGATAGAGAAATCCCTAAAGCCGGCGCAGGTCTGATAAACTCAGATGCAGATCCAAGTCCAGCCAGTCGGTCTGCCTCCTCATTACCTTCAACTTATGCCCCGGAACCAAGTGAAGAGTTACCCAGTTATCCCAGGACAGAACGTAAAGTTTCTTCCAACACTTCCAGACCAGCTTGGACTGTATTTTAGGATCTGAAAGTGCTTTTATTGCTGCCTGATTATCGGTATGAATATGAATACGTTCTTGAAGCCCTGATCCAAGTTCTCCCAAACACAGTCATTAATGGCCATCACTTCATCCTGAAATACTGTTGTATGCTGTCCCAGGGTAATTACTTTCTTTAACCCCGGTTTCAGACCGTACACCCTAGCACAAGTGCCTGACTTTGTCTTGGAGCCATCTGTATACCATACTATGTCTCCAGGTATTTCCAACACACAATTTCTCCCCTCAAAAGCCAAGTTGACATCAAAGGGTCAACTATACTATGTGCCGTTTAACCATCTGATCAGTCCCCATCATCAATATTGGGTCAAAGATTTGAGGTATGTTAAATTCCTGACTTGGCAGACTGTCATCAGTTTGCTGATGGAAAACACATAGGCAAACTTTTTCACATAGGCAAAAAGTTTTTTTGAGAACTTAAGTCTCTTGTTTGTAGTTCAGAAACTGACATACAAATTTTAGAACCTGTTGTTGCATGATCTGTGTCCTGTGTTCTTCTGAATGTGTAGGTGTTATTAGAGACCCAGTGTAATGACTTCTGTGTTTGGCTTTCATTTAACTGAATTACTGAACAATATCGTGTGTTGTAGGTTAGAGTAAAACACTTGATAGCTTGACCTATATCTTTAAAATCAACGATGAAACAAAACTTTAATCAAGAATAAAAATTCTATTCTGGCAAATTTTGTTGGGTGTGCAAATTGTTTGTTATCCTGGGTGAATGAATAAATTTCAAAATTTGCTATTGCACAATGACCTTGTAGATCTATTGTGTGCCCTCCCTTCTATATTACCGAGTTGATCAGTTACAGAGCCTTCTCCAGCCCTAGACTAGTGAGTAACACCCCTTTTAATTGATAACTTCCCAATTTGTTACCGAGGTGTTTGCAGATGTACTCTTCAGTTATCCTTTTTCAATTTTTCCCCTTACTTTTGACCATTATTAAGGAGGTTATGCTACACTTAGCCTTTTTGTTGTGCACAATTTTTTTCAGATCCATTTTACTTTCTTACTCATGTTGTCATAAGTAGCTAGGGAAGTAAGGTCCGTCCATACAGAGCTCCACATGTATGGGTAAGGCTACGGTACACTGGGAGGTCACCAGGTATCCCAGAGCTCCGTTTGATACACTATTAGGCTAGTGTCACACTTCATCAGCCAAACTCTGTATAAAGTAGTGAATATGTGTGTGTGTGTGTCTTGAGTAGATGAGTGAGAGTACTATGAGCTAGAAGTACATTGGAATTTCTAGGCCCATTAGCTGTTCACTTCAGCTGTCTCCACTGAGTATTACGACAAGTTAGTATTTTGTCCGCTGGATATGACAACAACTTCTTCCCACAGTTATGGTGCTGTACAATTTTTATTACGGTATAAATTTTCAAGAATGTCAGGATCATTAAAAATAGAAGAGGAGCTATAAAAACATTAATAAAAACTGGTCGAGCAAAGCTTGCCCATAGTTTTTGTACCATTATTAGAGATAAAAGTTATTAATCAGTGAAAGAAACTGCCAACAGAAATTTTAAAGTTAATAATTACTATTTCTGTATATTATATTATTAATATTTTTTTTAATTATGTCAAAAGTTCTAAGAAACAAAATACTGTATATTAATTATATTATTATGTTTTCAAATAAGTAACCATAACATGTTGTTTTTTTCCACAGGAGTGTGTACCATTAAGAATAAAAGCAGTTCACATTATAAACCAGCCATATGTATTTAACATGCTTTATGCTATATTCAAGCCATTCTTACAAGAGAAAATAAGGAATAGGGTAAGTTTATTTGTACTAAATACAAATGAAAGAATGAATATGTATTTGCCCCTTTCTGGCATTCTTGAGATGTTCAGTTACAGGGCCTTTTCCAGTCCTAGTCTCTTCATAACATCTAGGATATGATGTGATTCAAGGTGACTTCGCACTTCCTTTTTAGTATGAGCTTGCTCTGTTAATTCCCTTTCAGTTTTTGTTTCTCTTGACTCTTATTGCAGAGGTTTTTCTTTATTTGGCCAAAGCTTTTGTTGTGTAGTGAAATACCGCTCATTCTATTTTATCTCCTTACTTTTGTAAATACCCATAAGTTGCTAAGGAAATGTGATCTGTTCATATAGAACCCTGCTTAGGTAAGCCACACTGAGAGGTCACTATCCCAGGACTCCTTTTGATACACCATTAGGCCTGCATTATTCGCTCCATCAGCACGGGTTGCTTTATACTTTAGATTTAGTCTATGTAGAGTAATGAATGTGTGTGTGTGTGTGTGTGTGTCTTGAGAAGATGAGTGAGGTATTATGAGCTAGAGGTACGGTGGGGTTGCTAAACCCATCAGCTGCTCACTTCAGCTGCCTCTGCCGGATATGTACTAAGTAATAAATGTATAAATTAATTTATACAGTATATAAATTATCCTTTGTTTTATAATACATATTTCTTTTAAGTCAGTGGAAGCAGGAATGGAGGTCAGAGAGACATGTGATCACTAAAAATTTTAAAGATGTGTTCAGATAAAATACAGTTTATAAACAGTTTCTTTGAAAATAGTTTGTATGAAGAATAACAACCAAGAATTCGTTGAAATTTTTATTTTCTATAAATCACACATATATTTTATATAATATTATATCCCTGAGTAAAAATGTATTCAAATCAAATTTCAGGTTTATGATTAATTTGAAAGTCATTTACCAAAACTTTGTTTTCATCAAAGCTGTTAAAAATTAACAGTTGACTTGGACATTGAAGAAATTTGTTGATAGTTTTTGATGCTGTTTTTGATCATAATAAAAATTAAGATTAATAATTGTTAAGTTGGTGGTTGAGGGAAAAACTATTATTTTTTATCATACTTGTAATTTATCACATTAATTCACTTTTATATACTCAGCTAGAATTAATTTCTCAAACAAATTTGTTATTTTCATGTATTAGTTCTGAGAGTCCATTTTTTATTCCTTTACTTGTTTTTTTTTTTTTTTATTTTCTAAATTCATTACTATTTGTCACAGAAATTTTTGCTCTCTTAGAGTTTGATCACCCTCTACACAAGGAAAAACCTCACCCACTGTCTAGGTTGTTGGCCAGCTCAGTTTATTTTCTGGGTCCTTGTATAATGCTGGTTTATTTAATGCTGTAAATCCTTGCCTACAGTACCATTATCTAGTTTTTGGTCTCGGAGAGACTTTCTCCTATTTGCCATCTGGGTATCTATCTAGTGTGGAACCAGCACCCTACAAGGACTTTGAGTTTTTTTTTTGTTTAATGTCCGACTATTGTACACACTTGGGCTAATGCAGACGATGGGATGATTTATAGCGTATGAAAATGCCAAGCTCTCGCCGTGAATTAAACCCGGGTCCTCGGGGTGAAAGCCTAGTACGCTATCCACTTGGCCACCGAGGCGGCTACACGCCTGTGTCGGGGAGGACCAATGCATCTAGGTATCCCACGTAATGAGTGATAAATATGAATACTCATTATGGTAGTGTCTACGACACTGAAACCCCAAACATGGACTTTGAATGTTGCTGCTTCATGTAGTAATTGTGTATATTATGAATTTTTTAGGTATATCATGAAGATTCTAACAACATTTAAAATTACTTAGTATTCATTTAATTATTTGATCGTAAATTAGCTTATCCATTCAATATGTGCTGTGGACACAGTCATATTAGAAGTTGTTCATACTTGCCAAGCACAGTACCAGACTATTGGAAAATATTTTTAATGAATATCAATCCAAAATACAAAAATTCATAGTCAGAGGACCATCATTAAATTTATTGATTTGTTGTTAAATATTTCATCCAATCCAGGACTTTTTGAAAACAATATACAGCATTGTACTTCTAATAATTGTTTTATTTTTATTAAAAATATTTCTGAAGGATTGGTTCAATATTGTTTAAAAGTCATTATGATATTCCCACAGAAGTAACTGATTATTATAAAACTCAAAACAACCAGTCACAAAAATAATAGTGCATACTCATAAACTTTTTTTATGCATACTTAATAAACTTTTTTATTACACTTTACACTTGTCACGCTATTGCAATTATAAGTTTAATTTGATGATTATTCACAATATTGTTTAATAAGACTATAATTATATGACTTTCATAATACACAGATACTATAAATTTAATGATTGATGTGCCTAGTTCTTCATTAGGAAGCCATATGGTCAGTCAAGAATGAAACAACACATTATCAAAATTTAGGCTAAGAAAAAGAAAGTTATTAACTCTAAATAAATCAAAACTACTTAATAACTTAACAATAACTTTTGTATAATAGTTCTTAAAACAGTATCCATTATGTACATTACTGGAAGGCTGTTTTTTTTTCATTTATGATAAATAAAAGAATCTTTAAAAGAATATTTATTCCAGACCAGTGTTTATATGAACTTGTTGCATTATATTTATAAATGGAATACATCAGTATCAGTGGAGTATGTTAGTTTTTCTCCTGGACACAAAACTTTGGCTGTCAATCATGGTACTAGGTACATATCTCAACTGTTCCAAGTTGCCCATACTCTGCTAATGTTAAGTATTTGTATAGAACTCTACATGGCATCGAAATAAGCTGAGTCTGCTTGTGTTACCCTGTGCTTTTCATTAGTGAATTTTCATTGGAAAAATGAGTGTCCACATGGTAAGACCCAGATACAGAACTTTGAAATTAGCCTGTTCCTTTTCTGTGATTTTCTTCCACTAGAGGGCCAGGACTTTCATGATCTTGGTTTTGCCCATTTTCTGTAGTGCAAATCCCACAGAAATTGAAATGTTCAGATAAACCTTGATACTCCTACTTAGTATCTGTTATTGTGAAGTACGAGGGCTATTCAGAAAGTAGATTACGTTTTTGGATAAAAAAAAACTAAGTACAGGAAAAAAATTTTATTATATACATTTGAAAGAGGAACTAAAATACTATTTTTCGACATAATCGCCAAACAAATTTAGACATTTGTCATATCGGTGAACTAGCTTTGAAATTCCCGTGTCGTAGAATTCCGCCGCCTGTGACGCCAGCCAGTCAGTCACGCCCGCGCGGAGAACCGCCGTTTCACAATAACCGAAAACTTTCACTTTGTTTCCCACAAGTTTCGCGAACATTGTTGTACGAAATTGTCACCAAAAAGTTAGGATACCATAAGTTTTGTGCCAGATGGGTGCCAAAGTTTCTGACAGAACAGCACAAGGGTCAGCGTATGGCTGCATCGTTGTCATTTCTGGACGCTTACGACAAAGATGGTGAATCATTTCTTGATCGCATCGTAACGGGAGATGAGACTTGGGTTAAGCACGTTACCTGTGAGACAAAACTACAGTCTATGGAGTGGGGCACACAAATTCCCCAAAAAACCGAGGAAATGTTTGCAAACCCTGTCAGCAAGGAAGATCATGGCGACCGTTTTTGGGACAGGAAAGGTGTTCTTCTGGTTGACTTCCTAGAACGTGGAGCAACCATAAACTCAGAAAGGTATTGCCAAACATTACGAAACTTAAGACGAGCTATCCAGAACAAGCGGAGAGGAAAACTGAGTGCAAAAGTGTTGTTTTTGCACGACAATGCCCGCCCTCACACGGCAAATCGAACAAAAGACGTCTTGACGGCCTTCAAGTGGGAAATTTTCCTCATCCACCCTACAGTCCGGACCTGGCACCTAGTGATTTCCACTTATTCCCGAAGATGAAGACTTGGCTTGCAACACAGCGCTTCGATGACGACGCAGATCTCCGCGCGGGCGTGACTGACTGGCTGGCGTCACAGGCGGCGGAATTCTACGACACGGGAATTTCAAAGCTAGTTCACCGATATGACAAATGTCTAAATTTGTTTGGCGATTATGTCGAAAAATAGTATTTTAGTTCCTCTTTCAAATGTATATAATAAAATTTTTTTCCTGTACTTAGTTTTTTTTTTATCCAAAAACGTAATCTACTTTCTGAATAGCCCTCGTAATATTTATGCTTACTACTGCATCCCCTAATTAAATATAATTTTTTTATTTGTGATTTGTGTGATTTTAAGCGAGTTGTTACTGCTTTAACAGCGCCTTAAAAAATAACTGTGTGCATGCATAATTAATCTTCCTTTTTGTTGTTATGCATGATTCAACGTACAACTTTTTGTTGTTCGTAGCAGTAACGATTTAGTTAATAAATGTGATTTTATTAAATGCTACTGTATTGTTAAAATCGTGACAATATCATTTTACAAATTATGAAAATGTATAATTACTAAAAAAAAATGTATACTCCCACAAAAAATAATGTATTATTTCATATTTCCTTCTTGTGTATTTACAACAACAATTATGTTGTTTGATGAGAACATTATAATTAAATTTCTTTTAAATACTTGAATGGACTAACAAAGATCTATTTTCCTTCTTAATTTGTATGTTTTTCAAATAATTAATTTATATTTTTGTAAAGTAGGCTACTGAAAACTAGTAATCTTGTTTTATATAATTAATATGTTTTCAAAATTAATATGTATAGGATTTTTTTAACAAAATTATTTTTGTTATTGGAATTAGATTTTGTAGGTTAGTTGTGAATTATTACCATCTAGCATAAAGCAACATGCTCTTAATGGAATAACAGCACAGATAACATAGTAAAAATGTTACTTACACTAGTTGAAGTTCCACAAATCACAACTAAAAGTATCAGGTAGTCTTTGATAACATCAACAGTTAGAACTGGTATTGTGAAATCGCAACTAATAACATCTCTACTTCAAACAGAGAGTAATGATATATTTCTGATTATAATAAGAATTTATTCTTATTTATTCATATTTATTATAATAATTTAGATTTATTATAAGAATTACAATCTATAATATTCAGAATATTATGATGCTAATTTTTTCAAGTTTTTTAGTATCATTTTAATAGTTGTTTTTAATAAACTATTTTTTTAATGTTTTTCAGATCTATTTCCATGGGGAAGATCAAGCATCTCTTATGAAACACTTTGATACCAAATGCATTCCCACACAGTATGGAGGTGACATGGATCTTCCTATAGAACAAGGAGTTCACCTGTTTCATTACCTTTGCCTTTTCGAAGACAAATATGAAAGTAAGAACCTCATATATGTAGATAAATAACCCTTTTTTTGTTTTTTTGGTGTTTAACGTCCAACTGTTGTGCACACTTGGGCTAATGCAGACGATGGGATGATTTATAGCTTATGAAAATGCCAAGCCCTGGCCGGGAATCGAACTCGGGTCCTTGGGATGAAGCCTAGTACGCTATCAACTAGGCCACCAAGGCGGCATTTAAATAACCTTAATTACTACGCTTAGTAGTTGAACATTAGTTTGAACCCTGTATTTGTGTTTTAAATAATTCTTAAGTATAACTATAGCCTATGATTAGACTTAACTGTGCGCCACAACAAACATGTGGTGGATTCAAGACTATTATAAGCTTGTTACAGGTTATATAGTTTACAATTTACAATCAGATTTTAAAGAAGTGCAAGGTGAATATATTTTAGAATTTAAATAACAATTTTGTAAAGTATGAAGATGTTTGTATGCAAAATGTTGTTAATGTGATTTCTTAATTTAGAGAATTTCTTTCCATTATGTTGGCAAGAGGCATTAATTTTGTTGTTTTTCCTTATATGTTTTGGTGACTTTTCCTTCCTAAATAACAAATTTCAAATGTTTTTATACTTATATTTTGTTATTTCTGTTTTGTTTAGGAACCAGTAAACAAGGATACATTTCTAAAAAGAAGATTAAAGGTTAAGAACAGAAAAGTTATTTGTTACTGTAAAGTTCCTCATTCATCACTTGTTTTATTTTTACATGTTTAACATCATGATTGTAAATCCTTGATTTAATTTTATGGCATGACCTTTAATAGGTGACTACATTTTTTATTGTCATTAATTTTAAGTATTTTTAATATACTATTAACTGCATTATTTTATTAATTAATTATGTTTTAAGAAAATTAGTTGTATGTGATATTTAATATTGATGCAATAATCAAAACTGTTTTTAAATGTAATATAAAATAATAATAATAATGCTAGCAACCTTTTACTTTTCCATTGTCCAGTTAGTTTAGAAAAATTTAATGTAGAAATTTAATATTTTAAATTTGTTAAAATATAGGGTAGTATGTTGACAACTGCCCAATTTTGAAGTCTTATATTTTGAAGTTCTTATACAAAAAGAAGTATCAAAAACTTAAAAATATATATTAAGAGTAAACATTATGCCATTTATTCCTGAAAGTTACAAAATCATCTTACACACAACATCCGAAAGGAACTCACTGTTGTCATTAATGAATTGGTGCAGACATCTCACGAAATTTTCAAACATTCATAGTACATTTCTTTCCATCTGAAAACCAGATTGAGGATTTGGATAAGGTGAAATAGGTTATAAATACCGTTTACCAATTTACATCACCAGGTCTATAAGGAATGTGTCGATGGTTCTTTTACAGCACGGATGGAGTCTGCTGGTCTTATCCTGTGCATTTTGTGACGGGCCAGCATAGGTTACCGGCTCCTCTGGGGTGGAAAGCAGCACATTTAGTTTTTATTCCTAAGCCAGGGCAAGTATCATACGCTGACCCTAAAGTTTAAAGACTTAACAGTCTGACTTCGTTTATTCTGAAGATTTTAGAGAGACTGGTAGAGAGACATGTTAGAGGAGTCAAGATTCCCCTACTTGCTAGTCAGTATGCCTACCAATCAGGAAAAGGCTGTGAAAGAGCACCTCATAATTAGATTCACAGATTGGAAGGAACTTCAAGAGTCCAAAGAATTCTCCAATAACTTTCTAGACACTGAGGAGGTTTTTGACAATGCTTCATGCCCTGTCACGGCACGTGATTAATAATATCGTGTGTAACTAGGTAGGGGATTTTCTGAGAGGGAGGACAATTGTAGCTAAAGCCCCAGGAGAAGAGGTAGAAGTGGAGGTTGTCAGGGGCTGTTTATAGGGAGGGGGGCTTGTCCCTCGTATGGAACCTGGTGGTGGACTCACTCTTCGATCTTTCTTCTGAGGGATGCTATATCCAACGATATGCAGATGATGAGGTGGTGCTTATCTGGGGTAGGCATGGTAATACAGTGTATTTTTTTTTTTTTTTTTTTTTTTTTTTGGTATTTAACGTCCGACTATTGTGCACACTTGGGCTAATGCAGACGATGGGATGATTTATAGCAGGTGAAAGCCTAGTACACTATCCACTAGGCTACCGAGGCGGCTAATACAGTGTAGATCTCATGAAAAGAGCCCTATCACTAATGGAAACCTGGTGTTGTCAAAAGAACCTACAAGTTAACCTCAGGAAAAAACTCTTGTTCCTTTTACTAGGAAAAGGATCACCCAGTATTTAGGAGGGCTTAAGCCCTTTGGGAAAACAATACCTGTTGTGAATAAGGTGGAGTACCTAGGCTTGGTGTTCGACACCAAATTAACCTTGAATGCTCACCTTGGCTCCATCATGGGGAATGCCATTAGGTCACTGATTCCAGTTAGAAATGGTTAAAAAAAATGGGGCTGGACCAGGCATGATGGAGTACATCTATACTGGGATATAAATTGTTATGGATATATAATAATTTATAATATTATATAAATTATTATATAATATTAATATATATTATTATCTATATTCAGTATCAAACACAGGTAGGGGGCACAGCACATATGGTGTGCTATGTTGCTGTGGTGTGACTACAACCAAGCAGAGGGGGTCAAAGAGTCTCTGACTAAAATTCAGAGGCTTGGCCTGCCTGTGTATTATCGGCTGTATGAACACGAACCAACAGTGTCTATGGAGATTGTTCTTAGTGAAAACTTGTATGTTCACGCCATTATATTACTTACCCAATCTAACTTAATTATTTAGTTTTGTGTCAAGTATTAACTGTGTAACGGGTTCCTCCCCATTGACATCATGTCATGAGAGAGGCACATAAAGCAGCATATAGACTGCAGGAAGATGGTGTCTGCATATCCTTAGCTTTGGGGCATGCTAGAATCACAGAAAAGATTACTGACCCAATTCAAATGATGGAGACTGATCAAATGATGGTCAAACGACACATGGTCTCTAGACCCTTTGATGTCAAGTTGATGTTTTTGAGGGTGAAGCTCATGTGATGGGAAAATCTGGAGACATAGTGTGGGAACACACATGGCTCCAAGAAAAAGAAGTGCACTAGTGCTGAGGTGTACTGCCTGAAGCCAGGGTTGAAGAAAGATAATACCCTGGGATAGCATGCAGGATTCCAGGATGAAGTAATGGTCCTTAATGACTGTGTTTAGAAGAATTTGAAACTGGCCTTTAATGAATACATTATTCATTGAATAAAAATGAAAACTGTATACATATTCATACTCATAGTCAGGCAGCAATAAAAGCACTTTCAGGTCCTACAATTTACTCTAAGCTGGGCTGAGTGTCGGGAGAACCTCAAAGGCTGTCCCTAGGTAACTGGGTTACTCTTTACTGGGTTCCAGGGCGTAAGAGGATTGAGGGTAATGAGGAGGCAGGCCGATTGGCAGGACTGCAATCTGCATCTGACTTTATCAGACCTGAGCTGGCTTTAGGGATTTCTCTGTTGTTAATGGGTAGATTAATAAGTAATACCAGGCAAGATGTAATAACCTTCATAGGCATTCCCATAGTAAGTGCCTTTCTAGCAGATTACCATATGGAGAGGTTTAAGGGGAGGCAGACGACCTGGGCAAAGCACAACTCAGGGAAATCATGTGGCTCATTACTGAGCATTGTGGTACGAGGGTGCAAATTAACAGGACAGGTATGTACCATAGAGAAACTATGTGTAGGTTGTGCAGGAAAGGGGAAGAGACTGCAGGACACATAATTCATGATTGTGAGGCTCTTACTAGTAAGAGGCTAGGAATTTTTTATTTCCAGGACAATAGAGAGCTTCAGCAGAATAAGCTAGTTAATGGATTGTTGAAACTTACTATGGGCATCAGTCTAATAAACTCATACTAAAGAGGTTTAGTTGCACAATAGTTGACTGCAGTGCTTGGGGTCGAATATTCTCTTCCTCTAGTTTAAATTTAATCTATTGTTCAGTTTAAATTATTCCACTACTACTTAATCTAAACCCATTACTATGAATATTTGTAATCTAATTTATTGAGTTTAGATAACAACTTAAAAAGATGTTATATTTCTCTTTAGAAAATCTTTGAAAACAATCAATTTCGTTGTATTCTATTTTGTAGTTTTGATGACAGCCCAAAAGGTTGTCAACCTGACATTGTCTAATATGACTTTACATTATGTCATATTATTACAATACCCTGCAGGGAGTGGAGTCTAGGTTACCTATTCAGAGAATTTAGACGTCCCTTGCGGTACCCGAGTCTAATACACACTTACACTTACAACTTTACACTCACACTTACATTTACGGAGGCGATAATAGCCTCAATGTGCTTTTAGCCTTAAAATAACCAAAAAAAAAAAATATTACAATAGACTAATAATGAAGTTGTGAGGGTTGTAGAAGTAACACATGGAAATTGAAAATAATTATCTCGTTAAAAATATAATTCATTAAAAAATAAATTGCTTTTTAAACATTTAAGTATTGTATTTTAACAAAACATATTTTTTTAAAACCACTTATAAGTACAAAACTTTATGCCTCTGTATTTTTAAATAGTTTAAACTACAAGGTAATTTTAACAAATAAATAAAATGATGAAATCAGGCTTACAATAATAAATAGTCCAAAGAACACTTTATAACATTTATTTGGTTTGATTTCACCATTCGATTATTTGAAAATGTGACGTAGAGAGCTATTAACACATAATTAAAACAACAAAAATCATATGTAAGTTTAAAAATCAATAAATTGATGCGCAGTTTTATAAAAAATGACTTGTCACAATTACAAAATTCAATGTTTAAATTTTAATTTAGCGTAACTTCATACCATCATGTCAACTTTATTTTTAATTTCACATTGACCTTAAAACTAATCAAACACAAATTTTTCTCACCATCATTCATTTCTGAGTATACTTTATGTACATTAAAAGAAACCTAATTCACAATATATGTGACGCTATTAATCATTATACAGATCTGTTATATAAAAATAAAATTACAAACTGAAATTTGTTGTTAAAAATAAAAAATGTTATAAAATTATATATTTATAAAATGTTCATTAATAAAAAAAAAATTAGTCCCAATATTATACAATGAATAACAAATACCCATGTAAGTGATTTGATTTAATCTCTAAATTTTATAAACTTGGTAACTTATCTGTTGTACAGTCAACTCTGGACACTTAATTATTTTTACAATTTGTATTGCAAAAATTAGAGAGCCTTCCTAATGATTTATTCGTTTAATAAAATAACAATAAATTACAAAAAACAAATTTTATCTTTTACACAGATTAAACAATAGAAGTATTAATTATAAATAAAATATTTTTAAAACAAGATTATATTTATACATATTTAGGTAAAATACTTAAATAAGTTTCGATCATAACCTACTCAACCATGTGTGAATCAAACCAGAGATCCTAGCTATAATAAAATATATTGCCCCTTCCCTTACATCATGCAGATTATGTACAACATTAAACATATTGTCTCTTAAATACTAAAAATTCTTTAATTTATAAATAACAAAAAAATTTAATTTGAGCTACATATATATTACTCTAAATGCATTTATTGTTTGATTTTCTTTTTTCTTTATGATTGTGATGTATTTTATAAGATTATTTTGATTTGTGTTTATTTCTTGATTGCTTTCTTGTATCCGTACGAGTTAATCTCTGGAACAGAATAAACATTCGTTTGAAATTTGCAGTTTAATATTTTGTGCATTGTTAAATAATACAGGGTGTTCAAAAAGTGATACAACCTTATGGAACAATGTTTTATTATATGTATTATTTCATTTCGAATAAAAAAAACTTTCACATTTGGATTATGTGAATGAAACAGCTGTTATTGGATCATTTATTTAACAGTTGTTGCGCGATTATTTAATGTTTACTTAATTTTCACTTTTATTCACAGTGTTTACATCAAACAACACAACTCTGTTCAATTAAAAAATTGTTTACACATTGCAGCAGAGGATATTCGCCATCATCCTAGTGTATTAGAAGTTGAAGTTGAAGTATGTCCAGACCCAGAATGCATTTAGAGAATAGTACGGTACAGATGCACCAAATAAGTCCACCACATTGTGGCCGTATGACAAGTTCCGAGAGACAGGTAATGTAGCAGACGCACCAAAAAGTGGTAGACCTAAAGTGCTAAACCAGAAAAGTTGTTTGACGTGCACACTGCATGTATTTGTAATCCCAAATATCTGTACGACCTATCAATTAAACATCTGATCAGTCTGGCCTATCTGTTGGTAGCGCCCACACAGTATTACTCAAGTATTTCCGTACAGAAAACATGTTGTTCTTCAGTGTTACCTAAAGAAGATTTAAAGCATGGAGCTTTCCTCCAGTAGTTTATGTTCTCTCCAATACCCGATGAAGAACTAAATGATTATGATTATATACCTATTCTTCCCAACAGTGGTCTATCAACTCACCTCATAAAGGCTACCACGTAAAAAAAGAATTAGCCAATGAAAATATAAATGTCTCTTTCAGAACAAGTAATAAGTTGTAAACATTATTAAAGAAGCCAGTTGCAAATAAAAGTGGAGATAACTTTGAAAAAACTGGCATATACAAAATGAAATGTAGTGATTGCCTAAGCTTCTATATCGGTCAGACATCTCGCTCTTTTAAGAAAAGATTTAAAGAGCACATACCCAGAAGTGCATTATCAACAAACTCGGCTTTCGCAGAACATCTTATGGACAAAAACCATAAATTTGAAGACATCCATACCAACATGGAAATATTACATTTGTGTCATAAAAATAGTTATATGGATGCGATTGAAGAGTTTGAGATTTACAAGAGCAAAAAATCAGACCTCCAGAACATCCTCAATGAAAAACTTTCATTTAAATCAAACTTAATATATGACATGGCTCTAAGGATAAGTGATTTGAGTAACAAAAACAACAGACACACCGTAACTGATAACAACGACTGGCACGCTACTAATGATGAAGACTTCGCAGTCCGGAATGTAACGACGTACGAGTCACGTGTGTAGCTTGGCCAAGCCGAATTTCATGATGAATATTTTAAATGTGTAATTGTGCTTAGTGTTTGTGATGTATGTTTTAATGTTTTGTTTAACTTTGTGACAACCTCAACAGAGGGATTTAACATTTTGTATGGCCTGAAGATGAAACTATAGAGTTTCGAAACCGCGGTAGCCTTTATGAGGTGAGTTGATAGACCACTGACGGGAAGAATAGGTATATAATCCTAATAATTTGAATATGTGGTCCGGTGGCTATGTTACAATAATGAAACTAAATGATCAGTTTTGGTCTAACAAAGCATGGTTTATCTTGATGGATATGTAAATTTACAGAATTATCTCATTTGCGCTACAAACAATTCATATCACCTAGGCAAGGGCAATCTGAACTCTCAAAAATTATGTTTTTGGTGTGCAATATCACAAAGTCAAATCGTCATAACATTTTTTTCATAACACAATAAACAGTAAACACTATGTTCAGATTATACAATGGTTCATAAATACAATCCCTGTTAGACCAGCTACAGTACACATGGTTCAGTAGGACTGAGCTACAGCTCATACAGCCAACAAAACCATGACTTTCTTGGGAAAATGTTTTCACAGACAAATGACATCAAAGGGGTTGTGGATTCCTCAGTCACCTGATTTATCACCGCCTGACTTTTTCTTATGGATGCTGTTTGCAAAACTTATTCTCACACCGTTCTCAAATCGTAATGGAGCCCACTTTCAACAGTTTTTGAAACTAACACATAGAAAAAAACAATTATGAGCTATAAAATCAGTAAATCTATAAACTACCTTTTTGTTTAAATCCGGGTTCAAAACTGCACCTACAGTAAAAGTATTGGAAAAATTAGATAAGCAACAGCTTTTACGTGTAAACTGTATCATCAAACAATGCCTGTTAACCATGTTCCCTATGAGATAGATCAATGGTCAGAAAATACAAAAAGATCTTTATAAAATCAATTTCTATCACTTATTTTGAATATTATTTTTTTCTTCTGTTCTAGGAGAGAAATTTTGCTTATGCTTTAGCTCCCAAAATAGTACGAAAAATTTAGATATAGTTTTGCTTTTCTTACAGAAGACATTACTACTAAAAGTGATAGCTTATCAAAATATGACTGCTGTGACTGCCACAAGGAATGGAACATAAAAACTAAACCAGCTTCAAATGAATCTCTTGAGATTACAGATTTAATTATTCCTTTCAACCTAGTTGTACGTAATTTTAAGACAATATGCAATTTGCAGAAGTAATATTCACAACTAAACTCATATTCAATGCGTTAAGGCTTGGAATCTGCTAACAATGAGAGACTTGAAACTTAAATGAATTGTTTGGAAGTGAAATACTTGTTAGTCCAAGGAATGTGTCCTTGTAGTCAGTGTAGTTTTCATTGTAACTTTGTCACAAAACTATTTTCGAGAGAAACTGTCCCTTTTTATGCTATGAAACTACTTTGATAAAGATTAAGTATACCAGTACACTGACAGTTTAAATCAAACAATTTGTATACTTACATTAAAATGCAATTATTAAAAATTAATTGACCCTCTACCATCTAGTGCCCTCTTAAGTGTATGTCCTTATTCTTTGTCCCCACAGGAGGGTGCAGACTAGCTGCACCTATTGAGAGGCTTCAGACGTCCCTCGCAGTACCCGAGTCTAACACACACTTACACTTACAACACTACACTTACGACTTTAACACTTTACACTCACACTTACATTTAGGGAGGTGATAATAGCCTCAATGTGCTTTTCGCCATAAAATAAAAAAAAAATAATAATAATAATAAAATACCTTATTCTTTGTTTGCCCGTTAAGGCTTTCAGAGCCCAAATTAGGAAACACTAGGGAGATTAAGATGTATTTAGATTAATAAATTTACAGATTTCTAATCTATAAAAATTAAGTATCAAATTATGGTGAAAAATATCCTTCATAATTATATTGGTTATCTAAAATGTGTAAAGAGTCTAGAATCAAGTAGAACATTTTTTTAAAATTTTATTTCTATACTTACTTTCATACTCCTTTTCAACTTTGGAAATAATTTGATACCAATCAGGACCACTAATGCGAGGCAAGTCAGAAGTACCACCATAACATTCAGGTAAACATTTGGCAGAGAGATATTTGTGCAGAGATTCACGATCAGTGCCGTGGAAAATAATCTACTCGAAAAAAAAACAACGATTAACATTTACATTAATATATTAACAGTTATAGATTTGTTGCTAAACATGTTTACTGGAGTTATTGTAAAACATATTTTAGTACAGATGCAACTATTTTGTTTTCATATAGATTTGCTTTTCTACTTTAAAGTTCATTAGAAGTTGTTTGAACTTAAAAATTGTTCCCTTAATACTGGGTGGGGCAGTCAAACCGCACGATTCTAAGTATTAAAAAAACACACAGAAACAGTTTTTTAGTCATATATTGCAACAAATCTCAAGAATATAAATGGAAATTTTAATTCAAACAGAAAAAATGTTTATTTTTTTAATATGATTCCAGTAAGGTGGTGACCACCATTTTGAATACAATGTCTAATTCTCATACTGAAATTCTCACTGACACGTCTTAGAATCGCCGGTGTTATCGCACGAACAAAAGTTCAATCCAAACTTTCAAATCCTGTACCGTTGTTGGACGAGTCTCAAAAACCTTCGACTTGAGATGTCCCCATAGCAAGTAATCACAAGAGCTCAGATCGGGTGATCGTGGGGGGCCATTGAATATCTCCATTCCTACTGATCAAGCGGTTCGGAATAATGTTTCTCAGAAGGTCCAGTGATGCTATGACTGTATGACTGGTTGCTCCATCTTGTTGGAAATAAGTGTTTTTATTCACAGGAAATCGTCGAAGTTCTGGAATGAGAAAGTTTTCCAGCATTTGAACATAGCGAGCAGATGTTATTGTTAGAGCACAGCTATCATCATCCTCGAAAAAATACGGGCCAATTATTCCGTTCGAAGAGATTGCACACCAGACAGCACTTCGGCTGAATAGATAGGCCGTTCGTGTGAAGTTCTTGAGGATTGACAGCAGCCCAATAGCAAAAATTTTGTCTATTAACATATCCCCTGAGGTGAAAATGCGCCTCATCGCTCATCCATAGATTATGGGCGACCAGTGGGTCGTCTTCAAACAGGTTTAACATGTGCTCACAAAAGCCAACGCGGATAAGATAATCTCTAGGATTCAAAGCCTGCACTATTTGAATTTTATAGGGTGTAAATGTAAGTCATCATGTAAAATTCGTCTTAAGGTTCGAGTTGGAAGCCCAAGAGCAACGCTGTGGCGCCTGGCAGATCTTCGAGGGCTTCGTATGACCGATAATCGTATGACATAATAAGGCAGCTATTTATGTTTGTGTGTTTGTGTGTTTGTGTGTGTGTGTGTGTGTGTGTGTGTGTGTGTGTGTGTGTGTGTGTGTGTGTGTGTGTGTGTGTGTGTGTATATATGTGTGTGTGTGTGTGTGTGTGTGTGTGTGTGTGTGTGTGTGTGTGTGTGTGTGTGTGTGTGTGTGTGTGTGTGTGTGTGTGTGCATGTGTGTGCATTAATCACTTCAATAAAAAAAAATGCATGATTACCGATAAGTATACAGGCATATATACTAACCCTGTTTTTGAGCTTCTCCCTAAGAAAAGGTTTGAAAAGAGCAAATACCATATTGAAAATAAATGGTTGGTTGATGATATGAATTCCCTTCACTCTCAATGGTATGCTGTCCTGAAATCAAAATAACATTACATTATTTTCAAATAACTATATTTATACCACATTTTTAGATATAATTAGCTGGTCCCTAATATATGTACCTGAATATTATACTTTGTCCCATTAGGCAAGTTCGTACACGTATAGTTTTACATAAACCCACAGTTAATGAAACCATGATACATTAAAAACCACCCGTATTGATTTGTATAAAGGTTTAGAAAAAACGTCTAGCCCCTTCATAATTATTATTATAAGAAATCAACACAAATACTTTTTAAAAGTATACTTTTTTAATACTTTGTGAATAGTGTTGTTCTCATAAAGCGAATTATTCATTAGTTAAGATTTGTTTATTAAAGTGATACTTCTAGTTACTTCATCAAGAGGCAAATTTCTCTGACTCAGAACTATAGATTAATGTACAAACTGACAGGTTTAAGTCAATTTGCTACAACTTTAAAACTTTTTTCTTGTTTGGTAATACTTCCACTCTTTACTTACAACAAAGTACACATAGTTACTCTATAACTTGCACAAAGTAAAGCGCCAAGGGAATTTAATGCTTAAAAGAAATTTCATGCCTTACAATGTACCGAACTGAGACAGCCCAGCAGCAGGGTACAGACTAGCTGCACCTATTCAAAGGATTTAGAGGCCCCTCGCTGTACCCGAGTCTAATACACACTTACACTTACTACTTTAACATTTTACACTCACACTTACATTTAGGGAGGTGATAATAGCCTCAATGTGCTTTTCACCTTAAAAAAAAAAATTAAAAAATGAACTGAGACAATACAGTAGTTCTTTCTAAGAGGCCATGGACGTATTACTTCATGCTATTTTTGACCACATATGACTTCTTCCTTCCCCCTCGTCATGGTTACCCATAAGCCTCTCTCCTGTATCATGATACAATAAATGTTTTTTTTTCATATCCAAAGGTTTTGTAAATTCTCGGATTTCTTACGCTAAAAAGACAATGTTATTATATCAAACTAACTTCTAATATTTTTAAAATATTTGGTAATTCTGATAAATAAGCACATTACAATTATTTTAATTTCATAAAAAAATAATATTTTAATTTTCATTCCAAATGATCTCTAGAAGAGCAGCCCATTCTTGTAGATCAGGCCGCCTCAGTGGCCTAGTTGATAGCGTACTTGGCTTTCACCCCGAAGATCCGGGTTCAATTCCCAGGTAGGGCTTGGCATTTTCATATGCTATAAATCATCCCATCGTCTGCATTAGCCCACAATAGTCGGACGTTAAACACAAAAAAAAAATCTTGTAGATCAATCATTACGGGATACTGCTTGCATCAGTGTTAATTTCCATAGCCACCAGAAATCTGAAGCCTCCTCAAAATCTTTTCTGTCTTTTAAACACTTTAAATTTTGTCTACTCATCGTTGGCTTTTTTTGTACTCTATGGCCGAAGATAACCCGATAAGCCATTTTAAATGCACTAAAAGACCTGGTATAGTTTACTCCCATAATACACCTTCTTCTAACAGTGCATGCGAAGTGTAAACAATTAAACACATCACTGATATAGTTCCAGTAAACCCAGAACTGACAAGGCCACATCCAGAGTCATCTAAATAAGGTGGGGTTGTTACAAATCTCACCTGAGTGTCATCCGTGTGGTCACAGGGTTGAAACTGCAGCACATATACTTCTTGAGTACAAGGTCCTGGAGGCCAAAAGGAACACTCTTTGGACCTCAGCAACCAGATCAGGAGTTCAACAAGAACACCTTGTACATGATTCTGGAGCTCATCAAGGGCACTGGAATCGGTTTTAGGTGAAAAGGAAAATAAAAACCTTATAGCTGACATGTCAAGAGCCACAGAGACTTTGTTAGCATCCCAGGAAAAACCAGAACAACTGGTGTGTGAGCCAACATTTTCTCAGTTTTAAAGTAGCTATCATTCCCTGTTTCGGACCTCTCGGTATCATGAACCTTACACAACAATTTTGTTAGAGATGAAATATTTACAGAATCAGGGTAGTAATTCAGGCAAGTCTTCCATTTTCAAAGTTTTACTTTTTGTTTACGAAGTCTCTGAAACTATTGCTCTTTTTGTTGGTAAACATTAACTAAACATAAACATAAATATGGTTCTTTTATTTTTTTAAAAACAGATAGGTTTAGTAGTTTTATACAAAAAATAGGATATATGTCACAACAAACAGCTCTTACCCCCTCCCTCCCATCACGATATGACATGCATAACCTAAAGTATGAAGTAATATGTGTATGGCCTAGAGGTCACACATTTTTTTTTTTAACGTCCGACTATTGTGCACACTTGGGCTAATGCAGATGATGGGATGATTTATAGCGTATGAAAATGCCAAACCCTGGCCGGGAATCGAACCCGGGTCCTTGGGGTGAAAGTTTAGTATGCTATCAACTAGGCCACCGAGGCGTCTAGGGGGGTCATAAATAATTGGTGCATAATGCATAAAAAGTATCTAAATAAAATGGGTCACTAACTTGACCCATAAATTCAAGTTGAATTTACAAGTTCAGAAGCTATTTAGAAATCAGGTTCATCAGATATTGCTCCAATTTTGTCTCAAGTCTGTGTATTAAATTTCAAATTTAAAAAATTATAGATTTGACAGTAAATAAAAAATTTAAATATCCCTAACTAATGTCATGTGTTTTTAAATTGTTAATTTGGTGTACTTCAAATTTAGTAGATTATCTTTAGTTATAAATCTTTACATTATTTAACCATAAACCTGACGAACTAATCATAAAATAGGTAAATTTTCCAACTTTTATCAACAGTTACTGAACCAGATGAACCATACCATTTTTACATATAATGGTAACATATTTCAACGACATTTTATCAAAAACGTCTCAGCCAATTTTACAATTATAAATATTACTGTGGCCTAAAAACTTTCATGTGACCTAATTTCTTTAAAATTTGATAGTAATTGGTACATTCTTATCTTCATTGATCTTCGAAAACTATGTTAAAATTAATTATAAATGCTAATACAGTCAACGTAAGGTACTTTAAAATATTTTAAGTATTTGTAAACAATTTGTTTTTTTTTTTTAATAAAGCAAAAATATTATTTTTAAATATTTAAGATACCCACTGACAACCTTTAAATTGAATTAAGGACAAAGGTAAAAGTACGAAAATCTGCGCTATCCATTCGCATAACCCTTTCGAAAGTGGTTTTAATAATTCAATATTTACAATCAATTAGGAACAAGGTCACACACTAATTAGATGGCACGCTTTCTAATAAATAACTATTGAAGAGGCATTTCCTCATCGCGTTTAAAATTAATGACAACTAAAAATTGTAAATTCATGACTTCATGAATAAAAAATAAATAATATTTTATACTTGGTGAGATATCTTATTTAATAAAAATAGCGCTTAGTTCACAAACTAGGGAGAAAGTGATTTAGAATTATTTAAATTTTAGTTACTTAAAAACAAGCTAAACCGGTTTTTACAAGCTATGATATAATTCAGAAAATTAGAAATTCATGTCAACAGAAATATATTAGTTATGAATTTCATTTGATATCAGTAAATAATGTCAACATTTATGACAAACGGAACATTACACAAACCAATTCTCTTAAAGTAGAAGTTCTTCTTTCTTGGATGAATCAAAAATTTTATTGCCTCACATACAAAGCTGAATTCATTCATAATTCATCCAATCACTTACCTGCAACCAATCCACAATTCGCTTTGCAAATGGAGGCGTGAACTGCCAAGTTTGTTGAAGACTTAAGCCTTCCATATCAAACACAACCTGGGCGCCACAGATCTGTGTTTCAGGCTCCAGCATAGATGCTTCCATAAATAATACAGCGCCTTTAAATACTTCGTCCAGGGAACATTTGTTATGTTTCCATTTTTCTAAATAAAAACAAAGTTGTTAATATTTAAGCAGTTTTTCAAACAACTGCTTAATAACTGTAAAACTGTAAAATAACTGTAAAATAAAATTATTAATTAACTCGAAATAATGTATATATTATTATTATACAAATTTAATCAGTAATTTCAGAAGAAAAAGAATAACCGTATTTTTTTTTTTATTAAAAATATAATTTAAGGATGTAGTGTGTGTGTGTGTGTGTGTGTTATATATATATATATATATATATATATATATATATATATATATATATAAAACCCTCCTGTGGTCTAGTGGATAGCGGACTCTAGGCTTTCACCCGAGGACCAGGTTCGATTCCGGCGAGGGCTTGGCATTTTCATATGCTATACATCATCCCATCGTCTGCATTAGCCCATTAAAAAAATGCATAAGTCAGTGTTAAACACCAAAAAAAAAAAAAAAACAATAACAGTAAAAATAAATTAGTAACAGATATATAATACATATATAAAAATAATAAAATAAAAATTTAATAACAACTCAGTAAAACTATGAATAAACATAACAGAAATAAAGTTTTAGATAAAATAAATAAATAATATAACACAAGTATTAACAACTATATAAATTAAATTTTATTTAAAACATTCAGACGATGAAGGAAGTCTAGAACCCGGTCAACGGCGAGGCACTATCTCCCAACATCGTCTGCAAACAGTTGCTCAAACCACATATAAAAAAGCATTTTTGGAAACCATCACAATATATACCGATTTGGCGGGTGATCACCACCTAGACTTGCACGTGTACCCCAAGGAAACAGTATTTTTAATTACCCTCAATTTGTTACTGCTTGTAGCTGCCCATTCATTTTCCCACTGTAGAAGAATTAAATTTTTTACGTGACATAGAAAGTCAACACTATTAAACTATCGAATTCAATAGTGTTCAGAGCCTTTAAGATGGCAAAGAGTTCGGCTGTAAAGACACTACAAGTTGAGGGTAATCCATACTTATACGTTTATCCAGTGAGTAAAATGCACACCCAACATTGTTATTCATCTTAGAGCCATCTGTGAAAATAAATTTAGCAGATGGATATGAACTAGTCATTCAAAAAACTCACGTTGATACACAATATTAGGAGTGTTGTCTTTCTGGTATGCACACAAGGAGAAATCAAAGGTCGGCATATTGATTTTCCACGGAGGGACAAGACAAAAGGACCTTTCAAACATTGGGGTAGTTCAATAAATTAAGTCATCAAAAATACACTGTTCTAATACCAAGAGGAGCAGTTGCATTCGGTCGAAGTTTCATACTGTCGCACCAATTGATTTTTGAAAACTGTATTAAAAGCAGGGTGCCATGGTTTAGATGATAAATTGCAAGGTTCCCCAGCATCGGCGAGAATACTCACGACAGGACTTGAACGGAAAGCACCAGAAACAAGGCGGATTGCCGAGTTATGGACGGGATCTAGTTTCTTTAAAATCGATGGTCTAGCAGATGAATAAACAATGCTGCCATAATCAATTCGCGAACGAATTACGACACGGTAAAACATCAGCATACAGGTCCTATCAGCACCCCATCGAGACCCACTAAGAACCCTCAACATATCCAGGATTTTATTACATCTTAATTTTAAATCACGCGCGTGAGGGCTCCACGAAAGTTTTTCGTCGAGTATTAGACCCAAGAATCGAACGGATGGAGAAGTCCGAAGCTGTATACCATCAAGATATAACGACGGAGCCAGGATCTGTCTCGGGCGACTGAAAGCAAATACACTGAGTTTTAGCAGCGGAGAATTTAAAGCCAGTAGTTCTCGTCCAGGTCTGCAACCTATTTATTACCAGCTGAAGGGTTCTTTCAGCTGTTGCCATGTTTCTGGTGCTTACGTAAATAGCAAAATCGTCACAAAGAGAGAACATCTGACAGGGGACCGTGCGTTATGCTATTGATTGAAACAGAGTAACACTAAGTACACTCCGAAGGGCACTGGAAACCAGTTCGACTTGAAAGACCTAAGGACAACACAGAAATCGCATGCCTAGCTTTTTGCAGATGACCTGGCCATAATCACAGATAATGAAACAACAGCGATTAAACAGATAGAAGTCCTAAAGGAATGTGCAGAGAGGGTCGGGTCTACAGATCTCGTTTAAAAAAACCGAATTCTTCTGTACAAAATTACATATTCAAGAACTAAACACAAAATATGGTAAGATAAACAGAGTCAAGCACTTCAAATATCTGGGAGAAATTCTTGAACCCACAGGTGGCTGAAGGTTGCGCAAAAGGTTCAAGCTACTGAGAATGAAGCCGGCTCTTGGTATAACGCTGATATATACAAATAAGAGATGTATGTCGACGCATACAAAAATGAGACACTACAACACAGTCATAAAACCGAGGTATTATAAGATGTATTAATACAGTTTTGGATATTAATGCCAAGAACTCCGTTGAATGTTGTTTTATTGTAGTTTAAGTATTAACAGAGAAAATGTATGTCGTAAGTCTTTTTTATTATTAATCTTTTAAATTAGTAATACACTTACTTCCTAACTGAAGAACAAGAATCCTTCGACCACCTTCATCTCTGCAGGGTAAAACGGTCAAGATGTCATGATTGAAGATGTTTTTTTCTTTCGATGGAACAAGACCGTCGTAAACATTCTTATGTTTCACTTTGAACTGGTAGTAGTTTTTAATCTGTAATACAGACACTGTGACATTATTGGCAAAACAGATTTCATTATTTTGTCGCTTAAATATATTTTTTTTTAAATGAGAAACTCTATGCAGTCTGCATATTAAACTGCCTAAATGGTAACCAATTAGAGTTGGAAAGCAAGCAAAATACTTAATATACATGTATTTGATAGTTTTCAGTGAATTTTGCACAACTTCAAAATTACCAAACTATTTAAAGTGCAGTATACGAGATGTGTTCAGAAAGTAACGAAAATTTTCACTTGGAGCTTGGAGAGTACGATTGTCAAACATTTTTTTTTTTATTATGTTGGTCTTTTTTTTATTATATTTATACATGCCCTTCAAGTATGATAAAACTTTCAGCTGTTTTTATTGTTGACTTCGTCTGTGACAGCCATTAAGGTTAGACGTGTTTTTATGAGCTCGGCGATTTTCGTTTGTTAAAAGAAATTGATCAAAGAATTTGTATCAAATTTTGCGTAAAAAATGGAATAAAGTGTAACAAAGTGTGTGAAATGTTAACAAAGACCTATGGTGAGTCTGCTATGAGTAAAGCAAAAGTTTACGAGTGGTATAAACGTTTCCAAGAAGGCCGTGAAGACGAAGATGACGAACGCCCTGGACGCCCCAGCACATCAACAACCGATGAAAACGTGGAAAAAGTGAAAGAAATGGTTATGCCGAATCACAATTAGAGAAGTCGCTGATGATGTTGGCATATCGATTGGATCATGTCATGACATTGTTTCCAATGTTTTGTGTATGAAACGCGTAGCAGCAAAATTCGTTCCAAAATTGTTGAATTTTGAACAAAAACAGCGGCGAATGGAAGTTGTTCAGGAGTCACTAAATGAAGTCAACGACGATGCAGAATTACTGAAACGTATTATAACAGGTGACGAAACATGGGTTTACGGATATGACGTCGAAACTAAGGCTCAATCATCCCAGTGGAGGCATTCTGGCTCGCCAAGACCGAAAAAGGCTCGACAAGTGCGGTCGAACGTGAAGGTTATGCTCACTGTGTTCTTCGACATTAACGGCATAGTGCATCATGAATTCCTGCCACCAGGTGAAACGGTCAATAAGGAGTACTACCTACAAGTTCAACGCCGTTTGCTTGAAGCAATCCGAAAAAAAAACCGGAACTGTGGAAAAACAATTCATGGCTTTTGCACCACGATAATGCACCAGCTTACACTTCATTGCTTGTTCGTGAATTTTTGGCCAAAAACAGTACTGTAACGATGCCCCAGCCTCCATATTCGCCAGACATGACTCCGTGTGACTTTTTCCTATTTCCAAAAATAAAGAGAACCTTAAAGGGCCATCGTTTTACAGCCGTAGATGACATTAAAAGCGCATCGCTGAAAGAACTAAAGGCTGTCTCAAAGATCGAGTTTGAGAAGTGTTCCGAGGATTGCAAGAAGCGCTGGCACAAGTGCATAATCTCCAATGGGGACTATTTTGATAGCGACAACATGAATGTAGAAGAATAAATAAACATTTTGTTCAAAAAATTAAAAGTCTCGTTACTTTCTGAACACACGCCGTATTTAACCATAACCTCAATATTTACACAGATACCAAATTTCAAAAAAAAAATAACAATGTTTGAAATAAAAATTGTTACATGTTTTACAGACCTAAGATAAACAATTCTGTATTGTTTTTCTTACAAAGACGTCAACAACAATTCCCCTTTGGACATATTGCAAAACAGCAGAAATTTGTAAGGTCAATAACATAAAAAAAATTTAAGCAAAACAACGACTTAAAAATAGAGTAATCATTGTTTTTGTCGCAAAAATGAATACAGTAAAAAACAACAATATTTATTGGTTAATGTCACAAGTAAATGACTGAAAAATAACAATAATAAATTAAAATGACTAATATTATCACAAAACAAGTAGACTACATAAAAATACTGGTAAATTCAGTAGATATGAAATCAGTTTAGTTAACTTGCCCTGTATTGTGTTGTTTTTAAATACTTTCACTTCCCAAAATTATCTAATCGTGTTTTCTTCACTTTTCAAACCAAAATTGTATACCTATAGCAGACACTCGCTAACCATGAGGAAGCAAATTTTGAAAATGATTTAAAAAAATGAAAATCGCAAAGGGGAAGTCACATTAAAATAAAATCCTTTAAAAGAATTGAAATTGTGTATTTACATTCCTAGATAATAAAAAAAATGGACATCTTACCAATTGACAAGCACTCTCTGGGTAGAACTTTGTAGGCCTTAGGAACCTCAGAAGGAATGCTTCATTTTCAAAAGGTGCATAAAGGTCAGTCTCCTCTGAAACAATCATTTGTATTTTTGTATTTAAATGCATTATTGTATTTTGTATTACAGCAGTTTATTATTTCAAAACAACTTGCATATGAATTGTATTTAAATATGTTAAATGCACAGTATCAATAAATTTAAAAAGATTCTTTAAATAAATCTATTTCTACAATTATACTGCAATTCTCTTATAAAAATTAAAAATTTGGTGATGAAGCAGTATGTGTGTTTGTGTGTGTGTGTGTGTGTGTGTGTGTGTGTGTGTGTGTGTGTGTGTGTGTGTGTGTGTGAGAGTATATTAATGAGTACACAAGATTTCTTTTTGTCACATAATCCCTGGACCAGTTCATTACAAATAATACTTTGTATATAGCCTACTCACACTGGCAACCAGTATGGATTCGGGATCCAAAGATGAACGCCTGAGGGTATTGATGAGAAACAATACCCAAGTCTGGGGAGGGAGTGGTATGGAAGTTATTCTTCTAAAACTACAGTTAAGTGATTTCATGAGATCGAAATTAAATGAGTTAAAATGCATGGAGTATTTTACAAAAATTAACCAAAACAGGTTATCCAAATTCTAAAGACGTTAAAAACAGCATATCTGAAACAAAATGGCAACCTAATAGGCAATATTTAATGCTGTCGCTCAAAATTCTAAAATTCATATACGGTATTTATTAGCTGGCTACTAAGCTTGCTCAACATAGTCTAACAATGTCTAATTGGAAAAAATGCACATTTTGGTAGGTTAGGATAAGTTTCTTCAGTAGGTTAGGGATTTCTTTTGGGGGCCTGAAGCATTACGCCCCCTTGTCCTCCCCCCCACTGTGGCAACCATGAACACTCATAAATTAGATACAATTACCATGCAAACCTATTACTTAACTAATATTCACAAACATTAGTGGACTCAGGTTTTGAAATAGCCTATCAAGTGTTTAGTTTTTTTTTTAAGTTTTCAACATACATGCATATATATATATATATATGCATGCCCAGCTTTTGCAGATGACCTGGCTATACTTACAGATAATGAAACAACAGCGATTAAACAGATAGAAGTCCTAAAGGAATGTGCAGAGAGGGTCGGTCTACAGATCTCGTTTAAAAAAACCAAATTCTTCTGTACAAAATTAAATATTCAAGAACTAAACACAAAATATGGTAAGATAAACAGAGTCAAGCACTTCAAATATCTGGGAGAAATTCTTGAACCCACAGGTGGCGAGAAGGCTGCGCAAAGGGTTCGGCTACTGAGAATGAAGAGGGCTCTTGGTATAACGCGATATCTACAATAAGAGATGTATGTCGACGCACACAAAAATCAGACACTACAACACAGTCATAAAACCGGAGGTATTATATGCAAGCGAGACGCTAGCACTCCACACAAAAGCTACCATGGAGGGTATTTTGAAGGAAGAACGCAAAATCTTGAGGAAAATCCTTGGTCCGAGATTAACAGAAGATGGATAAGGTTACACTCCCGGAAGACCACAGAGAAGATATCGAACCTGGCAGCAGATATCAGAAGAAGGAGGCTTCGGTTCTACTGACACATCAGTAGACTTCCAACAACGAGACTTGCCAACAGAATCCTTAAGTATATACAAGGTGTCAAATCAACAACGTCGTGGATCGCACAAGTCAGAATAGGTACATGACGCAGGAATAGACTCAACAGATGTTGAAGACAGGCACGCATACAGGAGAAAGATGCTCGGTTGGAAGGTCCCAGAGAATGAAATCCCAAAGAGAGCGAGGGTAAAATGGACGGAGGAGCGGAAGAGGATCCATGGGGACAGGATGAGGGAGGTGTGGAGGATTAGAAGGAACAAGACATGAGTCGGAGTGCTTTGCGTGATCCAACAGGGTCTATGCACAAATAATAATAATAATATATATATATATATATATATATATATATATATATATATATATATATATGTAGTAGCTAAATATATATAGAGAAATTAGAAGTGTTACCTTTGAGCAAATCTTTCAGTGCGTTTGTACTTTCGCGAGCTAAATCTGGAGTTTCTCTTAACTCTTTTCTTGCTATTTCTAAAACTTCAGGGCTCGGGTCATCTATTTCTAACTGAAGAGTAAAATTACCAAGTTGGACTGTAGGTAACTCCTTCAAATCGGATAGCAAAGCACAATTTCCTGTAACAAACATATTTTAATTATTAGCGATAACAATTAATAATTTAATTGTGTTTCACTGTCAAAACCTAATAGCACCATAATTTGTTTAAAAATTATAATTAAATTTTATTATAAAAAAATTCTATAATTCACAGATAACTGAATTTAGTGTTACGTTGTTCCAGATTTAACTGTTACTGAAGAGTCCAAAACGCCTTTTTTTTCATCCGGATCACCCACTTTGGGGTACGCCAAATCAATTACTTTGATGTGCGTTAGCTGCCTTCCGCTGTATCCAATACTGCTTCATTCTATCCGAGGCTGCCTTCCTTCTTTCATCCGAGACTGCCCCGCCCCTTTTAGATGTTGGTTTTTCTTGGAACCTTAGGTTTTCATTATGTAAATGTTTTCGCAGTTTAAGTACATCGTCAATCATCTCATCTGATATCGCCAGCTCAGTTAAGTCCTCCTGGACCCGCCTGAACCAATTACTCTTCGTTTTCCGATCTCTGAAGAAAGCAAAGATCCGCCTAGTGAGTCTCTCAATTTTGAGATACAGGTTTATCTCAATATCTTCCTTGAGATACAGGTTGGGAAGTTTTGGCCCAATATCTTCCGTATTAACTTTCTTTCCTTCTTCTCCAGGTTGTCCAGTAATCCCTTATTATTGAGTGTAAGAGTTTCAGATGCATATAAAGCCTCTGGTTTGATCACAGTGTTATAATGCTTAAGTTTGGAATTCCAGGATAGCGATTTCTTGTTATACACCTCTTTGGTTAATTGAAACGCCAATTCCATTTTACACATCCTGGATTCCAATGCTCTCTTTTCTAAGGCGTTCCAGCTGATCCATTCACCCAGATATTTGAAGTGGTCAACTCTCTCGATTTTATGACTACCGACTCCCAGATGTCGTGGTGCATTTTTAATATTCGTTCAAAACGCCTTTATTACCATTAAAAATAATATCCACAATTTTTTTAGTGTTAAGATTGTATACTTCGTGCAGTCAATAATTGATTTTTATTCTTATCAAAGATTGTACTTGAACTTTCCAATTAATATAGTGGTACTTCTTCTGTTTCATAAGACTTAGTACGAGGGGTAATACCTGGATACAGAAGGGTTTGATTTAGAATCAAGAAAAAATACTGACAAAGAAATGTATACATTGTTGATGTTTAGGTGAAACCAAAAACAAGTTATTCTGGCCTCTGTTTTCCAATCGATTCACTTAATTTTTTACAGTAAGACTTATGCCCAGATATATTATGGAGCATTTAGACTATCATTTTTCCTTAAGGGCTTTTCCCCACTGGTTTTCAAAGTTCCCTCATTAATCTTATGGACATTTTGTTTTAATCAGATGATTACTGTAAGAAACGTTCATTAACGGAGAGAGTTAATTAATGCAGCATTTACAACTGTTTTATTCCCACGTATTTATATGTTAGAAATAATATTACTACACTTTCATTAGAGGCACTGTTGCAAACCGTACGATAATTACCGTTTTGTACGATAATTTAGATTACCGTACGATGTACAGTAGGGTGACGTATAGGGTGTATACAGCGACCCAACAATTTTTATGTTAATAATTCAATTTGTGTGCAACTTATAATAAAATGTTGATCCACTTGGTGTTAAAAGTTATTCGTTTAAATCTGTTTTCAACGGAAAACAATATTACAAGTTGTGGTAGTTTTCAGAATATTCTTAAGTACAAAACATCGAAAAAACCTTTCTTTATTTTTCTTAATTAGCTTTTAAGAAACGCCTGTGTTGAATGGCAGCCTAGTTTCATGACATGCGTTACAGTAACTGATGGGGAATAAGAAAGACAGATAATTATCGTATGTTGGGTTCGGGTATCTTAGATTATCCACTAACGATGATTTTATGTTAGGTAGGCTACCCTAAGATATGGTACTATGAATGAGAGTTGATCCCACAGATAGGCTACTTTTACAAAACAAGACTTGTATCTCTGGTTGATGCTAGTGATGGGCAAAAGCGCTATTTTTGTTTAGCAGCTAATTCTGTTAATGCTAATTAGAATTAGCAGTTAAAAATAACAGGGCTAACTGCTAATTTTCTAGACTGCCAACAACGACCTTAGCAGGAAAACGCAGCTTAAATAATATTGTCACATTACGTTTTTTATTCCTTATCTTGACAGCTGAGATAAGCAAATGCAGTGAGGCTGTAGAAGGAGGTCCTACCCTTCCTGCACTATTAATTTGTCTATAGGATTTGTGAATAATCTCTGAATATTGAGAAATACAATGAACACGCTAAAATAAAAGATGCAATTAATTATGTTCTGTTTGTCTTTCACGCACCGCCTAATATGAAATGTATTTTGTAGCACCATTTTCTAAACCTATAATACAATAATTTAAATTTTAAAAATTAAACTAAATTAATTTTAATTTGATTAGGGTCATATTCGATGTTTGTAATTAATTAAAATGTTATTTAAAAAATATTATTGTATTTTAATACATGTATGCTATCTATGTAGGCCTATCTTTTTTTAGATTTCACTTATTTATTCATGTTTCTAATAAATTAAAATGCTCTTGTTAGGTATTATTTCAAGTATTTTATTATACACTATCATAATGGTTCTGATAATGTTTATTTTTGTTATAATGCATTATTTAAAATAATATTGTCATTTATTATATACTATATTATTGTAATTATAATTGTGTGAAAAATCGAAAAATAAATGTTTGAAGGACAAATAATTACTTGTTAATCTATAATTCTTATGTTTTAAAATATAATTTTAAGCTAAATATTTTTATAATGTTGAAAGTACAAGTTCGACTTGTGTTACATTTACTATTTATAAAAAAAACACCCTCATTTAAATTTACAGTTAACAAAGAAAAATATGATACTACTATGCAATCTGAATCTCAGGACAGTAGTCAACAACAATTAATGGAAAGAAACACTGACAATGTGTTTCCTGTTTAGCAGTTACATTAGCAGCTTCAACGTTAAACAGGTTCAGCAGTTAGCAGTTGGGAACAGTCGAAACAGTGTGCCATGACTCTGCTATTAAACAGTTAGATTAGCAGCTTCAACGTTTAATAGGTTCAACAGTTGGCAGTAGACGTTAGCAGTTAGCAGGTCTGAAACAATGTGCTATGACCCTGCTATTCAACAGTTAGATTAGCAGCTTCAACGTTTAACAGTTGGCAGTAGATGTTAGAAGCTGCAGTTACGTTACCAGTTAGCACCGTAGCAGGCGGAAGCAGTGTGCTCTAACCCTGTTATTTAACAGTTTGTTTATTATCTGTTATTTTTAAGTGTGATTAGCAGTCTGCTAATGCTAAAACCATTTAGCAGCTAAAAAATAACAGATTGTTAAATAGCAACCCATCACTAGTTAGCAGTTAGCACCGTAGCAGGTGGAAGCAGTGTGCTCTAACCCTGTTATTTAACAGTTTGTTTATTATCTGTTATTTTTAAGTGTGATTAGCAGTCTGCTAATGCTAAAACCATTTAGCAGCTAAAAAATAACAGATTGTTAAATAGCAACCCATCACTAGTTAGCAGTTAGCACCGTAGCAGGCGGAAGCAGTGTGCTCTAACCCTGTTATTTAACAGTTTGTTTATTATCTGTTATTTTTAAGTGTGATTAGCAGTCTGCTAATGCTAAAACCATTTAGCAGCTAAAAAATAACAGATTGTTAAATAGCAACCCATCACTAGTTAGCAGTTAGCACCGTAGCAGGCGGAAGCAGTGTGCTCTAACCCTGTTATTTAACAGTTTGTTTATTATCTGTTATTTTTAAGTGTGATTAGCAGTCTGCTAATGCTAAAACCATTTAGCAGCTAAAAATAACAGATTGTTAAATAGCAACCCATCACTAGTTAGCAGTTAGCACCGTAGCAGGCGGAAGCAGTGTGCTCTAACTCTGTTATTTAACAGTTTGTTTATTATCTGTTATTTTTAAGTGTGATTAGCAGTCTGCTAATGCTAAAACCATTTAGCAGCTAAAAAATAACAGATTGTTAAATAGCAACCCATCACTAGTTGATGCACACTCTCAAAACTTGTAGGCCTATTGTTCTATATATGTAAATGGTGGCGAATATTCTATTAAAAAAATAATAACATAAATCATTATTTAAATTTTAAAAATAAAATTTCTAAACTGTTATATTTATCAGAAGGTTAATGTAGGTGAGGTAAAGATTAAAAACGTAAATATTTGTGTAATTAAATTAATTGTATAACTACGTATCAACTACAGTAGGGCCTAAAATAACCAACAAATGTTTAATGCTGTCAAGTCAATCATTACAAATTCGTACAGTACAAACTTGGAAAGTATTGTGAAACAAAATTCAAGCTGATGCTTTCAACCTTACAAAATGTCAAGTTTACGGCCACTTTCTCTTTGCAGTTGAAGGTCAAATTATACTCGCACTGCACTTGTACAAATCAAGATTAGAAAGATTGTATCATTTTCCATTTTTATAAACATTCTCTTTACAAATGAAATCTATAACAAGGTTATTTACACTGTTTTATATTTTATTCTGTGTTCACTTAATGACAATAATATAAACAACCTTGATTTTTTTTTTTTCATGTCTTGACCTAATTTGAACATAATAGAGACAATATTAAAAATTCAAATAATTTTTTATAATATAGGCCTATAATTTAATTGCCGTAAACTATAATTAGGCCTAATAAAATTATTCAGAAAAACAATGAACTTCCAAAAATATTCTTGTTAACAAGCTTCACTTAATTAAGAAGGTCAAAGCTGAAAATTATTTTTCGTACATATTTAATATATTATGGAATTTCTGACTTTTCTTGATTTTTACACTAAATAATTATTTTTCTTTTTTTGGTTTTATTATGAGCTATATTACTTCTTTGAGAGATACTAATCCGCAGAAGATTAAATTCATTACGTTAAATTACGATTTTTAGCTATTTATTACGGAACTATATTCTGGTGTCCATTTTTACAAAGCCTAGTTACATACCCAACAACCGAGTCCAGTTACGTTAAAGTTCTTTGTTTTTTTTTAAAAAAGTGTATATTTTCATTATTAACACGCATTTCATTAATCGTTTTCGCTATGAAAAACACGTTTCCTGCTTTCTCGCCGTAGTCATTTTGAGGTTATGTTTGTCACATTTATTTTCAATTTTTTGTAACTTCCCGTTGTTTCCGCAATTTTTTATTTTGTATTATTAATATTGGTTGTATAATAAAGCGATTTGGTAAAAAATGTCCAAAATTGACAGAAGTGCCGAAAACTCAGTTTTACCTATAATATAGTTGCTATTATGTAACCTATAACAGAAACAATCACTAAAATTATTTACACTTTAAAAAAAACAATACGCCTAAATACAATTTTTGAAAGCAAAATCTTGTAAATCTCATCAATAAATGTATTTCAAGTGCATGAAGTCCCAAATCTTGTAACACACTATTTCTTCTTATTCTTTATTTAAACAGAATTAATTAGTCCGCTTCGGTGGCCTAGTTGATAGCGTACTAGGCTTTCACCCCGAGACCCCGGGTTCGATTCCTGGCCAGGACTTGGCATTTTCATACGCTATAAATCATCCCATCGTCTGCATTAGCCCAAGTGTGCACAATAGTCGGACATTAAAAAAAAAAAATAATAATAATAATAATTACAATAAAATCTTATTCTTTATACATCGACTTACTAGATCAATATGCTTGATCAATATCAAAATCTAATCTGTGCTTCTATAAGATTAACGAGTGAAAAATATGTAACAAAAAAAAACAACTTTTTGCCAACCTACTTTGTAGACTATACGCTTTTGATGTATAAAAATACCTTTTCACATATTTTTCACTCTATATAGGCAACCTAAAAATATCACGTGATCATTTTTACGTAACAGAAGCCTAAGTTAAAACAGTTTTAATTCATAAAAACAGCGTTAGGCCATAATGTTAAGGTTTGTAAAAATGTAGACTACGATACAATATTTTGAAAATTTGAATATACTGAGAATTTACCGGATGTTAAATTATAGGAAATAATTTAAAAAATGAGTTTTGATAAACGGTCAGAACACGTGGGACGAACAGTATCTTATTAAAGTAAGGTGTTATCCTTCGTCATTACCTTGCCTGTCTTGGTGGCCAAGGTAGCTGCCGATTTTTAGATCCCATCGGAATTATAAATTAAGAAATTCAAATTAAAATGTCCGGATTCCGTGTTACCTTAAAGTCCTTCGCCTTGTGACATTGAAATACTTCTAGACTGAACAAATATTTTCGTTCCACGTCTGATAATTTATTCATATAACAAAGTGTTGATTACGGTAGACCTATTTGTGTTTACTATGAGTGTAATATACCGGTTGCAAAGCGTTAGTAGAAGTAGGTTTAACAAGAGAAATAACAGAGCACTAAAAGAGCGAACTATGTATATTCAGACTTAGGAGACCTAGGAAAATGAAAAGAAAACGATTTTTGTTTTAGATGAAAGTTTAAACAATCTTGACCTTTAGATGTATAGGCTAACAGCAGTAACCAAAGAGCCGCCTCGGTGGCCTAGTGGATAGCGTACTAGGCTTTCACCCCGAGGACCCGGGTTCGATTCCCGGCGAGGGCTTGGCATTTTCATACGCTATAAATCATCCCATCGCCTGCATTAGTCCAAGTGTGCACAATAGTCGGACGTTAAACACAAAAAAAAAACAATAAGTAGTAACCAAATATAAAATACTACGTGTTCTTATTATAGTAGGCCTAATGTTCATTAGTAGGCCTAATGTTCATATTATAGTAGGCCTAATGTTCATATTATAGTAGGCCTAATGTTCATATTATAGTAGGCCTAATGTTCATATTATAGTAGGTCTAATGTTCATTAGTAGGCCCAATGTTCATTAGTAGGCCTAATGTTCATATTATAGTAGGCCTAATGTTCATATTATAGTAGGCCTAATGTATTATAGTAAGCCTAATGTTCATTAGTAGGCCTAATGTTCATATTATAGTAGGCCTCATGTTCATTAGTAGGCCTAATGTTCATATTATAGTAGGCCTAATGTTCATTAGTAGGCCTAATGTTCATATTATAGTAGGTCTAATGTTCATTAGTAGGCCTAATGTTCATATTATAGTAGGCCTAATGTTCATATTATAGTAGGCCTAATGTTCATTAGTAGGCCTAATGTTCATTATGAGGAGATTTTTCACAATGGAATTTGAATAACCAATAATGGTGCACGACCAATTCAATTAAAAAAAAAATTAGGTTGAACATAAAGCCTCAAGTGAAGTAACGACCTTACTGACCCACTATTGGGATTCAAGATGGCTGCACTGTCAGAGCCTACAGTTGCGGCTCAGTTACCATCAGTTCAACTAAACTACTTTCACCCAATATGGAGTCGTGAGCTTCCCACTACTCTTTAAGCATTCCTCCAAGTCTGTCTGATTTTGTACAGGGTGGAGTAAAACTACACAGCTTTATAACTTTGATTAGCCTAGATCTAACCTTGTACTTAACAATTAGGCCAGGAAGCGCGTATGAGTTTGGGTTGTTTGGTTCGTTCGAGAGTTATAAAAACGTTTCAGTACTTTAAAGCAACTTACAGTCTAATAATTAAAGTAGGCTACATTAAGGTGAATCAAGTTAATTTATTCGAGCAAAGAACTTAAATATAAATCTTTTTTCAAGTCCAATTCAAATGTAACTTGATTTCGAACTTCAAGCTGGTGCAACCTTCAAGTGAAAATTGAACATATTTTTTACTTGAAACTTGAATCCACTTGAAGCAAGTTATCGAGTTAGAGTGGTGTAAACTTAAATTCAAGTAACTCGATTTGCTTGAACAATAATATAACAAAACATGAATAATACTACTTGAATTCAGTGAGTTTTACTTGGTGATATATTTACATACTGGTTAGTTACTTGACTAATTTAACAAACAACACAGATTAAAGTTGCTTGAACTCAGCAAACTTGAATCAATC
Source organism: Callitettix versicolor (assembly GCA_022606455.1). Taxonomy (NCBI): domain Eukaryota; kingdom Metazoa; phylum Arthropoda; class Insecta; order Hemiptera; family Cercopidae; genus Callitettix; species Callitettix versicolor. Next base: position 95,866,712 of record CM040190.1, read on the forward strand.
AACTTGACCAATGTAAATCTGCCTTTAACGTAAGTAAAAAAATCAAAAAGAACAGACAAAATTATTGAATAAAATAGACCTAAATCAAATCTTATGAGAAAATATAACTATTGCTACTTTGAAAGGTATAATTATATTTAATCCAGTCTTCATAAAAAAATAATGTTGACAATATTACACCAAACAAGTTATATATATATATATATATATATATATATATATATATATATATATATATATATATATATATATATATATATATAACATGCTCATTGAAAGGTCCCAGAGAATGAAATCCCAAAGAGAACAGGAGTAAAATGGACGGAGGAGCGGAAGAGGATTCATGGGGACAGGATGAGGGAGGTATGGAGGATTAGAAGGAACAAGACATGAGTCGGAGTGCTTTGCGTGATCCAACAGGGTCTATGAGCAGATAATAATAATAATAATAATACATATATAATAATAATAATAATACATATATAATAATAATAATAATATATATATAATATATATATATAATATATATATATATATATATATATATATATATATATATATATATATATATATACATTATGTTACCATACTAAACATAAAATATGGTAAGATAAACAGAGTCAAGCACTTCAAATATCTGGGAGAAATTCTTGAACCCACAGGTAGCGAGAACGCTGCGCAAAAGATTCGGCTAATGAGAATGAAGAGGGCTCTTGGTATAACGCGTGATATCTACTATAAGAGATGTATGTCGACGCACACAAAAATCAGACACTACAACACAGTCATAAAACCGGAGGTATTATATGCAAGCGAGACGCTAGCACTCCACACAAAAGCTACCATGGAGGGTATTTTGAAGGAAGAACGCAAAATCTTGAGGAAGATCCTTGGCCCAAGATTAACAGAAGACGGATACAGGTTGCACTCCCTGAAAACCACACAGAAGATATCGAACCTGGCAGCAGATATCAGAAGAAGGAGGCTTCGGTTCTATGGGCACATCAGTAGACTCCCAACAACGAGACTTGCCAACAGAATCCTTAAGTATGTACAAGGTGTCAAATCAACAACGTTGTGGATCGCACAAGTCAGAATAGACCTACATGACGCAGGAATAGACTCAACAGATGTTGAAGATAGGCACGCATACAGGAGAAAGATGCTCGGTTGGAAGGTCCCAGAGAAAGAAATCCCAAAGAGAGCAGGGGTAAAATGGACGGAGGAGCGGAAGAGGATCCATGGGGACAGGATGAGGGAGGTGTGGAGGATTAGAAGGAACAAGACATGAATCGGAGTGCTTTGCGTGATCCAACAGGGTCTATCGCAGATAATAATAAATAATATATATATATATACACGAGGGTGGTCTGAAAAGTTTCCGACCTCAACATGAAGATAGCAGCACTCGTCGGTTGGCAGCACTCGAATTTCGTTGTTCATCTGTTGACAGTTACTCATCAAAGTTTCAGCCATTTTGGACGCCCAGTTGTTATGTAACAGTCGTTTGAGTGAGTTGATGTGAGTATTTTTATGAAAATGGACAAAATCGAGTATCCAGCTGTCATTAAATATTTGTTTTTGAAAGGCAATACGCCTACGAAAATCAAAGATGAGTTGGATTCTGTGTACGGGGACTCTGCACCATTATACAGTGAAATTTTGGGCAGCTGAATTTAAACGTGGTCGTAAGAGCTTGGGAGACGATGAACGTTCGGGACGTCCAAAAACTGCAACTACCGACGAAAACATCGCCAAAGTTCACCAAATAGTGCTAGATGACCGCCGAATTAAAGTGAGAGAGATAGCAGACGTTATGAACATGTCAAAAGAACGTGTTTGTCACATATTAAATCAACATTTAGACATGAAAAAGCTGTCCGCGCGTTGGGTGCCGCGTTTGCTCACGTTAGACCAAAAACGTGTTCGAATGAACATTTCCAATGCTCTGTTGGCGCAGTTAAGGCGCAATAAATCCCAGTTTTGGCGCCGATTAATTACTGTAGATGAAACTTGGATACACCATTATACGCCCGAAACAAAAATACAGTCCAAACAGTGGACTGCAAAGAGGGAACCGGCTCCAAAAAAAGTAAAAACTGTTTTTTCGGCTGGGAAAGTGATGGCGATTGTTTTTTGGGATAGTCATGGGGTTGTTTTAATCGACTATCTTCAAAAAGAAAAAACCATTACAGGAGCATACTACACATCATTACTTGACAAGCTGAAGTCAGAACTTGCGGAAAAACGGCCACTTTGCAGAAAAAGAAAATCATGTTTCACCAAGACAACACACCGTCTCACACCTCAGCGGTTGCCATGGCGAAAATCCACGAATTACGGTTTGAACTGCTTGATCATCCGCCTTACTCACCAGATCTAGCCCCAAGCGACTTCTTTTTGTTCCCTCATCTAAAAATTGCGCTCGGAGGACAGAGATTTTCGTCAAATGAAGAGGCAATCACTTTCGTGAACAATTATTTTGCAGAGAAAAACGCCGAGTACTATTTGGACGGGTTACAGAGATGGGAGCATCGCTGGGAGAAGTGTGTAGAGGTACAAGGAGACTATGTTGAGAAATTTTAAAAAAAATTCTGAAAAACTGTCTTGTATCTTTGTTAGGTCGGAAAATTTTTCAGACCCCCGTATATATATTACACAACCTGAAGTGTATGTCTATTTTTATTCAATTAACTTTTTGCCACGTGCCGTGACTCGTGCCGTGACTCATAAAAGTTTATGAGTTCAATAGGTTAAGGAGAAATTTTGTTCTTAAAAACAATGTTTATTTTCAATTCAATATTGTAACAAAATGTTTCTAAAATTAGCAATATAAATGTCATATGGACTTCACTCAAATTTAGAAAATTGTCTTCTTAAAACAGTTTTATAATGCCTTATTCGATATTCACGTGCATTATTGGCAACAATAAAAAAATCAACTTTGGCGTCCTCGTTTCGGATTTAAGACCTCGATTGCCAGTTTACTACCACTTAACTTGTTTTATCCTGCAGATGGTCTCCCTAAACGTTGATCTACACACCAAGTAAAGCCGAAAAATTTGTACGATCATAACGAATGGAAATTCTATTAGTATCGTACATTTCAAGGTAGTCTACCGAAGTTATGATGACCTAAATAAGTGCGAAAACAAAATACCGAACACAACTTCAAGGTTAGGCTTAATAATTCTCGGTTGAAATCAGTGACGTAACCAGTTTTATTTCCTCTTCCGCTTTTGGATAGTCTCCCTACCAGCATATGCCTTGTAGCAAGAGTCACGCACACTATCACCTATTGTATCTCGTCGATTGTTTGTATAATAGCTTAGAGATATATTAACTTCGAGAATCGTTTTTCCTTCGACGGTACCGTGTTATAAGTTAAGAGATCAACCTGTGTAATAAGATAGAGGTTCCGTACTGTATATTAACTTACAGACTCAGTTCCGTGTGTGTTGCACCGTGTGTATATGACGCCGCTGCTTCAGGCGCTTCAGTATATTAACAGTTTAACATATTGTCAATACTATGGTCAACAACATATCAAATGTTTATTTTTGACAATTATCTGTCTGTAAATAGAAATATTGCCGTTTTATCGAAAAAAACAACGTAAATTTATATGAATTCATTAATTTAGGCTGCTTTCTTAATTCATTCTGATATGGTTTGAATACAGTTTCAAACAATATTTTTATATTACTATTACTATTACTACTACATATGTAAATTAGTATACATTTACAGCTTTACATATAAGCAAGAACAAAACCTATCCAAATGAACTTTATATTTTAATAATATATATCTTTCTTTAACAAAGAATTCTACTTGTTAGGTAAAAGATACTTAAGCGCCTGAAAGCATCGGCGTCGGCAACATATACACACGAAAAACACTTGACGGAACTGTAGTCTCTAAGTTAATACACAGTACGGAACCTCTATCTTATTACACAGGTTAATAATTAATTCATTAATTTAGTGTTGTTTTCTTACTTCAATTCGGATATGGTTTGAATACAGCAGCCTTCAAACAATATTTTTATATTACTATTACTATTACTACTACATATGTAAATTAGTATACATTTACAGCTTTACATATAAGCCTTTAAGAACAAAACCTATCCAAATGAACTTTATATTTTAATAATATATATCTTTCTTTAACAAAGCGAATTCTACTTGTTAGATAAAAGATACTTAAGCGCCTGAAAGCAGCGGCGTCGGCAACATATACACACGGTGCAAAACACTTGACGGAACTGTAGTCTCTAAGTTAATACACAGTACGGAACCTCTATCTTATTACACAGGTTAATAATTAATTCATTAATTTAGTGTTGTTTTCTTACTTCAATTCGGATATGGTTTGAATAAAGCAGCCTTCAAACAATATTTTTATATTACTATTACTATTACTACTACATATGTAAATTAGTATACATTTAAAGCATTACACATAAGCCTTTTAGAACAAAACCTATCCACATCAACTTTATATCTTCCTTTAACTAAGCGAGTTCTACTTGTTAGATAAAAGATACTGAAGCGCCTGCAAGCAGCGGCGTCGGCAACATATACACACGGTGCAACACACTTGGCGGACTGTAGTCTCTAAGTTAATACACAGTACGGAACCTCTATCTTATTACACAGGTCGATCTCTAACTTATAACACGATACTGTCGAAAGAAAAACGAATCTCTAAGTTAATATATCTCTAAGCTATTACACCTTCCCGCTGTAGGGCTGTTTGTTGAAGTTATGAAATTTAATTTTAACGCTGTCAGGGCTCATTTTCGTATTTTTAATAGTGAAAGTTTAAAAAAATGCTTATTTTTTAATAGTGAAAGTTTAAAAAAATGCTTATATGCAGATTTTAATACTGATGATAGTGAATTCAAAATAAAAAAAAGTGGCAGTGGCATGACTGCCGACAGAAGTGACTACTTATTATCACGAGTTATGGCTATATATTTTACACCACCAAATAAAATTTATAGTCGATTTTCAAAATCATGACTACGTTCATTTCAATTTAATGTATTTCTAAATACAATATTATACGATTTTATGGTTTTTTGCCAAGACATAGATTTTTGCTACTCGACACTAGAAAAGGCTAAAAAAAAACACGCCAGAGTCAATAACTATAAACTTAAGTAGTCTTCACAAAGTAATTAATATACGTAAAGCATACTATTCAAAACAGTACTAAGTTCAATAGCTGCTGTAAGAATTTTTTACCGCCAATTCTTGACCCGCTAAATTCTTAAAATTCAACAACAGCAAAAGACTCATGGAAACTGTTTTTTATAACATATTACTCAAAAAAAAAAACTGACGTAATTCTTACAGAATGCGTATACGTGTAACGAAACAATTAAGATAAGTGTAATTAAGATAATTAGTAATTACATCTTGTACGTTACTATACGTTTGCTTGTAACAAAACATCACAGACAGATGTCTACAATAACAAAATCCGGTAGTAGGGCACTTTCCGGTGGAGATAGCTTCACACCGATATGCTGGAACAAGATCTTTCACGGTCAACAGGACTAGACGCCACAGCTGTAAACGTCACCACTAAATTCTACAGAAGGCGGCTAATGGACACAAGAAAACCACAGCAAAGGCCATCACAACCACAGACCCTGGCTGGGAACCTGCAGTAATGAGTAGATGTTCTGCTATTTTTACAAAATGTCAACAAACTGTTTGTTTAGGAAAAAAAGCTGCTTTTTAAAACAGTTGGAAAAAACAGGTTTAGAAAACTGAAACTCAAAGTTGTATTAGCAGCTAAAACATAAAGCACATACGTTCAGTTTTCTAAGACTACTTTTTCATTCCATTACCACCATGTCCTTCAATTGTTTTTGGGGTATAAAACATTTAGAAAGGATAAAAATAATCCTTATAAGTGTAGTAATAATTAAATTACATTCTCAAAACGTAATAATTATGTAAGCCATTTTATATTTACAAAATGCAATGAATTTCTAATAGAAGCATTCTTTTGTTTACTAAAAAATTAAATAGTCCTTTGTATATTTACCAAAATGCAAACGATTTAGAATATTTTTAGTTGATTAAAAATATTGATGATTGATAATAAATATAAAAAATATGTTTAAATAAAATTAGGCTCTGTATCTACAAAATGTGAGAGGTTGTTACTAAAACTCGCAACAAAATAGAGATAAACGTTGACATTGACCAAACAGTTCTTACTTCACTACAAGCAACAAGCAACTTTGGAATAAAGGGAAAAAGCATAAAAGCAGGTAGAAGAAAAGCAGTTAGCAGGAAAACATTTAGCAGGCAAACAGCAGGAAAACAGTTTTAGCGCTTGCGGCAACTTTCGAATAGAACAGTCCGTTCCATGTTTAACAAATGGAAAACCGCACTGTTTTTTAACCAAATATAACTAACGACCAGTCCAAATCAACTGCTCGTTTCCGTTTCAAAAAGCAGTTTGTTTGTAGTTTATAGAAAAGCAGTTTTTTTAACAGTTTGGTGTTTTCTGCCCACCACTAGTAATGAGTCATCCAGCGCGTCTTAACCCTTTCCAGCTTAATGAGTAATTTATCCTTTTATAATCATGATTTTCTTCCTGTAATATATACATTTTTACTTACCAATGATTGTTTCAATATTCATGATTCATATCAAGTTAATCAATAAGTACTTTAACCTAACCAAACATTAATAATACAACAGCCAACGGCTTATGAGGCTTGTTACACGGCTTATGAGAAGTGTTAAGATATCACGTTGGTCAAACGGTCGAGCCGCCTCGGTGGCCTAGTTGATAGCGTACTAGGCTTTCACCCCGAGGACCCGGGTTCGATTCCCGGCCAGAGCTTGGCATTTTCATACACTATAAATCATCCCATCGTCTGTATTAGCCCAAGTATGCACAACAGTCGGACGTTAAACACAAAAAAACAGTGAGCGTACAGTGGGCAGTATAGTGTGTTAGACGCGCGCGGGTTCGAATCCTGCATCGGCCGTTGATACTATACAACTCACTTAGAGTTAGCCTGTCTGTGGTAGACGAGGCGTATCATAAATAAACGCTGGAAGATACTGGTGGAAACTGACAGAGACGAGGGTGAATTCTTTGTGAATTCGCATGTTCATGTAAAAATATTCAATGATCTGGAAAGGGTTAAGAGACTTCTTACATTACATAAAAGAGTGAAAACACGAATTCCGTAATATAACTTAATCATTCAAGGACATCGTAAGCTATCCCTAACAATCGCGTATTTTCTTCGCGTAATAAAAAAATAATCGCAACACGCAGCTGTCTCGCTGACGGTGTAGTACGGAATTACCAAAAGTAATTTTCTGTATACTAATTTAAGTACACTTTACTTAAAATATTCAAGCAACAGCACTTTAAACTTGTATATTACACTGAAAATCGAAACGATA
>CM040190.1:95879162-95901662 GCA_022606455.1 Callitettix versicolor
ATATTTCTGTTATCCGTATGTTCTGTCATCCGTCATCCCAAAGTCCCCGCGAATGTCGGTTAATCGAGACTCTAATGTATTAGCATTTTAAATTCTCAAATTTCACTGAAAAAACAAAAATGAAACCTGACCGCCGTCAAATTAAATTTTTTTAATAAATGTTTAACGACCTCTAGAAAAGTGATGTAGCGGTAGGACTGACGCTCGCTTCAAGGTCTCGGGTCTGGGTTTTACCATGATGGCCGCTCCAATAGCTCATTTTCCCGCGGATATTCGCGAACAATGCACGCTCATATCAAATATACTGTGAAAATGAACAACAATTATGAGCAACACGTTTCTAAAGAATTAATTAGCCGCCTCGATGGTCTAGTGGATAGCGTACTAGGCTTTCACCCCGAGGACCCGGGTTCGATTCCCGTGCACAATAGTTGGACGTTAAACACAAAAAAAAAATCTAACGAACACACACTGACAAACAATAACAATACCAGTCTATAAACTGGTTCAACCATTGTGCCTAATAGCTATGTTTCATATGAATCAAAATCTAAAAAAAAGTATTATTTGTCACGTCGCTGATGACAATGAAGTCAAATGTTCAAGAAAAAATGCAGGATAGAAAAAGCTTATGTTACGTAACTTAGTTCATGGAGTCCTATATACGTGTGTCACGCATCTAAGCCTATAATATATATGCTTTTACTTATAGCATTTACTTATGACAATGATTTCAAAGCAATAAAAGTAAATATGGTCAGGTTAAAGGAACAAGGTCAATATGTTTATGTAAATTGACCAAGATAACGACCCACGATTATTCTTACATGTCCGCCTAAAGTACGTCTTCGTGTTGAAAATATTGTTGTCGTGTTTCAATTAACCGGAAGTGGCGTGCATGAGTGTTTTGACAATAGCTACGTCAAAGCAGTGATGCAACCTGCAAAAACAATAACAGCCACTCAGCTTTCACTGTTTGATTGCATTACCACGAAGTCAGATGACATGCGGGCAGATTGGTTACTGGTAACACGCACACAGATGTAGGACAAGTGTCACCTCAATACAGAAAAGTAGATGGAATAATCCAATATACTTCTTTGGCTTATTTTATTGGACATAACGTCTGCTTTGGCAAATTTTAACATAAGGATACGTTAGAAATACCAATTAAAAAATAAAACTACGAATAGGCTAGTCGTGACTTAAAAAAGAATTTTCAAAAATATTTCTTTGTACCTTAACCTCTTTTAAAATACCCATTTTAACATCATAATCAGAATTATTATCTGCACACTGCATTTCAAATTACAATATACGAAAACGGACCCTTATCGTCGTCAAATTCTCAATTTCTTAATTTCACCGACTTTGACGATTTAAAACGTTAATTAAAGTAGTTTTTAACGTTGATTACAACGGTTAAATCAGAACTCCAGTAAAAGTAAAAATTATCAATGTTATGGCAGGTTTGAAATGTCCGCCATTTTGAAACTGTTGAACGAATTTTGTGTGTGTGTTTGAATGTGTGTGTGGGTGGGTGTGGTGTTTGTGTGTGTGTGTCTGTGTGTGTGTGTGTGTGAGTGAGAGTGTCTGTGTGTGTGTGTGTGTGTGTGTGTGTGTGTGTGTGTGTGTGTGTGTGTGTGTGTGTGTGTGTGTGTGTGTGTGTGTGTGTGTGTGTGTGTGTGTGTGTGTGTGTGTGTATCTGTACCTGTGTGTGTGTGTGTGTGTGTGTGTGTGTGTGTGTGTGTGTGTGTGTGTGTGTGTGTGTGTGTGTGTGTGTGTGTGTGTGTGTGTGTGTGTGTGTGTGTGTGTGTGTGTGTGTGTGTGTGTGTGTGTGCGCGCGCGCGCGTGTGTGTACACCCTAAAATATATATATTTAACGACCCTAGAATTAATTTGTAAAATTGTTAAAGTTACACAGAGCTAAGAATAGGCGCTCATTTCAAAGTTCGGGGACTGGCCTTACCAAGATGGCCGTTCTAATAACTCATTTTACAATGGGATTCCCTAAAAATCAAGCGAGTTTTTGTGCATCATTAAATAATTGTTTCAACTATTTCATTCATGAAAAGTACATTCCGTTCTTCCTATTAGATATTCTCGGTGAAGTAACACGTTAATTTCAGCTGTTTTTTATTCAAATTTGATATTTCACAGTACGATTCAATCACGATTATTTAATCGGTGTTTTACATTTTAACGTCTGATTAACATTCGACATTTAACTGTCTAGAGGTTATTCCACTGTGTAATGCTGGCGCTTTAAAAACTTTGGACTTGAAATGCTTTCACGGTTCAAAGGCAAATCAGTGATATCAGAATTAGTCAGAGTTATGACTGCTATTATTTACAAATAAGAAATACTTCTACATACACTGAGGGCACTTTTATTCCTAAGCAGTCCGTAAACTGGTTCAACCATTGTGACTAATAGTTATGTTTCATATTAATCAAAATCTAAAAAAAGATATTATTTGTCAAGTCGCTGATGACGACAGTGAAATCAAATGTTCAAGAAAAAATGCAGGATAAAAAAAGCTTATGTTACGTAAGTTAGATCATGGAGTCCTATATACATACAGCTCCCATTCAATGTTAAAATCAGGATGTTAGAAAGAAAGGTAAAGTGAACGTAGTACCAAAACCCGACACCAGAGCGCTCTGAACACGTTTTACCACATGTCCATCATTGAGTCTATAATACATACAGCTCCCATTCAATATTAAAATCAGGATGTTAGAAAGAAAGGTAAAGTGAACGTAGTACCAAAACCCGACACCAGAGCGCTCTGAACACGTTTTACCACATATCCATCATTGAGTCTATAATACATACAGCTCCCATTCAATATTAAAATCAGGATGTTAGAAAGAAAGGTAAAGTGAACGTAGTACCAAAACCCAACACCAGAGCGCTCTGAACACGTTTTACCACATATCCATCATTGAGTCTATAATACATACAGCTCCCATTCAATATTAAAATCAGGATGTTAGAAAGAAAGGTAAAGTGAACGTAGTACCAAAACCCGACACCAGAGCGCTCTGAACACGTTTTACCACATGTCCATCATTGAGTCTATAATACATACAGCTCCCATTCAATATTAAAATCAGGATGTTAGAAAAAAGGTAAAGTGAACGTAGTACCAAAACCCGACACCAGAGCGCTCTGAACACGTTTTACCACATATACATCATTGAGTCTATAATACATACAGCTCCCATTCAATATTAAAATCAGGATGTTAGAAAGAAAGGTAAAGTGAACGTAGTACCAAAACCCGACACCAGAGCGCTCTGAACACGTTTTACCACATATACATCATTGAGTCTATAATACATACAGCTCCCATTCAATATTAAAATCAGGATGTTAGAAAAAAAGGTAAAGTGAACGTAGTACCAAAACCCGACACCAGAGCGCTCTGAACACGTTTTACCACATGTCCATCATTGAGTCTATAATACATACAGCTCCCATTCAATATTAAAATCAGGATGTTAGAAAGAAAGGTAAAGTGAACGTAGTACCAAAATCCGACACCAGAGCGCTCTGAACACGTTTTACCACATATACATCATTGAGTCTATAATACATACAGCTCCCATTCAATATTAAAATCAGGATGTTAGAAAGAACATGGTAAAGTGAACGTAGTACCAAAACCCGACATCAGAGAGTCTATAATACATACAGCTCTGAACACGTTTTACCACATGTCCATCATTGAGTCTATAATACATACAGCTCCCACCCAATCAATATTAGAAAGAAAGGTAAAGTGAACGATGTTAGAGAGCTCTGAACACGTTTTACCACATGTCCATCATTGAGTCTATAATACATACAGCTCCCATCCAATGTTAAAATCAGTATGTTAGAAAGAAAGGTAAAGTGAACGTAGTACCAAAACCCGACACCAGAGCGCTCTGAACACGTTTTACCACATGTCCATCATTGAGTCTATAATACATACAGCTCCCAACCAATGTTAAAATCAGTATGTCAGAATGAAAGGTAAAATGCACGTAGTACCAAACCCCGACACCAGAGCGCTCTGAACACGTTTTACCACATGTCCATCATTGAGTCTATAATACATACAGCTCCCAACCAATGTTTAAATCAGTATGTTAGAAAGAAAGGTAAAGTGAACGTAGTACCAAAACCCGACATCAGAGAGCTCTGAACACGTTTTACCACATGTCCATCATTGAGTTTATAATACATACAGCTCCCAACCAATGTTAAAATCAGTATGTCAGAAAGAAAGGTAAAGTGAACGTAGTACCAAAACCCAACATCAGAGAGCTCTGAACACGTTTTACCACATGTCCATCATTGAGTTTATAATACATACAGCTCCCAACCAATGTTAAAATCAGGATGTTAGAAAGAAAGGTAAAGTGAACGTAGTACCAAAACCCGACATCAGAGAGCTCTGAACACGTTTTACCACATGTCCATCATTGAGTCTATAATACATACAGCTTCCACCCAATGTTAAAATCAGTATGTCAGAATGAAAGGTAAAATGCACGTAGTACCAAAATCCGACATCAGAGTGCGCTTGAATCATCTTTCTACTACTTTTCCATCCTAGAGGCTATAAAGTGGCAGTACATTAATTAATCTTACACTTGATTAAGATGTCCAATTAAAATCATTCATACATTCACAAATAATCTAAGTTTAGTCTCAAAAGATGCAGTGAGATCTATACGTACGAGTTTGAAGTATATTAGAGTTATTTCTTGTACTTTTGTTTGCATTTTTAAATGTTTGTTTATGTGGCGCTATAAACTTTTATTACTCTTTAGACCCATACCGGGGATCATGACATGATGGCCGACCCAAAGCTGTAGAACAAGTTTTTAGATTCATTAAGTATATATGTTTATGGTATACGAATTATATTAAAACGGACGTAAATTTAGAAGAATTATTTTTCCGACGTTTCGCCGAAATTCAGACGTAAAAGTGTTCTTCTTCTAACGAGTCTTCACGTTGACTTCAGATTTGAGCGAAGATGAACTTTGAAGATGTAACGTTCAGAACTGTTCTTTTTTAGAAATATTTATAATAGATATACTAGTTGTTGATTGCATCTATGTTCAATGTACGAGGTGTGTTCAGAAAGTAACAAGAATTTTAATTTTTTGAACAAAATATTTATTTATTCTTCTATATTGATGTTGTCGCCTTCAAAATAGTCCCAATTGGAGATTATGCACTTGTGCCAGCGCTTCTTCCAATCCTCGAAACACTTCTCAAACTCGATCTTTGAGATAACCTTCAGTTTTTTCAGCGATGCGCTTTTAATGTCATCTACGGCTGTAAAAAGACGTCCCTTTAAGGTTCTCTTTATTTTTGAAAATAAGAGAAAGTCACACGGAGCCATGTCTGGCGAATATGGAGGCTGGGGCATCGTTACAGTACTGTTTTTGGCCAAAAATTCACGAACAAGCAATGAAGTGGGAGCTGTGCATTATCGTGGTGCAAAAGCCATGAATTGTTTTTCCACAGATCCGAGCGTTTTTTTTTTCAGATTGCTTCACGCAAACGGCGTTGAACTTGTAGGTAGTACTCCTTACTGACCGTTTCACCTGGTGGCAGGAATTCATGATGCACTATGTCATTAACATCGAAGAACAAAGTGAGCATAACCTTCACGTTCGACCGCATTTGTCGAGCCTTTTTCGGTCTTGGCGAGCCAGAATGCCTCCACTGGGATGATTGAGCTTTAGTTTCAAACGTAATATCTGTAAACTCATGTTTAGTCACCTGATATAATACATTTCAGTAATTCTGCATCGTCGTTGACTTCATTTAGTGACTCCTGAGCAACTTCCATTCGTCGCTATTTTTGTTCAAAATTCAACAATTTTTGAAGAAATTTTGCTGCCACGCTTTTCATACACAAAACATTGGAAACAATGTCATGCCATGATCCAATAGATACGCCAACATCATCAGCGACCTCTCTAATTGTGACTCGGCGATTGTTTGTAACCATTTCTTTCATTTTTCCCACGTTTTCATCGGTTGTTGATGTGCTGGGGCGTCCAAGGCGTTCGTCATCTTCAACGTCTTCACGGCCTTCTTGGAAACGCTTATACCACTCGTAAACTCTTGCTTTACTCATAGCAGACTCACCATAGGCCTTTGTTTACATTTCACACACTTTGTTACACTTTATTCCATTTTTTAAGCAAAATTTGATACAAATTCTTTGATCCATTTCTTTTAACAAACGAAAATCGTCGAGCTCATAAAAACATGTCTAACCTTAGTGGCTGTCACAGACAAAGTCAACAATGAAAACAGCTGAAAGTTTTATCATACTTCAAGGGCCAGCATAATACATATACCAACATAATAAAAAAAAATGTTTGACAATCGGACTCTCCAAGCCCGCATTTCGTGGCCGCCCGGCCTACAAATCGAAAATAAAAGTGACTCGCATAACCTCAAAATAGCTGCCACTCTAGATTACCCGCTCCGCATTTCGTGGCCGCCCGGCCTACAAATCGAAAATAAAAGTGACTCGCATAACCTCAAAATTGCTACCACTCCAGATTATCCGCTCAGCTCCGCTCCGCATTTCGTGGCCGCCCGGCCTACAAATCGGAAATAAAAGTGACTCGCATAACCTCAAAATTGCTACCACTCCAGATTATCCGCTCAGCTCCGCTCCGCATTTCGTGGCCGCCCGGCCTACAAATCGAAAATAAAAGTCGCTCGCATAACCTCAAAATTGCTACCACTCGAGATTAGGTAACATATGTTTTATCGCTAAAACGGTAAAAAAACCTTTATTATCATTACTATTTTCTTGTAAAGAACCTGTTTTCTAATAAAGAACCTAACACGGTTGTTGGGTGAAAAACCTATTTAATTAAACTAGTTATTAACCTTGTAATGAATGTCATGGCGACGGACATAAAGCAGCCGCTGCTTTGTACAAATAGTGCTTTGCTTATAATTGCTATTTATGCTTAAATTGAAATTCGGCTAAATACCTCATGAAGTGGTTTTAGAACGAAATATTAAGATGAAGTAAAGCCTATTAAAATGGGATAACGCGCATGAGCAGTGAGACGGTCAACGAAATCTCACGTTCCATGCAATGTAAACAACAATGACGTCACGATATACAGTTCAATAAAAATCAGCCTAAAATCGTAACTAACCTTAAAAAATATACTTTCCGCAAGTGAATATAGATTAATTGGGTAATAAGTTATGTAATATAAGAAAAATATATTCAAAAATTACTATCTGAAAAAACAACGCGCTGCACAAATAATATTACTTTTTGAAATTTCCCTTCATGGTTGACAGCTGATGCTACGGTTATTTCAGTATCGCCGCCTCGGTGGCCTAGTTGATAGCGTACCGGGCTTTCACCCCGAGGACCCGGGTTCGATTCCCGGCCAGGGCTTGGCATTTTCATACGCTATAAATCATCCCATCGTCTGCATTAACCCAAGTGTGCACAATAGTCGGACGTTAAACACAAAAAAAAAATTCAGTATCATAATAATTTTCCAATAATAGAAGTCATTATGAAGATTTGTTTTCACAAATAAAACGGTGTTTCATCCTCCAACCCAATTACCAATAAAATTAATGCTTGTTTTCCTCAACTTTCTAAAACGTCCTTGTTATGTATGCTTGCCGAACATTTTATCTTTAGAAGTTGGTATCAAACTGAAAATCTTTTTTTCAGTAGGCCAACAGGAAAACCGTTTTAGATTTAAGTTGAAAGATGTTTACGTAGTTTTACTTTATAAATATCTAACAGCCTGATCCATCTGTTAAAAAACAAATTTTAATTACAGCGCTTCCAAAATTGGTAACAAAATGTGGCCATTAGCAAATTTTTGTAAGTTCAAAAATTCGTACAATTTTTGAAGATATCAGAATTTTAATTAACGTTAAAATATGCGTAAATTATGGTCTAGTATTATACTTTTAACATGTATCATGTTTTAAGGCTAGTTGTGATGTTGGATTTTGCGTGATGGGAATGCAGAAATTTATACTGATATATAACAGTATATTTTGGTTGTTGCAAGTCTCATGTTAAATAATTTATAATTAAAATTGCCTGTGTTTCCGCCCGGGATCGAACCGGGGACCCTGAGCGTGTGAGGCACATGATAACCACTACACTAAGGAAACTACGAAGAAATTAAACCGATGTATATAAGTATAATGAATCGTTAATTTAATTTCTATATTGGTAAAAGATCAGTTGATTTATATTGATTTGTAACGATCAGCTGATTTCATATTGAACAGCTGACAGTTTTAGGTTATGTCGTGTTTTCGAACAAATTATCGTAATTAAATTAAAAATGGAGAGAAAAAATGATACATAATTCCTTATTTTTGATTCAATAACAGAATTTTTGAAATTTTTATTAAAATTTTATGCAGACTTTACCTTCGTTAAGAAATGTTGATTTACCGTAGAAAAACATATTACTAAGGTAAAATCAGTTTTTCAAATAAGTGTGCGTTCGAAAAATTAGAAAGTTTTCAAGATTTTGAATTGTTATTTTTAAATGAATTGAAAAAAATCAGTTTCACGCCAAATTTGAATCAAATTAGACCAAAACTGCAAACAATAAAATGCAAAAAGACTCTAAAAAGGCGATTTATATTATATATAACGATCGATGCATATTTCGCAGTTCCTGTTCCTTCACGACTCATTTTCCAAAGAAATAAACATTTGATTTAGGTTAGGAAAAGATTTGTTAAACCTAGAAGCGCTGAACGACTTATAAGTCGAAAACACCGTTGCTTTAACACATTGTTTTAACACATTCATCCTGTTGCAATCTTAATAAAATAAATACCATTAGAAAGTAGAGATTCTAAGCTTTATTTAGCATGTTTTAGATTTATAAAGTTTGCTTTTAATTTGTTTTGATAAAATCCTAAACAAACGCACAAACTAGAAGAGCTACAGTTGCTTGCAATACTGCGAGTGGAATTTGTCAAAATGCCAATTTTCAAAAAAACATTCAACCGAGTAAATTATTACCCACATGATTTTCGTTGGTATCGTTTGAAAGATTAGATCTTCCTGTAGATTTCATCTGTTGACCATATTTGTCTACAAGTTATAGTTTGGTATCTATGATTTTTCAAACTATGGTCAACATTTGATGTAGAAATCTACGAAATACAGACCTCATTGAAAACAACGATTAATAGCCTGTTTTATGCTAAAACTGAACGTAGTTTGTTCTATGAAATAGATTAAAAGTTACTCTATAAAATAGTATATTTGCCATCTACGAAATCCAAAGGTCTAATATTCTATTTTGAAGCTAAAAGTGACGATTTTCACGGTTTGCGCGGCAGCTGTATACTAATTGTCTGCAAAGTCTTTGTAGAGAGTACAGTTTGCAAAGTATATCTTTTGTGAATATCATTAGAAAATGTAAGTTTTTAATAATTGTTTGGTGTTTTGAAGTGTTTAAAAATTTTTTATTAGATAATAATGTGCGAGATGAAAAGTGATTTATGAGTAAATAATACAAGTGATAAAAGTGAATTTATTAGTAGGCTATACCTAACCTATTTTTATTTTATTTTATTTATTTTTCTTCTTCAGATTATTTCCACTAAAGTAACATTCTTTAATTTTTAATAATTTTAACATTCTTTTAACATGTATCATTAATTTCATGATATCTGTTAGTAGTGTTTGTAAATTTGTTTTCATACCGACATTAAACGATTGTAAAATATTTTCTCCGAAAATGTGTACTAATTTCATTGTTTCGACCGTAACATAAAAAGTTATAAAGTTATTGAAAAATACATTATATTGTTCTCTTCAGCATTATATTTAGAAACTTTTGTATATCTTGAAAAAAAATTTTTAATATGCTTACTATTTTTTCAAAGGGTGAATATAAACAATTTTTTTGTAGATTTGAGAGAAAAAAATCACTTTCTAAATATATATATTTTTTATATTTTTTTCCAAACAAATGTCATACTTATGTTATATATTATTGTTCAGTGATTAATTTTCTTCAAAATGGTATATAAATTATGTGGTTTTATTTGAGTTTACATATTGTCGTATACAACTGTATGTTTGGAGGTATTTTTCAGACATTTGCGTCAAGAATAATGTTTACTTTCTCACATTTCAACCATTAAGAATTTTATATATTTATAAATATAATCTTATTTACATATAAATTTAGAAACTTTTGTATATTTTGAAATAAATTACAAAAAATGTTTTCTATTTTTCCATGGGTCTCTAAGTTAAGTTTTTAAATTAACGAACAGAGTTTTCTCCTATTCCAAAGGTCATAACTGTCTTTTAAAAAAAAATTGTTTTTTTTTTGCTTAAAATCATTGAACTTAACAGTTCTTTCTGCAAAAAATGATATACAATACTTAAAGTTTTAAACAGAAATTATATTTTAATTTGAATTTCAAACATTACCATGCACAGTACAACGAAAACTGCTTACACTTCACTGTGTTCTGCATGACACTATGACGATTCGCAATTTTTAATAAAACACTTCAATGGTTCAGCCCATCTTTGTTTTTCCTGTTTATAGGAAGTCCAAAAGTGAACAATCTATGTGATCACAGTAATTACTCGTATATACAATGACTTGTATATCTAAATTAGTACTGTATAGTCATTCTGCGAGTTAGTCATACACTAGAGGAAGCCGGTGCTAAGGTATGTAATTTCCTGTATACAAAACATTGTCTGGACTGAGCAAGATTATAGTGTTGACTGAAGGTAATAACTCACCGCCTATATAATCTTCTTCGAACCAATGCCAGAAACACCCGCCAAATCCAGCGAAAAAATCTGCGCATATATTTATAACGAAATGGAATCTGCCATTGTTTTTATGGTAAATATAGGCTACTTATGGTGTACTACATGTTCGAAAAAACACATAAGTAATAAACACGAAAAACTATTTTAAAAAATACACAGCTGTCACGGTGACGTGATGGAAGTGAATTTTCAAAAATTATCGCATTATTTTTTAAGATTTTTAAAAAGTTATCGTTTAAATAGGCCTGATAATCACTCCTTGGTGAAAAATAATGAAAAAAATAACACAGCTGTCACACTGACGTGATGGAAGCGAATTTTCAAAAATATCACATTATTTTGTTAGATTTTTTTTTTAAATTATCGTTTAAATATGCCTGATAATCACTCCGTGGTGAAAGAAAACGTGAAAAACTATGAAAAAATAACACAGTTGTCACGCTAGCGTTCCAAAAGTTATTTTTTCTTTCCCCTTTTTTAAAACTTACTGGCGTTTCAAACTTTCAAATTCTTTGAAAATATTAAAATGAATAGGCTATAGAATTCCGTCAAATACATTTTCGTATTTTCATTGGGATCTGCAGACGTAAAACAATAACTTACCGTTGATTGGGGCCTACGTAATCAAATTTTCAAAGAAATTAAAGATAAAAAAGTTGTTCCTTAAAGATTCGAAACGACCGACATTTTGAAACTGTTGAACGTATTTTGCTGGGTAACAAACTGGGACACAAATAATTAGCAATTTACACATAACAAACCCTGACCGTCGTTTAAAAAAATACAATCTGATAAACCGATTTTAAGTCTTGAAGTCGGTTAGCGGTTAAAAAAATTAAAGTCAAAATCGTTTTAAAAGCTAAATTTGTGAAAATTCAATTTCGTGTTAATTTTTAAATTATTTGACTAAAAAATAGCTCGAAGAGGAAACGTTTACGTAGATAAACTATACATATATGCTAAAATGCATTGAAATCGAGCACTCAATCTCTCCCACAAACAAATTTCTAAGTAAAACTTACTTTTTTCGACTCAAAAATTAAAAATTATGTCTATAACCAAACCTAATCGTCAAAACATCAAGGTCGACTTTTTCATCATACTTTACCACTTCTTACAGTGAAAATGCAAATACGAAACACTAATTAGGGCCTAATATTGAAAATATACTTCGGATAGCGGCAAGGCAAACAACTACTATGCATCCGTGAGTATAGCCTACGTAATACCAAATTAACAAGTCACAGATTGAGGAAAGATCCGAAACTTCGATACGTTCTAACGTACCAAATTAACGTCACAGATTGAGGAAAGATCCGAAACTTCGATACGTTCTAACGTACCAAATTAACGTCACAGATTGAGGGAAGATCCGAAACTTCGATACGTTCTAACGTACCAAATTAACGTCACAGATTGAGGAAAGATCCGAAAATTCGATACGTTCTAACGTACCAAATTAACGTCACAGATTGAGGAAAGATCCGAAACTTCGATACGTTCTAACGTACCAAATTAACGTCACAGATTGAGGAAAGATCCGAAACTTCGATACGTTCTAACGTACCAAATTAACGTCACAGATTGAGGAAAGATCCGAAACTTCGATACGTTCTAACGTACCAAATTAACGTCACAGATTGAGGAAAGATCCGAAACTTCGATACGTTCTAACGTACCAAATTAACGTCACAGATTGAGGGAAGATCCGAAACTTCGATACGTTCTAACGTACCAAATTAACGTCACAGATTGAGGGAAGATCCGAAACTTCGATACGTTCGAACGTACCAAATTAACGTCACAGATTGAGGGAAGATCCGAAACTTCGATACGTTCTAACGTACCAAATTAACGTCACAGATTGAAGGAAGATCCGAAACTTCGATACGTTCGAACGTACCAAATTAACGTCACAGATTGAGGGAAGATCCGAAACTTCGATACGTTCTAACGTACCAAATTAACGTCACAGATTGAGAGAAGATCCGAAACTTCGATACGTTCTAACGTACCAAATTAACGTCACAGATTGAGGAAAGATCCGAAACTTCGATACGTTCTAACGTACCAAATTAACGTCACAGATTGAGGGAAGATCCGAAACTTCGATACGTTCTAACGTACCAAATTAACGTCACAGATTGAGGGAAGATCAGAAACTTCGATACGTTCTACCATACCAAATTAACGTCACAGATTGAAGGAAGATCCGAAACTTCGATACGTTCGAACGTACCAAATTAACGTCACAGATTGAGGGAAGATCCGAAACTTCGATACGTTCTAACGTACCAAATTAACGTCACAGATTGAGGAAAGATCCGAAACTTCGATACGTTCTAACGTACCAAATTAACGTCACAGATTGAGGGAAGATCCGAAACTTCGATACGTTCTAACGTACCAAATTAACGTCACAGATTGAGGGAAGATCCGAAACTTCGATACGTTCGAACGTACCAAATTAACGTCACAGATTGAGGAAAGATCCGAAACTTCGATACGTTCTAACGTACCAAATTAACGTCACAGATTGAGGGAAGATCCGAAACTTCGATACGTTCTAACGTACCAAATTAACGTCACAGATTGAGGGAAAATCCGAAACTTCGATACGTTCTAACGTACCAAATTAACGTCACAGATTGAGGGAAGATCCGAAACTTCGATACGTTCTAACGTACCAAATTAACGTCACAGATTGAGGGAAGATCCGAAACTTCGATACGTTCTAACGTACCAAATTAACATCACAGATTGAGGGAAGATCCGAAACTTCGATACGTTCTAACGTACCAAATTAACGTCACAGATTGAGGAAAGATCTGAAACTTCGATACGTTCTAACGTACCAAATTAACGTCACAGATTGAGGAAAGATCCGAAACTTCGATACGTTCTAACGTACCAAATTAACGTCACATATTGAGGGAAGATCCGAAACTTCGATACGTTCTAACGTACCAAATTAACGTCTCAGATTGAGGGAAGATCCGAAACTTCGATACGTTCTAACGTACCAAATTAACGTCACAGATTGAGGGAAGATCTTAAACTACGATATGGTTCTTTAACACAAATTTCGATGCGTT
Organism: Callitettix versicolor; assembly: GCA_022606455.1. Lineage (NCBI taxonomy): Eukaryota > Metazoa > Arthropoda > Insecta > Hemiptera > Cercopidae > Callitettix > Callitettix versicolor. The sequence goes on from CM040190.1 coordinate 95,893,108, forward strand.
TTCCACTAACAACTTCCTGGATGCTTTATCAAAACACATTAAGATATTTATAGAGATAGCCTACAAACTTTAACAGAAATTTTAAAAGGACAAAAAGTTACGAAAATAAGTTAGCCTGTACATATTGTTTTTCTAAAGCCCGTCAAGTAGTTGGTTACATATTTGTTAATATTAAAATCAATCGATTGATAGTCTGACTGTTTTATACAGAAGAACGCCTAACAGAAGCAAATTAATGAATTTATTTCATTATGCTGGACTTTAACATGGATTTTAGAAAGCTTAAACTACCATTCTTTCCTTAATTAACCATACAAACTGTATTTCCGCCTTCACGCAATCGTTTTCATATCGTTACTTTCTACATTTGATATAAAAAACGATATAATCACGTCACGCAACTGTCTCGCTGACGTGACAGAAGCGAATTTCCCGAAGTAATTTTTCTATGTCTTACCTTTTTCAAATTTCGATTACACCATCATAATCAGCAATAGCCTATATTCTGCATAACATTTTATAATCATGTATATTATTTCTCGAGTCAACATCCCTTTTTCTCAGCACATACTATTCGTACAGGCTTAAATGAGGTATCTTTAGAAAGATTTTTTTAACCAGTTTCTGACATTGCAAAACGAATTTGCGCTAAAACTTACTGTTTGTGGAAAATTTTAACATAAATGACACTTTTAACTGTCATAAACAAAACGGCATCATGGATGCGCATGCGCGGCATCACAAATCAGACAATATTTTGTATATTTTACGAAGCTAACTTATTAATCACGAATAGACAATCCCATTAATAATGCCACTTTTTGCATAACGTGCTTAGAACAATTTCAATATTTACTTAAAAGTCATTAAACTTATAGGTTATGTGCCTCTACTGACAGTCCCCTATCCCTGCCCGTCGTACAAGCCGGGACAAGCATTTCGAATACCAAACACATGTTTTGGACACTGTTTTAACACAAATATATTAGATTTCTCCTTCCATCGTGCATTTATCTATTGTTAATAAAGACATCATAAAATACGAAGTACAATTAAAATGTGAAAATACAGTTAGAGTTATTGTGGTCTTTGTGATACCAGGTAAGAAGCAAACATAATGTTTTAACATTTTGCATTTATTTACTTATTTGTATTTGAATATTACGATTTCTGAAACCTCTTTTAAAACAGGTAAATATTACGGTCGGTGACAGTCATACATTTGTGATTATTATTATATCAAACCGATCGCTTTTCGATTTATTTTTTAAACATGTTTTCCCTTCCTTCCAACTACCGCCCTCACCCCAAAGACTACTCTTATTCAAAAGGCTGTGTTTACTTAAAACTTTCATAGTGCGAAATTTCGCACGGGCGCCTTGGTTCAAATTACATTAAATATAAAAAAACTTAACCCTGAACGCTGTACCAAAATTTCTTAATTTCAAAATATTTTGAAAATTGAAAATGCTAAAACAGTTTTTAACGCTCATTACGATGGTGAAAATGAATTTTCGCAAAAAACTAAAACAAAAAAGTTAAAAATTTTTAAAGAATTGAATTATCCGCCATATTGAAACTGTTTAACGCATTCTGCTGGTCAGCGACGAAGCTATTAGGCCTACCAAAATCGATTTTGGGGACACATACACACAAATTTAAAAGATCCTTCAACAAATGTTCCGTAAGTCAGTATCAGTGCTTATTTCCAGATCCTGGGTCCGGGTTTTACCATGATGGACGCTCCAAAAGTTCTTTTTTCCAGTAAAAATTCGCTAAAAATATTAACCAGATGTCATGTAGGTCGATACTCTGAGTCGGTCAATGCTTTCTAAATCAATCGTTGTTGACGCCACGATTCCCGCATTGTTTGCCAAATTACTCACGAACTGTGTTTATTAATGAGGCATTTGGTAAACTGTAAACGATTTTATGTGTGACCAAGCACTGAAGTGAAATAATCATAGGCTGGTAATTTATTTTTCAAACGACTAACGAATATGCAACAATGACTTATGTATCTAAATTAGGATTTAAATCTACAATTTAAATAAATATTATTCTGAACATCCTACCAAGTGTGTTTAGGAATTGACATTCGATAAACTTTGGTTATAATATAACCTCAGACCAAGTTTAGATCGGGTCTTGGGTTTTGAAAACGTGGTAAGGGCGTGAATAGAAGTAAACCTAAATATATTCTATTATATAGGCCTAATATTGGTGCAATAATTACAAAAGAATTTCGAACTTTAACTTTATTTTATAAATATGAAAAATAAACCACGGCCACTGTCAGATTCTGAATGAATTCTGAAAACTTAAAACACCAATTATGCAAATAAAGCCGATTATGATAGTGAAATCTTATTTTCAAAAAAAAATTAACAAACAGTATTTTATGACGACACATACGAAATAAGCTAATAAAAATTCAATATTCTGAAATTAAATTAAAATTTAACTACTAACAGAAAAATTATTTTAAATGAACTGAAAATTATTATTTACAAAATTAATAATGTACCGGTCATACGAAATCTAAACAATAAGCCTTTTTAATATAATTTCGTCTTATTATCAGGCCTACAAATTAAAAAGTAAACAAATCTAACCAACTTGTCCGAACTTTGTAATAAAATTAATTTTTCTTTACTAAAATTAAAATAATTAGTAGACTATTTTATAGCATAACCTAACCTAACTAAATGATAAAATCTTGTGATCAATTACCGATCGCCGAGTTGTGAGAAACTCGGTTTTCTCTTTTCGCATAATTGTTATTAGAAAAAATCTTACATTTTCTGATTAAAACAACACAATTTGACAATGTACATTCTAATGTATTGTTTAAAAGAACGTTGTTTTTGACAGTAATACCTCAACACAAAACTAGGTATTCTCGTAATTTTAGGTTAGGCCTAAAGTGATAATGTATAACCTAAAATATTACATAAAACGTATTATAAACAAGTGTAATTTACCGGTCATTGTGTTGCTATTATAAAATAAAACTTAGTATACAGAAAAATTAAACAAAACGTAACTAATGTATTGTTTTAAAACGTTTTAGACAGTATTTGCCTAATACAAAACTACATAGGATTTCTCGTAATTTTAGGTTAGGCCTAGACTGATACTGTATAATCAGAAATATCACATATAACGTATTATAAACAAAAGTGTAATTTACCGGTCATTGTGTTGCTATTATAAAATAAAACTTAGTATACAGAAAAATTAAACAAAACGTAACTAATGTATTGTTTTAAAACGTTTTAGATAGTATTTACCTAATACAAAACTATATAGGATTTCTCGTAATTTTAGGTTAGGCCTAGACTGATAATTTATATAGTCTGAAACGTTACATGTATTATAGACAAACTTACCTTTCATTGTGCCGCTAAAATAAAACAGTCTACGGAAAAGTTAAACAAAACGTAACACCTTTACAGTTATACACGTCTGTACACGACTAGGATCGTCGTGCGACTGCCGAGCAGAACGTGGTCAGTTCAGTAACGTACTGTAGTGTAGCAGTTACGGCAGTGGTGCCACTATTGTTCCTTGACCTTGGCCGAAAAACAAGGTTGCATTTACGGACGACCACTCATTTGTCTGTTTTTGTTCCATTTATATTGTTTTTTTGTACTTTTTCCTGCGCGGGCCTTATTATTATTTATAGACGTTCAAATTATTTCAAAATGTTTGTTTATTATTTACAATAATGTTTGTTTATTTTATTATTGTTTAAAAGTAAAACAAAATTGTGTTGCGAGTGTATTGAATTTAGTGCTAGCCGTAATAGAAGTTATTTTTATACTGTTTAAAGTCGCCAATGTAATTTGTAATTTGTAAAAAGTAATTTTTAGTAATTTACGCTTTGTTTTGAAACTAATTAATAAAAGCATTGCATTTTTGTAAATATATTTTTCTCGTATAACATGAAATTTAATAAAATTTAACGTAGGACGTAGACATCGTGTATTAAATCAACTTTGGTAAACCTACTTTGTGAATTTTAAACTTTTAGAAAACAAATAATGGATAACCATTCTATGTTTTGTTTCCAAAACATAATATAAAATACAAATATAATTCAGCACCAAACAATTATAAGTATTTAAAATACGGAGGAAAATAGCTGTAGATCTTTCGCATTAGTCTTTCGTTTTCCAAAAACCACTGTAAAATAAATCAGTTTTAATTTCAAAATTGTTTTATTCAATTTTCATTTTCAACCACTCTGCTGGTGGCATCTTGCGACAAAGTGTTCAACTACAGTTAAATAGATAATAGTAATATTTTCTCAAATGTCTCCCCTTGCAGCTTGCAGCGTTTCTAGCGGCAGATAGTCCAATTACTTGAACTTTAGCCTCTGATATTGAGTACGCTAGTATAGAAACGAACTCCCAACAATTAAATAAATTTGTTATTAAAACACACTATCAAAAAAGGAACTCTGTCGTAATTTTTTTTTTTTTTTTTTTTTTTTTTGGTATTTAACGTCCGACTATTGTGCACACTTGGGCTAATGCAGACGATGGGATGATTTATAGCGTATGAAAATGCCAAGCCCTCGCCGGGAATCGAACCCGGGTCCTCGAGATGAAAGCCTAGTATGCTATCAACTAGGCCACCGAGGCGGTTTAACTCTTGTCTTAAAATCTTTGTCTACGTTTACGTGTCAACAATTAAATCGAAGGTGTCTTGGTGTCGTGGTTATAATGCAAGATATGAGACATCACCTTGGCATTTATAAATCAGGTGTTTAGTCACAAGGAAAATTAACTTGTCATTACTGCAGTTTGTATCAAGTCATCGCACTACCTTGTCAGAGAAACTCAATTCAGTTACTGTCACTAAAATTGCTTATCACTTGGCTTGTCAATTGGTTTGAACACGCATCCTTGATTAATGTATGTCGTGAGGAAAAGAGGATCATCTATTCTCATTATGAACCCGGATTGAATTTAAAAAGGTGAATTGAATTAACGAAGAATGAAATAACGTGTTAAGTTGGCAATATCGATAATCTAAGTTCACAAAGTTGGTACTCGTGATCTGTATCTGGTAACTAGTTTTCACTCGGTATCGTCGAAAGACTAGAAAGAAAACATGGCGTTTCACGGTCTTGAATCGGAGAAAGGTTTTAAACCTTTTAATAATTCCAGTTGAAACTATCCATTTTTCCAAATGTTGTAATGTTAACAATTCCTTTAAAAAACTGTACCTAAACATTTTTTTCGTCAGAGAAAAAATATTCCTAAATTATGACAAGTAAAAAAAAAACAAGGCTCGTTCATGTTATTGAAAATAAACAAAAAAATATTACAATTTATGATTAAATGAGTACAACGAAGAATTTATAAACATAAAAGACGCCCTAACAGGTCCTCTGATGTACTGTGAGAAATATTTTTTAAACACTTTTACCCCGTCTATTGTAATGTCATTTTTACAAAAAAAGTCTTAACAGGCTCACGACTTGCACTATGTATTGTAAAAGTAAATTTTGCGATAACATCGATTAGGCACACACGCATTCACTGTCCCGTGACGTCAAGGTTGCCATGGTGACGTTATGGGTATATTTACATGGAAGTTTATGTTTTCTTTTTTAAAAAATCAGTGAATAGCATAGAGTTTATGAATAACATAATCTTAAAGTTGTTCAAATTATTCCTGATCAAATTCCTATGATGAAGTAAAATGTTCCGATGTCTTTATGATTAGTTGAAAATATTCATTTTTTCATTGTTAAGATGGCTGATAAATAGTAATAAATTGTAAATTTATTTATGTGATGTTAAAAGATCTAGTTTAATTCTAAGCGATATAATAAGAGTAATATATATTACGTAATTTATTACATCAAAATAATCCTTTTCTCAGGCATCTTATTTTATAATGAACATTTTTTCGTATGGTTTTGTTATAAAAATTAATTGTAAAAAGTTTTATAATAATAAATAAGTTTAAAGAATTTTATTTATTTTTTGCTACTGTTTAGTTATTTTATTAGTATATATTGAAGGGAATATTAATTGTGATTTTTTAAAATTTTTATGAAGTTGAATGATGAGCAAGAAATTTAATTATTAATAATTACTTATTATATAGAGAGATTCTCGTTAGTAATACGATATTATTAAATTAATTTTTAGTATTGATGTATTTTAATTATACCACAGAAACTGCGGTTAATTGCAAACCATAGAAGAAACATTTGAACCGCAATAAATACACCAACTATATTGAAGGGGGGGTCCAAGGGGGGAACCAAGTGCACTTGAGGATCCCGTGGTTTGCAGGGGCTGTGATTTTTTTCCCTTAACTTCCATACTTTATACCAATTAAACTAATGAGAACGAAAGAAGTGCTAACGTTAAGGGAAAAGCAACGGGAGCAGCTGCGGTAGGTGCGCAGTTGAGTGACGCAGTAGACTGACCGATGCTTTAGCCACTTCGACGCCCTTTTTTGTTAGAAAAAACGCTTTTGCGCCGTGCGCATGCGCGAGCCCCCTACTGTCTCGCCGAAGCATTGCGCAACCACTGTCCGCTGAACTCTCGACGCCTGCGCATGTACTTCAGGAGTGGGAACATCTTTTTGATGTTGTGAAATTCTTTTAAGTATGTGCCTTTAATTTTTGACCCCTAGGGGCGCTGACTTGGGTCTTGGTCCGAGAAGGAGGCCAAATGGCGTTGGGGGCTAGTGGCGGTCGGTTTCGGTAATAAACGTTAGTGCAGTGACTCCCTGGAATATATTGTACAGTTACCTTAGTTTACTTTGGTTTCATACCGCGCGGTCAGTAGTTTTGCAATTGTGTTTGTTAAGTTAATATTTAAGTACTCATTATAAGCTGGTTACTGAGTCTATGTGTGAGTGGCTGATCTGGGAGGATCCAAGGTAACTTAAGTTCCACCACCTCGTTCCCGAGTCTACAATAATTTTTTTTTTTTTTTTTTAACGTCCGACTATTGTGCACACTTGGGCTAATGCAGACGATGGGATGATTTATAGCGTATGAAAATGCCAAGCCCTGACCGGGAATCGAACCCGGGTCCTCGGGGTGAAAGCCCAGTACGCTACCAACTAGGCCACCGAGTCGGCGAGTCTCCCATAATATGCGCTCTTTACGTTTCACTTTGAAAAATATTTATTGACTGTCAAAATTAATGTTTAGGAGACATTAAAACCAAGCAATAAATAAAATAAAACCCGTTCTGGGCATGTGGTGACAAACGTCTTCCACTTCATAAAAACATACTTATTCCACAATAAGAGGTCCGCTTCAGATTTTGGCTTCCGGGCCCGAATTTCATGTCCATGGAAATGCCTGAAAATCCTTAAAGGGTTGGAGAACTACCCATCCATAAGAAAACTAAAGGAACAAGTAAATGTGTTATTGCATCTCTAAAATGCTGCACAAATTTTGAAGCGATTCGGGCAGTGAAGCAGTGAGGCAGGAATCCGGTATTGTTTTAAATTCTACTGATCGTTTATCACATATTTTTACAGAATTAATTGTTTTATACCTTAACTAGCATGTGTAAGACTAATCGAAATGATATTTTCATGCTAAAATCAATTAACTTTGTTCTAAACGTTAATTGTTTTACGGGATACAGCGATGACGAAACTTCAGCTACTGGAATTCCCACAATGACCGATAGAACTCAACGAAGAACTTGCTTGCTCTCGCATTCGCCGTCGTAAATTTCTTTGAAAGAGAAAGTTTAACTTTTACTAATACAGTCGACCTTGGTTATTACGCTTCGGTTAGAACGCTAACTCGGTTATAGCGCTGTTTTCATAATGCACCCAATATTCTACATTAAGTATACGTGTATTTTTGTGCTCGGTTACAACGCTTTGTGAACTCGGATACAACGCTGTCACGATGCTGTTATAGTCCAGCCACTTTGTAAACCCTGCGCGAGAATTTCTCCTGCATGTAGAATTCCCCTCCAGCTCCCTCCAACAGTCCAGTGACACAGTCGGCCAATGTGAGCTAGAAACTGTTACTACTCGGTGATAGTGAAGGAAAAGAAAGCAGCTTTGGTGACAGAGTGGGGACATGATCTCTCACTCGCACATTTTTTTCTCTCTGTCCCACTGGTGCTCTTAGCAGTTTTTCTAAGCTGCTGATATATAGTCACTCTCATTTGAAATGCAATTTGTGTTCTATTTTTAGAATAAAAATTGAGAAGAGAAACTGACCCTTTCTCTCTCTCTCTCTCCCCTCTCTCCCCTCTCCCCCTCTTTCTCCCTCTCTCCTCCCACCCCCTCTCTCTCTCTCTCACACACACACACACACACACACACACACACACACACACACAGAGAGAGAGAGAGAGAGAGAGAGAGAGAGAGAGAGTTATAGAGTCTATACCGTGTCTGAGTCTGTGTCTGTGTGTGTGTGTGTGTGTGTGTGTGTGTGTGTGTGTGTGTGTGTGTGTGTTTGCACGCATACGTTCTGGTCCGATATGATTCAAATCTGACACAGGAATCGATTATGGTAATAGCTAGGACAAGTTCATTGACCAGAA
>CM040190.1:95906662-95911662 GCA_022606455.1 Callitettix versicolor
TTGGAACAAAGAAATCTTGTGTAAAACCCAAATGACGTATGTGTAAGGTTTTCCCCATTTATTTCTGTTTCAAAATGGCGGCCTCTGATTTAACAATGAGGAGTGTACGCAGTTTTTCACCAAACTCATTAACCTAATGTTTCGAAATTTGGAACAAAGATATCTTGTGTAAAACCCAAATGACGTATGTGTAAGGTTTTCCCCATTTATTTCTGTTTCAAAATGGCGGCCTCTGATTTAACAATGAGGAGTGTACGCAGTTTTTCACCAAACTCATTAACCTAATGTTTCGAAATTTGGAACAAAGATATCTTGTGTAAAACCCAAATGACGTATGTGTAAGGTTTTCCCCATTTATTTCTGTTTCAAAATGGCGGCCTCTGATTTAACAATGAGGAGTGTACGCAGTTTTTCACCAAACTCATTAACCTAATGTTTCGAAATTTGGAACAAAGAAATCTTGTGTAAAACCCAAATGACGTATGTGAAAGGTTTTCCCCATTTATTTCTGTTTCAAGATGGCGGCCTCTGATTTAACAATGAGGAGTGTACGCAGTTTTTCACCAAACTCATTAACCTAATGTTTCGAAATTTGGAACAAAGAAATCTTGAGTAAAACCCAAATGACGTATGTGTAAGGTTTTCCCCATTTATTTCTGTTTCAAAATGGCGGCCTCTGATTTAACAATGAGGAGTGTACGCAGTTTTTCACCAAACTCATTAACCTAATGTTTCGAAATTTGGAACAAAGAAATCTTGTGTAAAACCCAAATGACGTATGTGTAAGGTTTTCCCCATTTATTTCTGTTTCAAAATGGCGGCCTCTGATTTAACAATGAGGAGTGTACGCAGTTTTTCACCAAACTCATTAACCTAATGTTTCGAAATTTGGAACAAAGAAATCTTGTGTAAAACCCAAATGACGTATGTGTAAGGTTTTCCCCATTTATTTCTGTTTCAAAATGGCGGCCTCTGATTTAACAATGAGGAGTGTACGCAGTTTTTCACCAAACTCATTAACCTAATGTTTCGAAATTTGGAACAAAGAAATCTTGTGTAAAACCCAAATGACGTATGTGTAAGGTTTTCCCCATTTATTTCTGTTTCAAAATGGCGGCCTCTGATTTAACAATGAGGAGTGTACGCAGTTTTTCACCAAACTCATTAACCTAATGTTTCGAAATTTGGAACAAAGAAATCTTGTGTAAAACCCAAATGACGTATGTGTAAGGTTTTCCCCATTTATTTCTGTTTCAAAATGGCGGCCTCTGATTTAACAATGAGGAGTGTACGCAGTTTTTCACCAAACTCATTAACCTAATGTTTCGAAATTTGGAACAAAGAAATCTTGTGTAAAACCCAAATGACGTATGTGTAAGGTTTTCCCCATTTATTTCTGTTTCAAAATGGCGGCCTCTGATTTAACAATGAGGAGTGTACGCAGTTTTTCACCAAACTCATTAACCTAATGTTTCGAAATTTGGAACAAAGAAATCTTGTGTAAATCCCAAATGACGTATGTGTAAGGTTTTCCCCATTTATTTCTGTTTCAAAATGGCGGCCTCTGATTTAACAATGAGGAGTGTACGCAGTTTTTCACCAAACTCATTAACCTAATGTTTCGAAATTTGGAACAAAGAAATCTTGTGTAAAACCCAAATGACATATGTGTAAGGTTTTCCCCATTTATTTCTGTTTCAAAATGGCGGCCTCTGATTTATCAATGAGGAGTGTACGCAGTTTTTCACCAAACTCATTAACCTAATGTTTCGAAATTTGGAACAAAGAAATCTTGTGTAAAACCCAAATGGCGTATGTGTAAGGTTTTCCCCATTTATTTCTGTTTCAAAATGGCGGCCTCTGATTTAACAATGAGGAGTGTACGCAGTTTTTCACCAAACTCATTAACCTAATGTTTCGAAATTTGGAACAAAGAAATCTTGTGTAAAACCCAAATGACGTATGTGTAAGGTTTTCCCCATTTATTTCTGTTTCAAAATGGCGGCCTCTGATTTAACAATGAGGAGTGTACGCAGTTTTTCACCAAACTCATTAACCTAATGTTTCGAAATTTGGAACAAAGATATCTTGTGTAAAACCCAAATGACATATGTGTAAGGTTTTCCCCATTTATTTCTGTTTCAAAATGGCGGCCTCTGATTTAACAATGAGGAGTGTACGCAGTTTTTCACCAAACTCATTAACCTAATGTTTCGAAATTTGGAACAAAGAAATCTTGTGTAAAACCCAAATGGCGTATGTGTAAGGTTTTCCCCATTTATTTCTGTTTCAAAATGGCGGCCTTTGATTTAACAATGAGGAGTATACGCAGTTTTTCACCAAACTCATTAACCTAATGTTTCGAAATTTGGAACAAAGAAATCTTGAGTAAAACCCAAATGACGTATGTGAAAGGTTTTCCCCATTTATTTCTGTTTCAAGATGGCGGCCTTTGATTTAACAATGAGGAGTGTACGCAGTTTTTCACCAAACTCATTAACCTAATGTTTCGAAATTTGGAACAAAGAAATCTTGAGTAAAACCCAAATGACGTATGTGAAAGGTTTTCCCCATTTATTTCTGTTTCAAAATGGCGGCCTCTGATTTAACAATGAGGAGTGTACGCAGTTTTTCACCAAACTCATTAACCTAATGTTTCGAAATTTGGAACAAAGAAATCTTGTGTAAAACCCAAATGACATATGTGTAAGGTTTTCCCCATTTATTTCTGTTTCAAAATGGCGGCCTCTGATTTAACAATGAGGAGTGTACGCAGTTTTTCACCAAACTCATTAACCTAATGTTTCGAAATTTGGAACAATGAAATCTTGAGTAAAACCCAAATGACGTATAGACCCTATGTGTAATATTTTTCCTATTTATTTCTGTTTCAAAATGGCGGCTTCTGATTTAACAATGAGCAGTGTACGCAGTTTTTCACCAAACTCATTAACCTAATGTTTCAAAATTTGGAACAAAGAAATCTTGAGTAAAACCCAAATGACGTATAGACCCTATGTGTAATATTTTTCCTATTTATTTCTTTTTCAAAATGGCGGCTTCTGATTTAACAATGAGCAGTGTACGCAGTTTTTCACCAAACTCATTAACCTAATGTTTCGAAATTTGGAACAAAGAAATCTTGAGTAAAACCCAAATGACGTATAGACCCTATGTGTAATATTTTTCCTATTTATTTCTGTTTCAAAATGGCGGCTTCTGATTTAACAATGAGCAGTGTACGCAGTTTTTCACCAAACTCATTAACCTAATGTTTCGAAATTTGGAACAAAGAAATCTTGAGTAAAACCCAAATGACGTATAGACCCTATGTGTAATATTTTTCCTATTTATTTCTGTTTGTAAGATAGTAATCTCTGACCAGTATACATAAATTCAATCAAACGTGTTTTCGGACTGTTTAGGAATTTGGTACGAAAATACCTTGTACAGAATTTATACAGTTGTATAGTACAATTACCCCCTGTGTACGCACATGGGGCATATAGACCCTAAAGACTTAAGTGTAAGATTTTTCCATTCACTTCCGTTCCAAAATGGTGGAATCTGATTCAACATTTTCAGCGTCGATAGTTGGATTACTATTTTTCAATAATAAACTGTAAACTGGTTATTTACTGTAATACTGACTGAACGGCAAGACCTATCATAATTTTGACCGCTTCAAGGAGAAAGAGCATAAAATTTACAATAAAATTGGTCCATTAATATGTTTCCTAAATATTATGGTTAGCGGTTAACCATAATATATGTATGTAATATATATATATATATATATATATATATATATATATATATATATATATATATATATATATATATATATATATATATATATATATATATATATATATGTAGAGTTGTTGTATATAAATTAAAAATATACTGCGAGGTTTACTGTTCTTTAAACTATTATATATATATATATATATATATATATATATATATATATATATATATATATATATATATAACATTAGTATACTATCTTGTAATGCGCAATATTTGTATATTTTGCCTGACAGTATGTAATACTTCACACGTTAAGTGCGTGTAACCTCTATTGCATACCTTGATATTGAAGGCGCATAGCACAAAGTTCGCCTACTATTACAATTAATTAAAAACTATTTGAAAGAGTCTAATCAAATCAACTACAATAAATCATCTGGTAAAAAATAAATGAGTAGTTAATGATAGTGACACTTTTGTAAATTACGAATAACAGCACAAATATTAATTAGTTTCAGTTATTTTATTGCGAAATTAGCCATTGGTTGATTCGTTTGATCACTAGAGTATTTTTTATCGGATGATATATATATATATATATATATATATATATATATATATATATATATTCTGACTTGTAACTTTGTCTCCAGTTTTAATAGACCAGTCTTTTAATGATAATTACCTTGCAATACTAGTACATAAACTGTTTAAAAGCCTACATTCAACTCACTCGTCGACAAACAGAAACGTCAAAGAGAATATATATATATATATATATATATATATATATATATATATATGTGTGTGTGTGTGTGTGTGTGTGTGTGTGTGTGTGTGTGTGTGTACTCTTACTTTCGCAATTTCGAATTTCGATACGATTTGCTTCAAAAATCGATTTGATTAGTGGCTTGAACAAGTTCATTATTCAGTAAAATCAATTTAACAGTTTCAATATGGCGGCCTTTCCAAATCTTTAAAAGTGCATAACTTTTGTATCTCAAACATTTTTGAAATTCCGATTTTACAATCATAATCAGCGTTAAAATCTGTATAGGTTGAACTTTCTAAGTTTGGTTGAAAATATGAAAATCGGACGACGGTCAAGTATCATGTTCATATTTTCTATATAATATGACCGTTTAAAATGTTAATTTGTGTAGATGTTAATGCCTATTGTTACAGTGCAGTAACGTTATCAAAATACTGTAAGATAAAGAAAACTATTGCTGGAAATTCGCCGTTTT
>CM040190.1:95916662-95924162 GCA_022606455.1 Callitettix versicolor
CTCTCTCTCATGTATTTTCAGACTTTTTCAATAAATCTACCTTACTTAAAACACAATTGCTACATTCTTACACAACTATCAGCGGTACGCTATAGTGCTACAGATAATAGAAATATATTCTTTTGTATGTTCACAAAACAGCTGATTGCAGGTAGCTGATTCTTCGTTGTTATTTTTTATGGTGTGTTTATTGTATCAAAAGGTTTGCAACTAAAAGCTAGCGAGTAACAAGAAAATCAAGACCGTAGGCGGAGAACAAGTGCACAGTAATTCTATTAATAAAGCAGTGAGTTCATGTTGAACAAAACTTTCAACTTAAAGTGGTGTAGTCTGATCTTACGTTTAATTAAATTTTATAGTACAACTTAGTTTATATTCCAGTGACGTAGATGGCAGCACATTGACGTCACGCTCAGGTATACGGCTAGCATCTGTAACCGGATACAAAAACAGTTTATTTGCTAGTTTGACCCCCAAGAGTCAAGATCCAACAATTACTAGCTCAAGGACAGGATGTAAATTGAACATATTTACTTCCTAACAATCATGTGCAACTGGTAATTAAGTTTAGGCCTTACAGGCAACGCAGCATATAAGTCAAAACTTAATTATAGTCAATTTTCTCCTGGCTTTGCTTCAGGACATTTTATGCTCTTGGTAATTTGTGCTGCTAGAAGATTTTTTTGTTTTGTTTAACGTCCGATTATTGTGCACACTTGGGTTAATGCAAACGATGGGATGATTTATAGCGTATGAAAATGCCAAGCCCTGGCCGGGAATCGAATCCGGGTCCTCGGGGTGGAAGCCCAGTACGCTATCAACTAGGCCACCGAGGCGACTAGCTAGAATAATGGAGGTGGTTCCGAATTGACAATTGTTTCTTGTAACCACAAGCAGGAAATGTATTGCATTTTAAAATTACATTGAAAATACGAAAATAAACCATAAGGAGGTCAGTGTTCATAATTATAATGTGTAAACTTTAAATTCAAGTTGAAGCAGGTACTGACGTTGATTGCGACGGTCAAATCATCATTTTCAAAAGACTTTAAGATAAATAAGCTACTATTCCGTCATTTTTTTGAAGATACTGGAAATTATTAAAACCAAACTACTAAATATTAATTGAAGTGAATAATTCACTTAACTACAAAATAATAATTTTTCACTTGCGAGATATTAAGAGATGAGTACATTTCATATTAATAATTACTAGTCACTTGTAAGGGCCTATTATATAGGCTCGTATATATATTTGTTAGTAGTAATTGAAATTATGTTTGTAAGGAATACTTTTTATGTAAGGAAATCAATTTTTTAGATGTTTTCAGTAAAAAAGTGTTTTTTACTTGATCGTGTGAGTGTTTAATATTTTGATCAAGATTGACTTAATTGATATAATTACTTAGACTTTCAGGTAATCTTTCTCTCTCTCTCTCTCTCTCTCTCTCTCTCTCTCTCTCTCTCTCTCTCGTTCTGTCTCAATCTAGTTTTTTCTCTCTTTTGCTCTCTCTTTCGTTCTCCCTCAATCTCTTTTTTTTCTTCTCTGTCTCTCTTTCGTTCTGTCTTTCTCTCTTTCGTTCTCTCACTCTTTCGTTCCCTCTCTCTTCTTTTTCATTCTGTCGATTTTTCTCTTTTTCTCTTTCCCTTTCTATCTCTCTTTCTCTTTCTTTTTCTTTCTTTTCTCTTTCGTTGTTTCTCTCTCTTTTTATCTTTCGTACTTTCTCGTAATTATTTCGTAATTATTAAAACCAAACTACTAAATCTTAATTTAAATGAATAATTCACTTAACTACAAAATAATAATAATAATAATAATTTTTCACTTGCGAGATATTAAGAGATGAGTACATTTCATATTAATAATTACTAGTCACTTGTAAGGGCCCGCTATATATTTTGCTCCATATAGCAAAATATATAATATGGAGCAAAATATATAATATATAATATTTTGTTAGTAGTAATTGAAATTGTGTTTGTAAGGAATATTTTTTATGTGAGGAAATCAATTTTTTAGATGTTTTCACTAAAAAAGTGTTTTTTACTTGATCGTGTGAGTGTTTAATATGTTTGATCAAGATTGACTTAATTGACATAATTACTTAGACTTTCAGGTAATCTTTCTCTCTCTCTCTCTCTCTCTCTCTCTCTCTCTCTCTCTCTCTCTCTCCTCTCTCGTTCTGTCTCAATCTCGTTTTCTCTCTCTCTCTCTCTCTCGTTCTGTCTCAATCTCGTTTTCTCTCTCTCTCTCTCTCTCGTTCTGTCTCAATCTCGTTTTTTTCTCTCTTTTGTTCTCTCTCTTTCGTTCTCCCTCAATCTCTCTTTTTTTCTTCTCTGTCTATCTTTCGTTCTCTCACTCTCTTTCGTTCCCTCTCTCTTCTTTTTCATTATGTCGATTTTTCTCTTTTACTCTTTCCCTTTCTATCTCTCTTTTCTTTTTCTTTTCTCTTTCGTTGTTTCTCTCTAATTCTATCTTTCGTTTTTTCTCGTAATTATTTCGTAATTATTAAAACCAAACTACTAAATCTTAATTGAAATGAATAATTCACTTAACTACAAAATAATAATAATAATAATTTTTCACTTCAAAGATATTAAGAGATGAAATGTACTCACATTTCATATTAATAATTACTAGTCACTTGTAAGGGCCCGCTATGTATTTTGCTCCATATATTTGTTAGTAGTAATTGAAATTATGTTTGTAATAATTGTTTTTTTTTATTTATAAACTTCTAATCATAAATTTCCTTACAATTTCCTTGAAAATTTAAGAAGAAAAAATATAAAACAGAACAGATTTATCAATTTCATCTGTAGAAACTGCAAACAAAATATAAAACAGCTGTTATTCAAATATTGCTGTTAAAAACAGCTGATCATTACCGTTAATTTCTCATGGAAACTTTCGAAATTTAAAGCTCATCCTAAGGGCTTAATTAAGAAAATTTATAGTTTTCCTTCAAATTCAAGACCAAGACTTACGCAATTACATGTAAGAATCGCAATGAATTTATGTTTTAATGTTGGCTAACCTGAATAAAGTAGTGAGTTAACAATATTTTACAAGGTAACATTAATCAGTTATCTGTGCACAAGCAAGTGACGCATATGTCTTTGACTAACAGAAGTGACTAAACGCGGAAATTTCCTCAATTCATGCCGTTTAAATTATAGCAGATGCGTTACATTTAGCGGCTAAAAATGTTTCCCGTGTCTGGGTTTTCACCTCGTTGTGAAAGCTCGTCATTTTCATTATCACAGTGAAAATTGATTGTACTAATAACTGAGTAAGATATTTCTTCTTATAATTAAATCTAGAGTTCCACAAAACCGATTTTAATACTTGACAAGTCATTGAAAACCACTAACTTCGTAGATTTGCAAATAATTATGAAATTCAAAAGTTTTCAATAATTTATGGCAGAGAAAACGAAGTATATCCCTCAGAAGAAATACAAAGTCCTGAAAACATTTTACTTCCGGTCAAAATTTCGGTGTGCTTTATCTAATTTTTCAAAACGTTTAGTAGTACTTCATAAGAAAATTTATTAACTATAAAAATATTTCTCTACCGGTTTTAAGTTATATTAAAAAAGTACGCGTTTGGAATTCGGGGAGTTACCGACAGAAGCTAAGCTTTTGTTAATGATATCTTTGCTGAATATATAATTAGTTTGAAGATATGTTTACAAATATCTTGTTTTGTTTAAATAAATAAATAAAGTTGTAGTAAAATATCAGTTGTTTTATGTTAATTCGTAACGATCAGCTGATTTCATTGAACAGCTGATAGGTTATAATAAATTTCAGGTTATGTTGTTAGAAACTAGCACCATTAACAACGATTGTAATAAACGTTTAAATTAAACGTTTAAATTTTGAAGGATAAAACGTGCACGTGTTCTTCAACTATGAAAAAATGTCGAAACTAAAGCAAGACAACGTTTTCATATAGGTTAATACGCGTGTACTGTTATCGAAAAAGAGGAAAAAAAGAGTCAAATAGAGAGAAAACTCGTTTGCTCGTTCGTTCCATATTTCCGTTACATTCTTACGTTCGGCAGATTTTTTTCTCGCCAAAGCTAATATTAAAAGCCTTCAAAATAACTTAGTTTCCCAAACTTTAATAAATGTAACATTACTATGACAGTTGTATCACGTGAACAAATAAATAAACACATGCGATTATTATTTGACAGCTGACTGAAGTTTTGTTGTGTTCCTTTGTGTAACTTTACCTTCATATTAACATTGTCCCTATGTCGTGAAGTGAGCTGATGTGTTTTCTGAATAAATTGATGTGTTAAACGATCCAGTATAAAATCTACCAAAAATAAATTTAGTGAAATATTAATAATATTTTTCTAGAGACCGTTGTATTTATTAACCCAAATGGCATATTCTAGTTTAATAATAAAACAGTAGAAATATTCCAAAAAACCAGCTCTTCTTGCCTTTCGTTAGTTAAAAAACGTCGGCTACTCTTGTCAACTTAATGCAAAACGTACACTGGAAAAGAAACAAACCGCGGCACTCAGCTGTCTCGCTGACGTGATAGAAGCAAATATCCAAAATTATTTGACATCTTACTGTTTTTGAAATTACGTTTTCACCACCAAAATTAGCATAAAAATACGCAAATATTATATTACATCAACAACATAAATGTAAAACAGTATAAAAGTGAGCTTAATTGCATTGATGCTTCCAGTAATAAAAATAAATAGTAGGAAAAATACAGAGTTTATAAAGATGGCTGTCGCATTTGTAATAAAATTCTTTGACATTCCTGTACATAATGCTGTTTTACAATTTACTTGTAAATGCCAACTTGCCTTGAGAATTACCATAAACATCATTAATTTCAGGTAATACTTCCTAAAGTGAAAATCAATGTAATTTTCATAAGAAATTTTCTCGCACCAGGAAAAGAATTTTTTTTACTACTACAAATAATAAATTTTTTAGAAGTGACTTTGCATTTTGTATTTATCGTTTAAGTGTTCAACTGTTTGTACTTACATTATGATTTTGTAAATACGTTTCTTCAGTGATATATTATTGGAATTTGGATAACTTTATAATATAAAATGTAGAAAATCTTGTACGTCAATTTTAACGTGACGTTATACGAATAATTTAATGGTCTTGAAAAAGTTGATTTTAAGATTTTTGTGAACGCTATATTCGTTTCAAGATCTTGAGTCTGCGATTGTATGTCTATCTGCACGTGTGTGTGTGTGTGTGAGAGAGAGAGAGAGAGAGAGAGAGAGAGAGAGAGAGAGAGAGAGAGAGAGAGAGAGAGAGAGAGAGAGAGAGAGAGAGAGAGAGAGAGAGAGTGTGTGAGAGAGAGAGAGGGAGTGTGTGTGTGTGTGTGTGTGTGTGAGAGAGGGGGGAGGGAGAGTGTTTGTATCTGTGTGAGAGAGGAGGAGGGAGAGTGTGTGTGTGTGTGTGAGAGAGAGAGAGAGAGAGAGAGAGAGAGGGAGAGAGAGAGAGGGAGTGTGTGTGAGAGAGAGAGAGAGAGTGTGTGTGTGTGAGAGAGAGTGAGAGATGGAGAGTGTGTGTATGAGAGAGAGAGAGAGAGAGAGGGAGAGTGTGTGTATGTGTGAGAGAGGGGGAGAGAGAGTGTATGTGTGTGAGAGAGAGGGAGAGTGTGTGTGTGTGAGAGAGAAAGGGAGGGAAAGTGTGTGTGAGAGAGAAAGAAGGAGAGTGTGTGTATGTGTGTGAGAGAGAAAGAGAGAGGGAGAGTGTGTGTGTGTGTGAGAGAGAGAGAAAGAGAGAGGGAGGGAGAGTGTGTGTGTGTGTATCTGTGTGAGAGAGGGGGGAGGGAGAGTGTGTGTGTGAGAGAGAGAGAGTGAGAGATGGAGAGTGTGTGTATGAGAGAGAGGGAGAGTGTGTGTATGTGTGAGAGAGGAGGAGCGAGAGTGTGTGTGTGAGAGAGAGGGAGAGTGTGTGTGTGTGAGAGAGAGAGGGAGGGAGGGAGAGAGTGTGTGTGAGAGAGAGAAGGAGAGTGTGTGTATGTGTGTGAGAGAGAAAGAGAGAGGGAGAGTGTGTGTGTTTGTGTGTGAGAGAGAGAGAGGAAGAGTGTGTGTGTGTGTGTGTGAGAGAGAGAGCGAGAGAGAGGGAGGGTGTGTGTGTGAGAGAGAGAGAGAGGGAGGGAGTGTGTGTGTGTGAGAGAGAGAGAGAGAGAGAGAGAGAGAGAGCACGCTCACGTTGACAATTTTACTCAGATCACATTTAGACAAGTCACAAAAATCAATTCTGGTAGCAGATTAGACGAGTTCGTTAACCGGAAAAAAACGTTGAACAGTTTCAAAATGGCGATCGTTTCAAATCTTTAAATATTCATAACTTTTTTCACTGAAATATTTTTCACAATCTGATTTTACGTTTGCAATCAATTCATTGTTGAAACTAGTGAATTTACTATCGGCGATCAAGGTTCATTTTAAAATGCTATTTGAAAGTTTAACACTCTGACAGGCGCACATTTTGAAACTGTTGAACCGATTTTGCTGGTTAACACACGATTTTTTCTCATGATCGAATCGAAAATTGCAAACTTATTATAAATATATTAATATAATCTTTAACAAATTAGTATAATTCTTTTTACATTATTCTTCTTTCTGCTAGCATGATTGTCACTAAATTCAGTATAATAATCTGCCTTCCCTAGCTTCGTCAATTCTTCTTTCGTTGACACGTATCGGAGAACCTCCATCTTCAAAAAGTATTTCTATACGGTCACCAATATTATGGCTCGTCCTATTTATAACTATGCTATAAATATGACGAGCCATAATATTGGTGACCAGTATAAACAAGTTTTTGAAGATGGAGGTTCTCCGAGACGCGTCACCGAAAGAATTGACGAAGCTAGGGGAGGCAGATTATTATACTGAACATAAGGGAGTATAATTTTTATTCTAGAAATTATCACGATAAATACGGATTTTTAAAATTGGAGACAAAAAGTTAAATAATTTTTTAAAAAACTGGCCACCATTTTGAAACTGTAGAGCGGATTTTTGAGTATTACAATCGTTTTTTTTGCAAAGTTTGAATCAAATTGGACTGAAATTGTGTACGTATATATATATATATATATATATATATATATATATATATATATATATATATATATATGAGCTTTTAACGACCTAATTTCAATAAAATAACTCCGGGTATTACATGATGGCCGCTCCAACAGCTCATTTACCAGTGAAAAGTCGCTGATAATTACATAAAATTTCTAACACTTGACTTTAACATCCTGTTTACCCTAAAATTAGAATAAATGATCTAACATACCTTCAGGCACCGTCCAAGGGATGATTTCCAATTTGATATTCTTATCCATTTCAGTCGGAACAGAAACAACAAACACACATACTCGGACACTTTTAGAAAGTGATTTCCTGATTAAAGATCAGGTGACAATGACTCGACGAACTATTCACTAGTCGTATACATGAATTATTCCAATACTGA
>CM040190.1:95926662-95969162 GCA_022606455.1 Callitettix versicolor
TGTGTGTGTGTGTGTGTGTGTGTGTGTGTGTGTGTGTGTGTGTGTGTGTGTGAGAGAGAGAGAGAGAGAGAGAGAGAGAGAGAGAGAGAGAGAGAGAGTGTGTGTGGGTGTGCGTGCGTATGTATGTGTGTGTGTTCTGTGTGTGTGGTGTGTGTGCGTGTGCACGCGCGTATGTGTGTGTGTGTGCGTGTGCGCGCGCGTATGTGTGTGGTGTGTGTGTGCGTGTGTGCGCGCGTATGTGTGTACGCCCACGTACGCAATTTTTATGTTTATTTTTAATGTAATTTAAAAGTTTAAATAGCTAATTAGTGCAGACTGTAATGCTGTTTAAGACGGTGAAATCAGAATTTCAAAAATAAGTTAAAATAAAAAAAAATACTTTTGGAAATTATACTACTATCACGTCAGCGAGACGGCTGGCTGCCACTAATATTGTTTGATTATATTGTTGATGCCTAAGAACATAATTAACTACTTCTAATTATGGAATTGAACGCCAAGTTTGAATGTAATTTGTTTTCGCCTGCGGTCACTCTAATCGGCAACCAAATTAACAACAGCTGAAGCTGATAAACAAACGAATTTTGCATTTACCACGCTTAACAACAAGTTAGGAATTCTGCCTCAATATTTATGTATTAATTCTTACATATGTTTAAGGTAAAGTGTATTATTATGTTTCGAACTATTCATGAGTAACACTACGCATTTCGTTACACTTGGACGTGCTTCAGATATATGAACTATATTTCCTTAAATGGCAATGAAATCTAAGCAATTAATACATTATTTTTTTGCCTTGTTCATTTGAACCCGGTGGTCAAAGGAAATTGCCATATTTTATGTAAAAGATCATACAAAAATTTTAAATACTAATTCCTGTTTGCTTAATAACTTTTGAAGCTATTTAAATGTTAAATAAATATTCTTACTAACTTTTTATGCTCTTCCTAGTATTTCAAGAACCGAAACTATTTTGTTAATTTTTAAATTTTTAAAATGTTTAAGATGTCGCAAATTTGACTGGAATATTTCATTTTACGAGACAAACTATTTTACTTTTTTACGACAAACATAATTACAGTGTACTTAAGATCGTGCGGCCACGAAATGCGAAGCGGAGCTGCGCTGAGTTGAGCCGGCTTGAGCGGAACTGAAAATGAGCGGCTACCGGAAGTGGATTTCAATCAGTTTAAAGTACGCGTTTAAATCTAAATATTTAGGCCTAATGTAACGGATTCTAGGGACTACTGTGTTTAAAAACCATAACCTAGACAACGGTAACCTAAGTAATGAAAAAATAAGTTTTAAGGCGTCGTCATTGTGGTGGGAGAAGCGGATTCAGCTTCAAAACTGAACCTAGACAGAGTCGAGCTAAGCGAAACTGTACCCAGAAACTCCACTCAGCACTGTTAGGCCGGGTGGCCAACAAATGCAGAGTGGAGTTGAACTGAGTGGCACTTTGCAGTGGCTCCACTTTACAGTGTCCACTCAGCACAATTCCGCTCCGCACTTGGTGGCCACCCGGCCTAATCGTTATCTGCCCATTAATTAGATAATAAATAAAGGGTGTTTTAAACACACGGTCTTTGCAGTCAGTTACCAAACTTCTATTTTTTTAAAGGAAAATTGTTAAAAAAACATTTTATCGTTAGAAGAAGATAATTTCTGACGTGATAGAATCGAATTTCCTACAATATTTGTTTACTTGCCATTTTAGATAGTACGTTTACACGTATTAGCACTTATAAATTTTAAAATTACATTGACAATACTAAAACAAACCCAAGTCGCTGTCAAATTTGAACGGAATTTAAAATTCGAACGCTGACTTACGCAATTGTTTAATGCTTACGATGGTAAAATCAGATTTTCAAAAAAAATTTAAGACAAGTTAGAGATTTTTTAAAGATTTCAAAAGGTCATAATTTTAAAACTGTCGAACGGATTTTCCAATAACTTATCAAATCGATTTTTGTGCCTTATTGGAATCAAATTGGACAAAAATGACTAACGTGATATTGCTAACACACACACACACACACACACACACACACACACACACACACACACACACACACACACACACACACACACACACACACACACACACACAACCCAGAGAACAGAATCGGCTACAGTAGTCACTCCAGTAGCTCATTTTCCAACAGAATTTCACTTAAAACGATTATGGTAAAATTTGACTTAAACTTCTTTTTTTAACAAGCACGTTTTTGAAAAATTACCTAACAGAGGTCCTTTAGTACTAGTTAAAAATATATGAAATCGATGTACTAAAATTTCGAAAATTATGATTGTTCTTCGCAATTCACTGCGGCCACTTATCACAGATCGTACAAAACCGAGTGTAGGCTATTATGTAGAAATTATATTATTCAGCTCACCGACATAAAGAGCGATTGAATTAAACGTTTCACCACTAAAATTATTTTGATTTTATGATAAACATTCAAATAATTGCAAAAAGTTGGTTAAACTGCAGCAGTTACTTTCTACAAACCTGCACTGACGTAACTTAAACCAGCCATAACCTAGAAACTGGCGCGAATTTCTTTTCTTACGTGATCAGCGACGCGTAGGAATACTTTCAGATAACAATCGAAACGTGCGACTGAGCGATGTTTGCTGTGGTTGTTTACCGTAGACAAAGCTGGTGATTAGGTAATTTAATGGTTGTGACCCCTCTCCCTCGTTTAATCACAAAGAATACCTTCGCAGTGATAGCTGTGCAACGTGGAGGTCCTCAACACGCAGCAGTCACGTGAACACCTGGTACGATCTGATAAATCCCGTGTTAAAAACACACTTAAAACTAACTGACTTAATGCCGTCTTTAAGCCTTTTAGAATAAAACACAACTCTCTTTCTCTCTCTCTCTCTCTCTCTCTCTCTCTCTCTCTCTATATATATATATATATATATATATATATATATATATATATATATATATATACACACGCATACAGGAGAAAGATGCTCGGTTGGAAGGTCCCAGAGAATGAAATCCCAAAGAGATCAGGGGTAAAATTTTTGAGGAGCGGAAGAGGATCCATGGGGACAGGATGAGGGAGGTGTGGAGGATTAGAAGGAACAAGACATGAGTCGGAGTGCTTTGCGTGATCCAACAGGGTCTATGCCATGGGACAGGATAATAATAATTAATTAACAAGACATATATATATATATATATATATATATATATATATATATATATATATATATATATATATATATATATATATTTGTTATTTTAAGACAAAAAGCACATTGAGGCTATTATCGCCTCCCTAAATGTAAGTGTGAGTGTTAAGTGTAGTATTGTAAGTGTAAGTGTGTGTTAGACTCGGGTACCGCGAGGGACGTCTAAATCCTCTCAATAGGTGCAGCTAGTCTGCACCTCCTTGCGGGGACAACTTAAGATAAATTTACCAAGTTACACAGTAGAGTCTCACTAAACCGAGCGCGGCCGGGTCGAATTAACGGGACAGTCGGATTATACGGAGAATCATTAAAAAAAAAGAACGAACAGAGCAGGTATAAGGGTGGTCGACCCCCTCTTTGTTTTGAAAAGAATGTAGGTCATCGGCTGAACGCGTAAGTGACACGTAGGCGTAAAAGACTGACAAGAAACTGGCGCGCGAGCATTGTACATTCGGTTTCGCTACAAACCTTTTAAATTACTTGAAATATTGTTCTTTGAGGCCAGTTCGGATTAAACGGAAGGTCGGAAAAGCGGGACTCTACTGTAGTAGAGTCCTTTTTTTTATCGAATTTCTATTGGAATCATCGATCCTGATTTTCAAGTTACTTTTTGAAGAGTCGTTTTATAAGTACGCGCTTGTGCGTGTGTGCGAGCGCCCATATACGCAAAAGTTTTCAATAAAATGGCATATAGGTTTCGTTTGCCCACAACACGAGAATGAATATCGGAGCTATTCAGAGGCGTGACACAATAAAAAACGTTTTGCAATGTAAATCTCTAAACAACAACATAAAAATAAGTGTATCATAGTTGTAGTAGTAATAGCCTTGAGTATATAATACATAGAGCTCCAACCCAATGTTAAAATCAGGATGCCAAAATGAAAGGTAAAATGTAGTACCAAAACCCGACAACAGAGCGCTCGTAACTCTCATTCCTTTAGTCTATAAATTACTGCAGTGTAAAATAATCTTAAACTCTTTTAAGATGTTTAATTAATATCATTAGTGATTCATATATTAACAAATAATCTAACTGTTGTATCAAAAGCTAACCTAAAAGTACATAGTTCATTTCACTGCCGATAGATAGCGTTCTACATTTTTACTCACACAATTTCCTATGCAGTGAGATCTCTATGTATTATAAACTCAATGTAATAGTAATAATAATAATAAATTTTTGAAACCTATTTCTTAAAAGAATTTGTAAAAAATCGGATTTTATAAAAGTAGTCTACAGGCCTACCTAAAGAAAGTGTATTGTTATTTACAGGTAAAAAAATTCGAAACCGTTTGGAAAAAATGAAAAATTTGAATAGTTTCTTAAAATTGGTTCATCAGATTTGACTTAAATGAGAATATTAATTACTCAAGTCAACGTAGTATACTTTAATTTAAGAAATTTTCGATTCTGGAGGCCTGTCATTCGAAAAAAAGCCTGACAAAATGTTCAGCGTATTTGATTAGTCAATTTTTCCTTCTTTTGATTGAACCTTTTTTTTAGAAATAACTGAATATGAGAAAGTTCTTGTAACGTTCGAGCACCATTATTGATTTTTTTTAAATGTAAAACTTGTGTCAAAAGTGTTTTGTTAGGCTAAGTGGTATATTTGGTATTTGTACGCACAGAGTGTAGAAATCAAAACAAACTGTTATACAAATAATGTAACTTCGCGCAATGAGGACGGGTTTATCTATGACACAATTAATAATGATTAAGTAGGCATTGTCACATAAACTCTGACAACAGAATCCGTTATTTGACTGCTACTTTGACACCTTGTCCTTACTTTGGTCATTGACACTGATTGATTGTCAAAGAACAGTAAGGTCAATCGATCTTTTTCTTGTTTTATTTTTAAATCTGTTTACATTAAAACAAAAATATGTTAGTTATAAGTTTTAATTTGCGAAAATAAGTTTTTAGAGGAGCTACTATGGTAACACCAAAATCTGAAACATAGATTCTAACCTTTAAAACAACCTCAAGTCGTAATTTTTGTTCGATTTGATTGGAAGTAGGCACAATAGTCTACTTTTTTAATAGGTAGGACAAGATTGTTACCCAGCTAACTCCGTAGTAGTTTCAAAATGGCGGCCGTTTCAAATCATAAAATATTCATACCTTACACTGTTTGAATTTCTATTATCGTAATAAATTAAAATTTGCATAAATTATAATTTAAAACATTCAAATTTCATTGAAAATTTGAAAACACACGTAATAGTAATTAGGGTTCATTTTCGTTTTTCAGAACTTGTGGGTTTCTTCTCTTTATTTGTTTCACCCAACTTTGGGGTATACTAAATCAATCACTTTTTAATGTTCTGTGCCTTCCTCGTAGCCCAGTATTGCTTCATTCGTTGTGATCTTGCTTTTCTTCCTTCGTCAGAGATTTGGATCGTTCGCTTGGATTTGACTTTGCCTTGGAACTGTTGCTTCTTGTCCTTGGTTACTGTTTTGGCTGTTCTGTCCATGAGCATAGTGTCAGTGATTTGTAGTTCTGTTACGTCTTTCTCTGTTTCTCCAAACCGAAGTGGTTTGGCTCTTTTATTGCGAAAGTAGTCAAATATTTTTTTGGTTAGTCTATTTTTGTCCATTCGGAGGATGTGCCCATAAAAATCAATTCTCCTTTTTCTTATTGTGTCTGATAGTGTTTCAGTTTTATGGTAAAGAGTTTCATTACTGATGTGGAGTAATTGGTTGTTACGGAATTTGAGGCCTAAGATTTTTCGTAATATCTTTCTTTCTTTGATCTCCAGCCTTTCAAGTGGGCCCTGGGTTGTGAGAGATAATGTTTCAGCTGCATATAAGGCTTCTGGTTTAATTACCGTATGATAATGCCTTATCTTTGTATTCCAGGAGAGGGACTTCTTGTCATGGGTTTCATTTAAGATACTTTTAAATAATTTTATTCAATGTTTCAGTGTGTTCTTTACACAATTTACTATTGGTTTATATCAGCCACTACGACTGAAATATTGCTTTGTGCCTTTAAATTATCAACAAAAGAAATATTTTTAAAAAAGCAACTTGAGTTCGCCAGTGTTAAAGAAAATGGCTTTCTAATTTTTTCAATTCGCTTGTGGCATTTTTATTTATTAGGTAAATTCCATCGGAAATTGAGCTATTGACGCGGCCATCATGGTTAGACCCAGACCCGGGGCTTTGAAATGAGCTCGCTCGTATACGTTTTAGCACGCTCATATTTACAATTTTGGTCCGATTTGATTCAAACTTGACACGAAAACGCAGTTCGCCTGCTTACAGAGTCGAAGATGCTTTTAAATCTCTTTAAGCGCACCTTGGACCCGGATACACTCTTTGGAGTGGGTTCTATTACATAGAGCTGCAGTTTTCGGTTTAACTTTTCTTTATTTATTTAATTTAATAGGAACATATTTACATTAATCTCTGTATTATTTCCCGCCATATTGAGACGGAAGTGTAGCTGACACCACACGTCGTTGCTTAACTCTTGATACGGAACACGGTCTATGACAGGAGAGGAACTAAATAAGTTATCGGCTCAACACGCCGATATAACTCCGAGGAAGGAATGACTATCGGCTCAGCAAGCCGGTATAGTCCACGGATGTACAGTCGGCTCAACACGCCGGTACCGCAGCACGCTGGTATAGTCCACGGATGTACAGTCGGCTCAACACGCCGGTAGGATAGGAAAATATGAGGACCCCAACTCCTTGGGCTGGAGGAGCCGATCTTCTGGAGCGCTTTATGTGCAGCTGCTTATGTATATTGCTGGTTCTGATGGTGGCGTACTGCTGCTGATAGTGGGATAGTGAGATGTTATCTTGTTTATTTAGTGCATATCTGTACATTAGAGATTATCAAGTTTTGTTTACTTAGCTTATCTCAACTTAAATAAACTAGGCTTTAAATCACTTCATTACAGTTCAACCAGCGAAATATGATCAACAGTTTCAAAATGGCGGTAATTTCAAATTAGATTTTTTTTTTTAATCCGATTTTATTATCGTAATTGCAGTTAAAAGTTGCATGGATTAGCATTTCGAATTGTCATGATTAGTTTTCTTACTTCTGATGTATTTGGAAGTTTAAATTGATTTAGGGCGCATGCTAGGGGGTGTAGATAGTAATGCTAGTGAAATGAGAATTTAATAAATGGCAAGGTAAAGAAAAATACTTACGGAAATTCACTTCTATCACGTCAGCGTGACAACCACGTGCCGCGATTATTTTAAGAATGTCCCTAATGATTATTAACAAATCAGAATCCTGATTCTGGTATTTAATGTTCCAGCTGTATAAAACAATGGTTTTCTTTGTTTAGAGCTTGGTCTAGTATTAGGCAAATATCCCAAGTAAGTGTGTTGGGGCCCTTCTTATACTTGCTTTATACAAGTGATATTCCAGTCTGTGATGAGGCCATCGTTGCTACATTCGCGGATGATACTGCTGTTATCTCAAAAGGAAATAGCATTGAGGAGTCTACTCGAAGGCTGCAGATAGCTGTCAATGGAATTTGTGAGTGGACTAATTTTTTTTGTTTTTTGTTATTTTAAGGCGAAAAGCACATTGAGGCTATTATCGCCTCCCTAAATGTAAGTGTGAGTGTAAAGTGTTAACGTCGTAAGTGTAGTGTTGTTGGTGTGTGTGTTAAGACTCGGGTACCGCGAGGAACGTCTAAATCCTCTCAATAGGCGCAGCTAGTCTGCACCCCCCTGCGGGGCTTCAGGACTAAAAAACGGCGAGTAAAGCTGAATGAGACAAAATCTGTTCGTGTTACTTTTATCAACAAAAAATTCAATTATCTTCCCGTGGTTATCAATCAACAAGTAATCCCACAAGATAATGCAAAATACTTGGGCATGACACTGGATGCAAGACTGCGCTGGAAGGTACATATCAAAAAGAAACGTAATGAACTGAATCTGGAACTAAGGAAAATGCATCGGCTTCTTGGGCGACATTCTGTGTTGTCAGTGCACAATAAACTATTACTTTATAAACAAGTCCTAAAACCCATCTGGACGTATTGTGTGCAGCTTTGGGGCTGCACGAAAAGAAGCAATATTAAAATTATTCAAACGTTTCAAAATACTGAGAGGCATTGTTAATGCCCCGTGGTACATACGCAATGATGATCTTCATAAGGATTTACAAATTGTTACAGTTCATGAAGAGATTCGGCGATTTGCTAGGAAGCATGAAGAAAGACTGCATAAGCACCGTAACATCGAGATGCTACAAGTTCTCGACAATTCGGTTCAGGTTCGGCGGTTGGACAGGATATGAGAAATGTTTATTATTTCTTTTTTTTTCATTGAAAATGAAATGTTTATTAAAAACTTCATAAATTTAAGGAATTAACGGAATTAAACCGCTTATTAAGATAGTTAGCAGCTTCTTAATTTTCATTTTTCCTTTTAACTAAAATTTTATATTCATTTTTTTTTATTAACAATAAATTGCCTCTTTTTTGGCTTTAGTTAATATTAAATAGGAAGAATTTTATTCTTAATTATTAGGTCGAAACTTAAAACCGTTTGATTTGGACTAAGACAAGATTGATACAACTGTCACAAGATCAAGTGATTTTTGGATTTTAGAGTGCGTCATAGATGTGCAACCAACTAACGCTTTCATTTCACAGATATTTTGATAGATGAACTAAGTTCAGTTTCAATTGTAATAAAATAAAATAATAAAATATCCCAAGCGTGCGACTTTTATAAAATTTTGTTTTTATTTCACCCAACTTATTGCTTTCATCAGACGATTACATTATCGTTGATTACTAATCTGTAAACACTGATATACGTGATTAAATCTCTAGTATCACTAGAAAATATACCGGTCGACATCGTAAAATGTTGTTGGCATGTTTAGGTCAGTATTTGGGAAACGCCAGCTTTTGGTTGATCGTAACCGAAAAATATTACTGGATTGATTTTATTGGAAATTGCAAGCTGTTTACTCCACGATGCGGTCGAAATTATGATAGATTTTGCCGTTCAGCCAGTATTACGGGAAATAACCAGCAACTACACACTCGAATTGTACCGGAACCCGCCATATTGAGACGGAAGTGACAGTATAATTAACATAGAGAGCGCTCTACGACAGCGCTCGTAACTATTTCCGCCAGTTTGATCGTAACCGAAAAATATTACTGGATTGATTTTATTGGAAATTGCAAGCTGTTTCTCCACGATGCGGTCGAAATTATGATAGGTTTTGCCGTTCAGCCAGTATTACGGGAAATAACCAGCAACTACACACTCGAATTGTACCGGAACCCGCCATATTGAGACGGAAGAGAATGGGAGAAAAATCTTACACATGCGTCTTTCTGGATTTACACGAAGTAGCCTACATTCGCACTAAACTTCGAAAAAATTAATCCCATGTGTTTGAAACTGTGTATACTCGTCAGAGGCCGCCATCTTGAAAATTAAGTTAGAGGGTTTTGTACAAAATATTTGTACTAAATATCAATTTTTTATTATTATTATTATTTTTTTTTTTTTTTTAACGTTCGACTATTGTGCACACTTGGGCTAATTCAGACGATGGGGTGATTTATAGCGTATGAAAATGGCAAGCCCTCGCCGGGAATCGAACCCGGGTCCTCGGGGTGAAAGCCTAGTACGCTATCCACTAGACCACCTAAATATCAAAACAATCGGTTAATGCGCTTGGCCAAAACTGCGTACACTCATCATTGCAAATCACAGGCCACCATCTTGAAACTGAAGTAAATTGTAAAGTCTTAAACGTACATTTACTGGCTTTACACAAATTTCAAAATAATCGATCGATGCGTTTGGCCGAAATTGCGAACAATCTTTAATGTAAATTAGAAGCCGCCATTTTGAAACGGAAGTGATTGAAAAAAATCTTACACATGCGTCGTTCGGGCTTTGTACAAGGTACTCGGTGCATAATTTTAAAACAATCGGTCAATGCGTTTGGTCAAAAATGCTTATGAAACACAAAAATCGAATGCAGAACGGTCTAGTTGAAACAGTAACCTTGCTTCGCTCGGTCAATTAAAACAAAAACTTAAAGTAATTTTCGTAGAGTTTATATGTCAGTCTGGCAACAATGTGCAAACAAATTCGAAAGTGAATTATTTAAAGCTGTACAACGGTGATCATTAAATATCGAAGTTCAAATTTTCAACGTACATCATGCTAAAAATAAATATTTGTATGTGTCATGGTCTTGTTTTCCCAATATCTGTACAAGTCAAAATAAATCGTAAGGGTACTTGACGTGATGGAAGCGAATTTCACCTTACACTTTTTTGAAAATACAATTTCACCCTCACAAACAGCATTAAAATCTGCATTTTAAACTTTCAATTAAATACAATACGAAAATGATACCTAACCGCAAGTACTTCCCCCCTAAAAAAAATATTTTGAAAAAACATTTGACAAAATTTCTGATAATTATTTCATCAAGTTTCGTTGAAACTTTTTTAATAAATTTAACTCAAACAAGTATACGAAACCGAAATTTTTTAAAGTTTACAATTCGTCAGTAATAAAAAATAAATTATTTTTAACGCAGCATTCTTTCTGACATGATGGAAGCTATTTTCCAAACCTATATATTTCTATCTATATATAGAGGGCATACAATCCCTTAAAAATTGATGTAGAGATCATGATCAAGATCTATTTCAAGGTCCCGGAGCCGCCTCGGTGGCCTAGGTGTAGCGTACTAGGCTTTCACCCTGAGGACCCGGGTTCGATTCCCTGCCAGGGCTTGGCATTTTCATACGCTATAAATCATCCCATTGTCTGCATTAGCCCAAATGTGCACAATAGTCGGACGTTAAAAAAAAAAAAAAAAAAAAATCAAGGTCCCGGGACTTACTGTGATAGCCGCTCCATTAGTTCATTTTTTTAATGGAAATTCATTAGAAATATAACATACCATTTTTTCCTAATGAACGCAAAATATAAAAAATGCAGTAGATACGACTTGTTTAATAAAATTAATAAATATAACAATGCAAATATTTATATTTGGTAATATATGTTCGAATATTAACTTAAGAGTTTTTAAAGCTTTGATTCATTATCACATTTTTAGGTTACAATATCAGCTAGGCACTTCTCTATTGAATTTATCTGTACACAATAATCGATAGTTAAATAAGGGAAAGTTTACAGTGCCAAAAATACAATCCCTCTTGAAATAACGACAATCACCAGTATCCTACGCCTAAGGGATTGCGTCACAATCTCGACTAAAAAGTTAAGCCTAATGACTTTAAGGTCATCATTAGTCTGTCTTCGCTGAAGGCAAATCCTGTCATTTTGAAGGTCATATGTCTAAATGGGTAGGATTAGCTATGAGCAAGGAATACTGAATTTACATGACACCGGAATCGGGGAGCTGTTCATAGTTCACATTTAGTACATTTGTTCTTAACCTGTATTCTTTTTGAGGGAGACGTTAATATATATAAATAAATAAATATATATATATATATATATATATATATATATATATATATTTTTTTTTTTTTTTTTTTTTTGTGTTTAATGTCCAACTATTGTGCACACTTGGGCTAATGCAGACGATGGGATGATTTATAGCGTATGAAAATGCCAAGCCCTGGTCGGGAATCGAACCCGGGTCCTCGGGGTGAAAGCCTAGTACGCTATTAACTAGGCCACCGATTTTTTTTTTTTTTTATGTGGTTTAACGTCCAACTATTGTGCACACTTAGGCTGATGGGATGATTTATAGCGTATGAAAATGGAATACACTTTTAGGGCCGGGAATCGAACCCGGGTCCTCGGGGTGAAAGCCTAGTACACTATCAGCCGCCTCGGTGGTCTAGTGGATGGCGTACTAGGCTTTCACCCCAAGGACCCGGGTTCGATTCCCGGCGAGGGCTTGGCATTTTCATACGCTATAAATCATCCCACACCGTCTGCATTAGCCCAAGTGTGCACAATAGTCGGACGTTAAACACTAAAAAAAAAAACCTAGTACGCTATCAACTAGGTTACCGATTTTTTTTTTTTAACATCCGACTATTGTGCACACTTGGGCTAATGCAGACGGTGTGAGATGATTTATAGCATATGCCCACCGAGGCGGCTATATATATATATATATATATATATATATATATATATATATATATATATATATATGTGTGTGTGTGTGTGTGTGTGTGTGTGTGTGTGTATATATGTATGTATGTATGTGTGTGTGTGTTTGTGTGTGTGTGTGTGTGTGTGTGTGTGTGTGTGTGTGTGTGTGTGTGTGTGTGTGTGTGTGTGTGTGTGTGTGTGTGTGTGTGTGTGTGTGTGTGTGTGTGTGTGTGTGTGTGTGTGTGTGTGTTTGTGTGTGTGTGTGTGTGTGTGTGTGTGTGTGTGTGTGTGTGTGTGTGTGTGTGTGTGTGTGTGTGTTTAACACTCTTACATTCGCAATATTGGTTCGATTTTATTCATACTTGGTACAATCGATTATGACAATTTAGCTTAACCAGCAAAATTCGAACAACAGTTTCAAAATAGCGGTCATTTCAAATCTTTAAAAAAATTCAGAACTTTTTTTCCGAAAATCCGAATTCACCGTCGCAACCAGCGTTAAAAACTGCATAAATTAGCGTTTCGAATTTTCAAAATCCGTTGAAATTAAGAAATTTTATGACGTCGGTCAGGGTTCATTTTCGTATTTCCAATGTACGTTGAAAGTTTAAAATGCCAGTATATGCAGATTTTAATGCTGATTATGATGGTGAAAACAGAATTTACAAAATGGTGGATAAAGAAAAATACTACTGGAAATTCGCTTCTATCACGTCAGCGAGACAGCTGAATGTGTGCTTATTTATAACAGAAGTTGATTTTGTACACAACTTTCCCTCAACACGTTCTAAGAGTTTTAAATTCAAATTATTCATAATAAAAATTTCCCACCAATAAAGAAAATTAAATATTGCAAACAAAATTGAAGCTTTTCATTTCAAAATTACACTCGTGCATAAATAAATGGTCAAACATGCTTTTAATTAACGCACTGACAAGGCGACTTCATTCAAATATACACAACACACTTAACAAGAATTAATCAGCTGATTTCCTTGTCTTCTACACGGACTGCCGCATAGCAACTGTGCAACTTGTAGGATACGATTTCAGGCCTTTTTCAAACGTATTTTTGCCAAAAATAAAAATTACTTTTGAATTGTATCCTGCTTGCTTTCATACACAATACACAAGACCAAGATAAAAAAACCTTCCAAAAATGTTGGTGAATTTTTCAAAAGACGCAATTTTTGAGGTCCATAAGTACAAAAATACGAAAAACATCGAAAAATCCTGAAAAACATTTTTTTTTATCCAGATGAGGTTTGTAAAACATGCCGAAATTCGAGCAGGGGATGAAAATTTGAACGTTTCAAAAAGTCTGACTGTTCAAAAACTCTTTTTTGCAAAAATCTACGCACATTCTGACTTCGTATCATCTGCAGTATTTAAACTGCTTAACTGAGCCTATAAATATTTTTTTATAATCAACTTATATTTTTACTGAGTTCGGGCCCCCGCAAAAACCATTTTCACCAAATCATACAGTAGTCACATCGTTCACGAGCAAGACAGCGTTCGACAGACAGATCCGCATTCAAATATGTCTGCGAACTTCAGAAATTGTTGAAATCTGATTTGACGGGAAAATACACAAAAAACAAAGTAGCCTAATTAGGTGCAATTATTTTATATTCTTCTTTAATGGCAAGTCGTATTAAATAGTCGTTAAATTGCAATTACATCGTTCGTTTTACAACGCAATAAAAATATGTAATTTGCTCCAATAAAACTGGACATAAAGGCAAAACGAAAGCGGAGTTTTAAATGTGTAAATGTTTTCTTGTTTCGATCACCGCAGGGGGTTGCAGACTAACTGCACCTATTGAGGATTTAGACGTTCCTCGCGGTACCCGAGTCTAACACACACTTTACACTCACACTTACATTTAGGGAGGCGATAATAGCCTCAATGTGCTTTCGCATTAAAATAACAACAAAAATCTTGTTTCAAATACATTTACCAGATTTACAGTAAAATATATAATACAAAAACAATAATAAAGAAGTTTTATTAATATTTATTTCAACTTCTATTGTTATAAATACCAGTTCAAATTTTCTGATTTTGTTTATAGTAGGCCTAATCGTATTTTACGTTTTTCCGTTAACAAATCAAACCTGCTGCCATTATAAGCGTTAAACCAGACGAAACCTTACGAAAAAATTTGTATAAAAAATAAGATTTTTACAAATTGTAGTTTTTCATTTAATTGTTTTCGTAATAAATGAAGATTGAACATTGCCTATTGGCTGACTCACCCTTGCTGACTGGCTTGGTGGTTATCGTGAGACTCATGTCGCTTGCCCAAGAACTACTGATCACCTGTGCTCACCTCCTCAAGTAAAAAGGATAAACCAAACACTCCACGCGTAATTTACAATTACAATGTGTTAGCGTCGAGTTGGGCTCGGCCAATGAATAAGCCTATTTTAGTAATAACACGGTTATTAGGGAACACAAGGTTATTGCTGACAAATATCTCTGTTTATAATTACTGTCGCTACAAATTTAAAGAGCCTGACGCCTGGAGCCGTCACACGCACGATTCATTCGCTTCTGATTGCCAACTGATTGTCAAAAGCAGAAAGTGCAACGCCGAGTGGAAAAAATATCAAAAACACATAACTAGTTTAATCGTTGATATGAAAACTTCCTCATATTCGATTGAGATATTTTAAGACGCACTCAAATGATGTAAAACAAAAATATTTTAAAAAATTCCATTCTAAAGCATCGGCAAAATGAGATGGACAAGTTTTTCTCCGTTAAGCTATACTTAAGAAATCTTTTTATATTCTTCTTTTAATCACTGTGTTCAGTGTAATGATCTGCCTTCCCTAGCTTCGTCAATTCTACTTTCGTTGACGCGTTTCGGAGAACCTCCATCTTCAAAAACTATATCTATACTCAAATATAGATATTTTTTGTTTTTAACGTCCGACTATTGTGCACACTTGGGCTAATGCAGACAAAGGGATGATTTATAGCGTATGAAAATGCCAAGCCCTGGCCGGGAATCGAACCCGGGTCCTCGGGGTGAAAACCCAGTACGCTATCAACTAGGCCACCGAGGCGGCCTCAAATATAGATATAGTTTTTGAAGATGGAGGCCGAAACGCGTCAACGAAAGTAACGAAGCTAGGGAAGGCAGATCATTATACTGAACACAGTATAAATACATAGCTATTAAAAAACCATTTCCGGACGTATTTATAAATAATTTTTTTAACCCATAAAAATGAACTATAGACATCAGAGTGGCAATGATTTCTTGATTCTGGGTCTGAGCTTTACTATGATGGCTCCTCTAATAGCTCGTTTTCCAGTGGACATTCCCTATAAAATACTGTTTTCAGATTTTCTTTATCCCTATACTAAAAACTTGGCTTTTGCACAAAGAGAAGCTAGACTGAATAATTGTACAAGTACGAAAGGAATTTTTTCGTGATTGCATCAAACGATGACGTAAACATATTGATAACATAAAATATAGGCTAACCTTTTATGCTGTAATGAATAGTTTTATGCTGTATTGGATAGTTTTATGCTGTAGGCCTATTGAATAAAACTAATGAAAACAAAGATTTAATGTTTTCACATATTTTATAGATAGATTTGTAGATCAGTTTAAATATGCAAGACGTTGGCTTCATCGTCAAAACTATTTTTCTGATCACAACAAGAAGCTTATTGATTTTTGATTATTTTTCTAGGAAGTTATGAATGTCCTTCACATCTTATTAACTAACTTGCCATCCTCTTTCAAAGTTCAACCGCTCCTTATATAGTTAATTTACAATGTGACAATACCCTAAAACTAATCGCTGACATGATGGAAGCAAATTCCCAAAAGTAATTCTTTATCTCACCCTTTTTCCTAAAATTCTGATTGCATTGAAAATAAGAAAATCGATTCTTTACTGTCAAGTCCATTTCTTAAATTCTTGGATTTTGAAAATTCTAAACTATAATTTATGCGGTTTTTAACGCTAAATTGGGGTGATCAAAACATTTGCGACAAAAAAAAGTTATTAAATGGCTGACATTTCGAAACTGTTGACAAAAATTTTTTATGGGTAACGAAGTTGTCCATTACCGAAATCGATTTTGTTGCCAAGATCGAACAGCACTCATTTCAAACTCACGGGTCTGGGTCTTACCAAGATAGACTATAGCATCAAGAGCTGATTTTCCAAATGAAATTCATTAATTAATTATTTAAATATTTCCAGCTATTCCTACAACCGCTAGGCAGCTTTCAACAAACCAGCACAAGTATAATGTTTTAGTAAGCTTTCCATTACTCTTCCTGATTGAAAACCTCTTACAAAGTTCTGATCCCCTGTTGTCTCTTTTCACTAACATTGTTTGTGACTTCGCTAAACCATGTTTTTAATAACATTTTAACTGAAAACTATGAACTCAAATTGTTTGACAAAAACAGGACAAGCTTAATGACCTTACTGTGCCTTTAGTGGCTGATCAAAAGTGTTATCATTTAATTTTGCCATAAGATCGCGTATTCCATAGGATTCCCCTAAACAAAAATTAATTACAATTTAACAAGTATTTTTACAGTACTGATCTTAAGAGCATGTACAATTTGAATTTATGATACTATAAATTATGGAAGTATCTTTTAAAATGAGTCTTACTTTAATATTTTAGGAAAATCTGTTGCTTAAAGTAAATGAGTATTTAGCAGTACTTTTCCTTTCTGCAAAAAAAGTAAATATAATTGGTTAAAAACAAAGTTTTCCTAGAGGTGTAAGTAGCCTCGACTCCAACTTAACCATCTGTAAGCATCTAATTAGCTGTTATTGGCAACAAGGTCAGCTATTTAATTACAGTTTTGGAACTTAAAGTTTACTTGTAATTATGTTTCAATATAACCCTTCTATAAATATTCCATCATGAAAATAAAATAGTACAAAACAACACTTTTTGTTTTCTACAAAACTTTTACGGATAAATATTACATAGAGATGGGTGATCGTCCATATAAATTGTTTTCAACAATCGGTTGTTTCTAAAAAAGGAAGCAGAACAGAAAGCAGTTTTGCAGAATAAAGAACAGTAAAACCTGAAATACAAATATTTTTGAAAATCAACATATGGCTTTTAAATGAATAATAAATAATTTGGTATATTTAAATCAATTTTTTAAGTGTTAATATCAGAATTTTTAATAGCTTTTTGCGATCAATGTATTTCTGTTGTGAACTACATTACATTTACATTAAACATATACAAAATTATTTATTTTTTTTTATTTTTAAAGACTGAACGAAGCGAGGTCTCTGTTTTACTTCAAATATTCAGTATTTGGTTTATTTATTTGTTACACAGTTTTAGCCAAGCGCATCGGTAAATTTTTTTAAAAAATTTGGTAAGAAAGTCTTTGTATAAAGCACGAAGGAAGTATGTGTACAATTTTTTCCACTCATTTTCTTTTCACAATGAATGAATGAATGATTGTCTGGGGTTACTATTGCACTGTGACCTTGTACACCTATTGTGCCTCCGCCTCGGTGGCCTAGTTGATAGCGTACTAGGCTTTCACCCCGAGGACCTGGTTTGATTCCCGGCCAAGGCTTGGCATTTTCATACGCTATAAATTCCATCGTCTGCATTAGCCCAAGTGTGCACAATAGTCGGACATTAAACACCATTAAAAAAAAATTACATTCTTAAGATGCTCAGTTACAAAGCCGCCTCCAGCCTTAGTCTCTTCGGAAAGCCTAGGATTGGGAGAGGATTTAAGGTAGGTAACTCCCGTACTTCTAACTGGTGACTTTCCAATTTGTTATTGAGGTACTTTTAGATGCTTGCTCTGCTAACTGGATTTCAATTTCTCCCCCTTACAAGTGTAAGAAACTGTTATCAAACAGGTCGTGAATCATTTGGCCAGCTTTTAGTTGCGCGGTGAGTTCCCACTTGTTCTATTTACATTCTTATTCATGGCAACAAGAGTAGCTATGGAAATTATGTCTGCCCACATCCCTAGCATGCATGGGTAAGGCTAAAGTACTCTGCGAGGTTGCTAGGTATTGCAGGGCTCCATGGGATACACCATCAGCACACTTCAGAGTCACTTTACACTTTAGAGTTAGCCAGGTTATGTAGAATAGTGAATGTGAATGTGTATGTGTGTGTCTTTAGTATTTGAATGAGAGTAGTATGAGCTAGAGGTACGGTGGGATCGCTAAACCCATCAGCTGCTCATTTCAACTGCCTCCGCCGGATCCATTTCAAGGTAATGGTCTTTGATTTAATGATTAATAAATACACAGTTTTACCTAAACATATTGACTGATTGTTTTGAAATGTAAGACAATATGTTGCATAAAACTCAAACGAGGTATGTGTAAGAATTTTTCTATTCATTTCCATTTCAAGTTTTCAGCTTCTGATTTAATAATGATCAGTTGCTAGTTATTTCCTGTAATACTGGATGAACTTATAATTCTGTTTCAAAAACAAAGAGCATACAAATTTTCAATAAAGTTGGTTGTGTAACATTTTCCGTAAATATAAGTTTTCCCAAATTGAAGGAATAATCCCATGTTGACATCAATGTTTTTGCATATTTCTTACTTATTGTTTCATGATATTTACTATCACTAAATGTGATTTTAAGAGAAAACAAATCAATGAGTATTTTAACATTCCAGATATTTTTACTTAATACTTAACTTTGTAAGTGTAATTAGTTTCTTTATTTTTAAAAGTAGTGAAAATCTCATTTTCCAATTGATATTACCGACTGTCAATTTCAATATTATTTAAATATCCATCTAAATGCCAATGATTTATGAAGTTTGGTTTTCATGTGGAAATATAGTTTAAGATTAATTGCCAGAACAGATTTGAATAAATTCTTCATTCTGGTAGTTATTAACTTAGGGAGATTCTTAACGTGCACAATATACCTCAAGGGTTCACACATTGCGAGTATAGGTTTGGCAATCCCGAAGTGCCCTCTGGATTTATCCTTTCTTCATATATCTGCTCTTATGTTAAATCTCTTTATCCCATGCCAAGGTGGAACACTTTACGCTGAAGACTGCTTTGCTAAGGGGGAGCTTCGCTTAGCTTAAGTATGCAGGCAACATCCAGTTTTAATCTAGCCTTCCCTATGCGTACAGTTTCTGTTTGGGTGGACCTTTTTTTATTTCCCTAGGAACTTGTTGGATTTGGATAACTGAAAACAAACCTTTAAAGACTAAAAAAC
Source organism: Callitettix versicolor (assembly GCA_022606455.1). Taxonomy (NCBI): domain Eukaryota; kingdom Metazoa; phylum Arthropoda; class Insecta; order Hemiptera; family Cercopidae; genus Callitettix; species Callitettix versicolor. The sequence goes on from CM040190.1 coordinate 95,946,234, forward strand.
AATAGAAAACTGACAAAAGTGGACCTGGGGAGTGAAAAATAACACGGAAGGAAAGGGAACTGGAACTGAATTTACTCCTCCCCTGGTGTCCACAAGCAGTGAATTACAGCAGACTGTAGAGATGTTAGGCGGATCTACCCAATTATCAGTGGAAGAAGTGAGAGATGGGGTTGTAAGAATCAAATCAGACAGACATTTAAGCATACACAGGAGCGCATAAGTGTAAACTGAGAAGAGAGAAGACTGATAAAGGAGATTATAATTAAACATAGATTATAATATCTCCCAGGGATCAAACCTCGGGCGTGAGAAACACAATTCTTATAGGGCTGTGATAAACAAACATACTTCATGACTAGAGGGCTGTTAGCCAGGAATATCAACGTCTTGGGCAAAAAGCAATTAAGAAAAACCATGGTACTCATTACAATGCAATGTGGTCTGATGGCGCATACGAACAGAAGGGGAATGTATCATGGAGAAATTGTGTGTAGGAAGGAAGGGGAAATTACATTCCTCTAAATCTATGATTTTAAGTCTCTTGCCACCAGAGCCGCCTCAGTGGCCTAGTGGATAGTGTACTAGGCTTTCACCCCGAGGACCCGGGTTCGATTCCCTGCGAGGGCTTGGCATTTTCATACGCTATAAATCATCCCATCGTCTGCATTAGCCCAAGTGTGCACAATAGTCGGACGTTAAACACCAAAAAAAAAAAAAAAAAAAAACTCTTACCATCAGGAGACGATTTGGTTTCGAGGACCTCCAGCAGAATGAGCTAATCAATCAGTGGACTGCTAAAACTCATTTAGGGCACATCTACTGAACTAGCATCCAAGAGGCTTAGTTGCACAATAGGTCCTTTGCAGTGTCACCGAAACCTGTAACTTCAGTAACTTAGGTGGAAAATAAAAATTGTTGATATGGTAGTAAGTCCATTCCAATTTAGCTTGAATATGATCGTTTATTTTTACCTACTTCATAATAACGTTTGTCCAGATTCTAATGATGACTGTTGATCTTCACTGAGCTGTTTAGTTTGGTTGTCTTGTATATTAAAATTAATATCCTCATATTTTGATATACTTTTTATGATAAACTAAGTTTCAGAGATCAATATAATGTCTATTATATGATAAATCATTTCTTGTTTACGCTAAAACAAGCAGTTAGTGTTACAGATTGCTACTTTATATTGTCTAGAATTTATTTTATTTTTCCAATTAGGTTTGTTAAAAGATTTAACATGGCTGTTATTTGTTACACAAGATTTTTTACTGTCAATAATATCATGCAAAAAATGTCAGTGCATAGCAAGTTATTAGGTTCACATCTATATTAGTAGCCTATAAAGTTTTGGATTTACAAGTAGCCAATCTCACAAGAACTATTCAATATTATAAACCCAGAAGTGCTACAAGATATTTTTTTATTTTATTTTGAAGACAGGACGTAATATATTACATCCATGGGTAATATGTTACAGATGATATCTGTTAAAAGCCTTATCAGGGGCCCTTAGGTTTAGTCTAGCAAATATCATTAACATATTTCTCCAACATTGTTTTATAGTCTTTTCATATAAAGACTATAAAAAACATATAACATATAAAACATATAAAAACATAAAGCATGTTTTATATAAACATGCTTCATATTTAGTTTCACCCAATTATTGACAAATTTTTTTACAACTTTAATTGCATCAGTAGAAATTTTACTGCAGAAAGTTTTTAATTGCCGAGTTGTAGTAAAAATTTATTACCACATTCTTATAAATGTGTGTAATAATACATGTGAAAGAATCAAGGAGCTTCCTTGATATGAGTGTTATTTATTAGCAATGCTAGTCATTAATTTTATTAGTGCCTGGCCAAAGAGTAATAGCGCTTGTTAACCTTGGAGGCCATGTGCTAATAGACATAGTTAATAACATTTTTGAATTATTAATTAATGTTTATATTTACATATAATTATTTTTGTAATATATATAAATACTTAGATTTATTGGATTTTATTTTGCAGCGCTTTGAGGAATCACGGATGTTCTAATAAAAAAATAAGTCATTTTGCGCACAAGATTTAAGTTTTAATGGTCTTGTCACAAAGTAATACTATCTTAAAATATAAATAGGCAAATTTGTTTTCTTTGTGAACTTTGATTTTATAACTTTCTTACAATAATATAAACACAAAACATGTTTTTATAAACTGTATAATATGCAAGGATAATACACACTTTTTGAAGTAAAATGGGCTTTTTTAAAGAATAAAATCGAGATAGCATAAACAAGAGCATGTAAAAACATCATTATGTTTGCCATTCATTATATTAGTATTCTTGGGAGTAAATGTCTATCAGTACATCAGACCGTGCATTCTTGGCTCCATTATGAAACTAAGGCATTTGAGTTACTTGTTAAAAAAATATGAATATAAATAAGTTCATTGACAAATATTTAAATTGTTATGTAATGCCCAGCCATCACAATTACAAGAACAATAAAAGTTGAATGTATTGTACAACACTGATGTTTTATATTTGTATATGATATAGACAAGTATTCATTTTACTTAATATCAGTTGTGTACGATTAATTTCTATTCAACAATAAAATCAGTAATTTAACGGGATCAATGCAAACCAACAATGAAAACTGATTACCTTAGTTTTGTAAACTTTCACGTCTGTCGACAAGTCCCCACACAGCTATATTTTTAAAAAGAATACTTCTTTGTGCCCCGTAAAGCAAATTATGTGGTCAATGAAATCGAATTAAGAGCAACTTAAGAAGGGTAATGCAATGAAATATAGGTAGACAAGCAGTCAAGTACAAGTATTCAGATTCATTTAAAGCTGGTCCCAGATACCAACGTCACTTTGAAGGCACATATTCTCTACACACCATTACATTTTTGTATTTGTATAAATGTTAGATTCTTTAATGAACTATAAAAAATTGCCAATTTTTTATATAATTTATTTTCCTTGAAGAATTCAGTGGAAATTATGCTTTACAATTTTTTTAATTTATTTATTTAATACTCATAACCAATCTTTACAAGATCGACTATTGGTTTACATCTACAACAAAATCACATTTGTAGGATAGCTATTACATTAATAACTTCCTTCACATCAGTGGAGCAGTTCATGAGGTTTAGTCCTCTTGAGGCGGCGAACGTTGCCGGCCACTTCATGTACTGTCTCCATCTCACAATTTTCATGCGTAAGAAGCCGTAGATTATGACTAGTTGCACATTTTTCAACTTCCTCTATGATAAGCCTGATGTTTAAGTCCCGATGTAAATCATTGTTACGAATATACCATGGGGCATTGACTATTCCTCGCAAGACTTTGTTTTGGAAATGTTGGATTATTTTTTTATATTCGACGGTTTTGTACAACCCCACAATTGCAAAATGGGGTTCAATTGTACATACTGGTTTCAATATTTGTTTATATATTAAAATTTTATTCTGCACTGAAAGCTCAGAGTTACGTCCAAGCAGCCAGTAAAGTTTTCTATATTTTATTCTAAGCTCTTCAACCTTTTTCTTTACTTGGACTTTCCACTTGAACTTCGTATCCAGGGTCATCACCAAGTATTTGGCATTTTTGGAGTAAGGAGAGCCGCCTCGGTGGCCTAGTGGATAGCATACTAGGCTTTCACCCCGAGGACCCGGTTCGATTCCCAGCGAGGGCTTGGCATTTTCATACGCTATAAATCATCCCATCATCTGCATTAGCCCAAGTATGCACAATAGTAGGATGTTAAACACCAAAAAAAAAAAAAAAAAAAAAAAAAAAAAAAAAAAAAAATGGAGTAAGGAACAGCTTGAGCATTGATAAACAAAATGTTTTACAATGCCACAATTAAATGCCTGTGTTCTTATCGCCCAGTGGAATGACTTCTTTTAGTGCTTGAAATAGCAGAACTGCAACCGTTGATGAGTACCAAAGGTATAAAACAATAACATCATTAAGAAATTGATTTAATTAATAAGCTATACAGTGCAACACAAGTAAAAATAATGACTGATCACATTTAAAAGTCATGAAAAGTTGATTTATAAATTTATAAATTGACAAAATGTCAACAGCCATACAATGTTAGAATCCAGATGTGCAACACTGAACTTAACAATATGTAATAGGCACTGGAACAGTCCAAATTCAATTTGAAAATAAAATATCAAACAAATAACAAGTGTAAATATAAAAACTTAATAACAATGAAAATAAAATTTATAAAATATTAGAATATATTAATATATAATTTAACAACAATAAAGTCGATCAAATAAATAAATATAAAACAAAATGACTTACAAATAAATGACTAAGGAATTGGCTTTATTAAATTATGCTTTCCTTGTTTAAATTTGAACAAATATTATGCATATTAATAATATTTATTTATTAAGGGTTAAGTTGTTATTGCATTATGTATTATATGTAATATATTTATTCTGTCATGGAAATCTCAAAATTAAGTTAACTAAAATCACTTGAAAATATGTTCTTAAAAAAAAAACAAATATATAAATGTGGTCTAAACCTATAAATTAATTAATATAATCATAAATCGTTACCTTTACCATAGTTCGGGTTGCAGATTCTACTTGACCAGATTTATTCTTCCTCCTAAAACTAAATTTTTAACCCATGGTCCCAAATATTTCAAAGTCATAAATCTAATAAATTAAAAAAGTGCAAAAAAACAACGGACACTTACAGAATTTGAATCATAACTTTATGAAACAGATCTCGGTTTAGAAACTGCAGAAAATATAAAATAAAACCAAATTATTTGTTTAGAACACCAATTAGTAGCGACAGATGATCATTTCTAATACTAAGTCATACGTTTTAGATCTGAAACATTATTATAACTGGCGTAGTGTATCAAAATAATTGACAATTTTAATTATATTAAAACAAATGTATCAGAAAGCTTGAAAAACGATTGCTAATTTTTTTTAATGTTTACTGCTTTCATCAACTCATTATTTGTTTTGTTTCACCAACATGTGATTGTTTATTACTTAATTACAAATGCTAATCTACTGTTAATTACGTTTGATTATTTTACCGTAACTAACAATATAAATTTGAATAAATTATGCAATATATTTTGCAAGTATTTTATTTTTTCCTTATTTTAATTCCGCACGTCGCCATGATAATTTGAATGAAACTTATAATAGGTCTTTGGTTAACCCAAAAACAAATTAAGTACTTCAGAAAAATAAAACTTACTTTCTTCTTTGGACCAGTAAATGTAAGCAGTCTAGAAGGTACTAACCACACGGGGCCTATTTTGTTTTAGTTGTTAGGAACTATTTTTAAGAAAACTGAATATAGTAAAATCAGCCTAATTATGAATTTAGTTTTCTAGTTCCATCAAAAGTGAATAATATATGAGTTGCTTTTTTTTCTTTTTCCGGCGAAAAACCATTTATCATCGCCGAAATAAATCAGTTGCGATTTATAATATAAGCATTTATTTTTGTAAGAAGTTGGTAATAGTGCTTGTTAACCTTGGAGGCCATGTGCTAATAGATAGACATAGTTAATAACATTTTTGAATTATTCAAAAATTAAGATAATATAATTTTGATAATTGATAATTATTATATATAAATTAGTTGCGATTTATAATATAACTTCTTACAAAAATAATATAGCGTTTGACTGAAATATTGAGTACAGAACAGTAGAAAAAATCTACTACTGTATTTTCTACAGTGCTTTCTTATTAAAAGAACGCTGTTACAATGACTTGTGTTTAAAGTTTCTTGTACTGTAAGATAAATTTTATTAGGTACGATTGGATGCCATCTTATACTACATGCAGAATATATTAATTCTTTTACTGTAAGTACGTTTGTAGTAGGAAGCTTGAGCTTTTACAAGAACAAATTGTTACTTATATATTGCTTGAGCATAACGTGAGAGATTTTTTAGCATATTAGAATTTATTGATTGTACTAGCGACAATGAAATATTTCGTTATTCACGATCTGATGCCATTTTGATCTGAAAAGAAGTAGTAAATTTTAATTTTTTATAAATTTTTAACAGTACATTAAAGTATTTAAAGTACTACACATTTTTCTGTACGAAGAAGTACAGCAGAATTATATTTTTCAGACATACTACTGAATTTGACTTCGATCATATTTGTAAATTATATTAAAAATCCAATATTGCAAAATTTATATTCTGCAGGTTATTGTCTTATACTAAAGTAGATACTGTCAAAAATAAATATTTTGCACATACTATTTATTTCCTAGTTTTTGATCTTCCTACTTTCGTTTAAATAAAGTCAATCAGATTTAATTTTAACCTTGATTAGGCACTCTTTTATAAATAACACAATTTAATAGCCTAAATTACTTTTGATTCCTATATTTTATAACGTAAACATTCGCTTAAGGCTCTGTAGCAGTTTTGTAACCATTCGCAAACGGCCAAATACAATGACACTTCTAGCTTAAATAGATCATTTTTTTACTTCATATTTTACAAAAATAATTTGCGTGAAATCATATTTTTTATGTTGATTGTAAAAGTACAACGTACTGTAAAAGTACTGTTAAATTTTATTTTAAAAAATGTATCGATATTAACTTTAAAAAATATACTGTAATTTTATTAATCTTCAAATATTTAAAAAAAAGTGAGCCATAAATGAAACTGTAATAAAATATGACAACTATTAAATGGATGTCTTACAGTTAAGGAAATTAATATTATAAAGCTACGAAACCATATACTGTAATTAAATGTTTTTGATTTTTACTTTCTCTTACAAATATATAACATGGTAATAATTACTTAGCAATATATAACTTGGCAAAACTTGGTAATATAACTTACATGTTATACATATAATTTTTTTAAATTAGTATCTTTGGCGCCCATTCAGTCAAACCGATCGAATATAGTATTTTACATTTTTCATTATTACATCTAAAATCAAGTGCGGTAAAAATTAATTTGAAAATTTAAAAAATATACAAAATGATTAAAAAAAAAGTTATATGACATTTTCTTATACATTCATTTCACTGACTACTATTAAAGTATTGTTTTGAAAAGCCTATTATCGTACAACTTACAAGAATCCCTACTTTATTATAAATTAAATTAAGAAAAATACATAAAAGTACTTCTTGAAAAGAACAACCTTCGATAATAATAGGATTTTTAATAAAAATAATGGTAACATGTAGCGTTATATATATATAAATAAAATGAAAGTACGGCAGTAATTGTAATAAGTACGCTGTATTAAGTTTGTTTTTTAAAGAGCAGTACATTAGAACTCTGAAAAGCAACATGTACATTTTGTTAATAATTATTTATAAAATTCTATTTACATTCAACAAACTACGAAATCACAATACAAAATATCTACAAGTTATAAAATTTACTGCTGAAAATATATAAAAGCTATTTTCTACATTGACAAGGCGTACATTATCTATTGATACTTACTTTTCTATTAAGGTGCCTATAATGAAAAGCATACTTACAGGGTATACAACTAGGCCATATGTCAATTGGTTGAAGCTACAGAATAATTTAGTATTCAGTGTTCTTTATCACCTTCCCTTTTCTCTCTCTCTCTTACACACACATACACATACACTCACACTAGCTTTCAGCTTTAAATTATGCATGCATTGAAAATTACAACTATATAATTATAAAATAAAAAAGTTAAATAGTATACATAGAGTAACAGTAAAATAAAAATAGAAATAACCGATCAACCTAAAAAACCTGTAACAAAAATAAGTACGACTGGAAGACAATAAAAAACATGTTTATGAGTGAACAAATAAGTGGAAACAGTAAAAAGTCAATGACTTTCTCACATATTAATATGAAAACCAAGATATTGTAGTTGATATTTTTCTAAAATGCAATACAAAATTAGGTTAAGTACTTTTGAAGTACTGATATTTTAATTGTATTTTTAGGAGACGCAAAGAAATTTTATAAATGGAAATCCTACACGTTTGAACAGATTTTTACGTCAGAGGTATTACCTTAAAAGGTTTCTATGTGCATGTAAAAGGTTGTTATGCAGATCTGCAATGTTTGTTTGAGGAAAAAAATTGTATTATTTTTCAATATGATTAACTTTGGGCTAATCAGCGATTAAAAACACGTGTTTATTCGATTTAATACAGCGCTTAAATATTCAGCTAATTTTATTAAGTTGATGTTTTGTACACTAAGAGCAATTTAAGGCATTGGATTGATTGAACTAAATATCTACCCAACAGATCCTTAACATTTTAGCAGCCGCAAAGTAGTTTTAAATAAAAAAAAGGAATTTGAATATTTGGACCAACTATTTATAACGTTTCTGTAACGCACTAGAATAAATGTTTATCAACGAGTACGAGATTTTTGTTATAAAAGGAAACGTAATGTTAGAATAAATTGACTGTTTAATAATATGTGAAAAAGTGTAACAAACATGCTGGTACTTAACTCCTAAGTTATAAAAATATGACTAAATACAATGTACGACAAAAACCAACACATATTTAAGAATTATAACCCACAACTACAAACTACATTTTGTTAGTTTTGATTGATAAAAAGACTAGCTTGTTATGGTATTACATACACTGTAGTAGATCTTTACCCCTTCAAATAACACTATAAAATAAAATGCTAATTTATATACATGTTCTTAGATCCTCTTCACTATAAACTGTTTGATTCCGATTGTATCACATAAAAATAATTAAACTTTGCATCTTTTGATTGAAATATATGTCTTATCTATATATAATTAATACTAATATTATATTAATGTAATTAATAATCTATAAATTAATTTCAGTGTCTTTAATGCATTTTATCAGAGTTCTTATATAATGCTCTCGCTTTAAGACAGTAATATTTTACTTTTTTACAAGTTTTAAATATTACAAATTCTTATGTTTACCCGTTACGATTTTAATGTTTTTTCAAAACAATTAAATTATTAAAATCGATTCTCTTTCTTAATTTTTTTTTACAAGCTTTAATATTAAGTGATTATAAATTAAAATATTCATAGACATAGCAACCCCCCCCCACTAAATCAGCAAAAGACTACTTAGTACACAGATAGCAGAAGCTCCTTCAGCAGTTACAGCATAGTCATTTGCTTTTCTTTGATTCATTTTTCTGAGACAAAGCTTTCCGAATTGAATATGGGCTGCTCACATCAGGGCACCTAAAAACGAAAACTTAAATAAATTTTACGTTTTCACTTTGAAGCAAGAATTACTAAAGGTAAAATACACATGGAATAGTTAGGTAAAAAAAAACCAACTACTGCACTTGTTTACACAACGATACAAGGTACTTAGTTACATGCAAACGTAAAACAAACATACATAAACACATGTCCATTTTTTATTGTGGTTATTTGTTTGTAATTATTATATTACTATCAGCGGTGCATGCACAAACAAATAAAAGTCGTCTGTTAACAAATATAAATGTTTTAAGTATATGACAACACTTACAATCAGTGGCCTAATTCTTAAGTTCTGAAAGGACTTATCCTTGAAATATTTTGTTATAAAATCTTGATATAATGTAAAAACATTTTTTTTAAAAACAAACATGAAGTTTTACCTTCTAATTAAATAAAGCAGCTGTTTCCAAACTTTTTTTATCATGGGATCTACCTATAATTCAACATGATTTTTTTCATTTTGGGACCAACTCAATGTACGAGGGCGGTTTGATAAGTCAGTGACTTTTTGAATAAAACAAACTTTTTTCGGCAAATAAACATTTTATTTTTCTACATAATCACCTTTTAGCTCGATACATTTAGTCCAGCGTTTTTCTAATATTTTTATTCCCTCCAAATAATAGGTTTCCTCAAAGTTCTCAAAATACGCGTTTGTTTCGGTAATGACTTCTTCATTCGACTCAAATCTCTTACCGCCCAGCCATTTCTTTAGGTTTGGAAACAGAAAATAGTCGCAGGGGGCTAAATCTGGAGAATATGCTAGATGGGGTAGCAGTTCGTATCCCAATTCGTGGATTTTGGCCATCGTGACTAGACAAGTGTGCACACGTGCATTGTCTTGATGGAACAGCACTTTCTTCTTCGCCAAATGCGGCCGTTTTTGCTTCAAATCAACGTCGAATCTGTTCAAAAGCTTTGAATAATATTCGCCGGTGATCGTTTTACCTTTCTCGAGGTAATTGATGTGAATGACACTGTGTGCATCCCAAAAAACTGTGGCCATGACCTTGTTGGCTGACAGATTCTGTTTGGCCTTCTTTGGTCCACATTCACCCCTAGCAACCCACTGTTTCGATTGTTCCTTGGTCTCTGGCGTGTTGTGATGGATCCATGTTTCGTCCACAGTAACAAAATGGCGCAAAAATTCATTCGGATTACGGCTGAACATCGCTAAACACTCTTTTGAAGTGGTCACACGATTGCGCTTATAGTCGAGTGTGAGCAATCGCGGCACCCATCTCACGGAGAGTTTTTTCATGTCGAAATATTCGTGTAAAATATGATGTACCCGTTCAGTTGAGATACCTACAGCATGAGCCAACTCACGCACTTTCATTCTCTGATCATCCAATATCATTTCATGGATTTTATCGACGATTTCCGGCGTGATCACTTCTTTTGGGCGACCTGAACGTTCGGCGTCACTAGTTCTGGTACGACCACAACGGAACTGTAAACCACTTCTTTACCATTGAAATTGATAGTGCCGAGTCACCGTAGGATTTATCAAGTCTTTCCTTAGTTTCAGTGATGGATTTTTTACGTAAAAAGTAATGCTTAATCAGCACACGAAATTCATTTTTTTCCATTTTCGTAAAAATTCACGAGGTTGTCTGCTTTGAACGGCTATCAAACACCAACTGCAGGACGTAGCTTGCTCAAAATTAGAAAGTTGCCCACTGATAGATTACAGTTGACGGCAGCACTGTTGCATTTGGAGTAACTGCGCAGGAAATTCAAAAAGTTACTGACTTATCAAACCGCCCTCGTATATATTGTCCAATAATTACACTTCATCAGAAGAAAAGTTTTTTTTTTGTGTTTAACGTCCGACTGTTGTGCACACTTGAGCTAATGCAGATGATTCAGAAGAAAAGAGAAAATGTTGTTAAAGTGAGAGTTAAAATTTTATCTTTTTTTATGATGAAGTGTAATTATTATACATGAAATATGAAGAGTTTTTCATTTCACTTTATTTTTCAACATCACTTGTCCTAGCTGGATGCATATCGTACGTAGTTTCAGTAGTAATGCAAACCCAGCAAAGAATAAACTTCTCCTTCATTAGGTTCCCCATGATCCAGACAGCAGACTAAAGGCGACAGATGCAGGACACAGTATAGTCACTTTGCTATCACATAAATAAACTCTACGGCTGCATTGTCTTACTGCCCTGTTCACTTAGTATCAGTTTTATGTGTTGGCAGTGAAGTGGTTTTTATGGAATTATAGAAGCTATTTCTTGAGATATGTTATACTTTTTTTTGCAGTCGAAAGAACACTTTAAGAGTTTTAAACTGTCCACCCTGCCACGATTCAACTGAATTGCTCAAATGAAGGCGACCCATCATTTGGGAACAACTTGTATAAAAAAAAATTGGTGATTAAAAAAGTCTACTTTGAAGGATCTATTGATTTTCAGGTTTCTCAAGTTCAAAAAAGAGGTGTTTACTAAGATTTCTGTCTGTGGTTGTGGGGGGGTCACATCCGAATAGAGCAGCGGTATTCAAACTGGGTTCCAGAGGCCATATCCAAGGGTTCCTTGGGGCTTGCCCAAGTATTTCTTTATTATGTCAATCTCTATGTTTAAAAATTCAACAATTTTCATTTTTTTCCCGGCGAAAAACCGTTAAAGATTATCATCGCCGTCAACAATTTTCATAAACAGGGATAGTAATAAAAATAAAATCTTTCATAATAAGAAATAATAACATTTCTTTTATACTACCTTTTCTCTGTTTAAAATTAACATACATAGTAATTTGGTATTATTTTTTCTTAAGGGTCCCTCTGAAAAATATACAACCATTAAGGAGTTCCGCGCTTCAAAATTGTTTGAAGACCAATGCCACAGAGTAAAACAAACTGACTGATTTTGATGAAATCTGACAGGTAGGTCTAATTTGCCTACATCCAGAAACCAGTCAATTTCAAGCCCCTTTTTTAGCCCTATTTGTCAAGTAGGTACCAGTGTGTTAAACATCAAGATAGTATAGGCTATCATTATAAGTAGATGGTCTCTAAGGTGTATATCAAGGCTCTGTTCTTAAACCATTATTATTATAATATTATCAATACCTGGAACACTTTTCCTCAAAGCTTCACCTTTACTCACTGTTAAATTGCCGAGATGAGTAATTTGGTAATTGGTAATGAGTATATACCATAAAATAAATTCAGATATCTGTGTGATTATGGTTTGGACTAGAGATGGTTTAAAACTAAATCACAGTAAAAATGAAGCAACTTGAATTTCTAACTATAAAATTTAAAACATAAGATATATTTAAAAAAATCACCACAATTTGTTTTAAATGGAAAGGTATTTTTTAATGTTTTTATAGTTTTAAAGTATTTCAAGGATTTATTGGTATTAATAACACGTTATTTTATTTGTCTATTTGCACTGAATCAATATATATTGTATACTAGTGGAAACCTCTGCCCAACCCCTCAAAACAACTGTTTATTTAAAGTTAATTATTTAAACTGTTATCAATTAACAAAGAAACCAATATTACAACTTAATTATTTATAATTTTGTTTTTACTCAACACCCGTTGTGAAAATAAATAAATCTTACGGGGAAAAAGAACTTTGAAGGGTGAACTGTTCCCTTTAGGAATAGTTTTTCAAATATTCTTTTTTAGGAAACATTAAATAGGCTTTTTTTTGGTGTTTAACGTCCGACTATTGTGCATACTTGGGCTAATGCAGACGATGGTATGATTTATAGCAAATTAAATGCAAAGCCCTGGCCGGGAATCGAACCCGGGTCCTCGGGGTGAAAGCCTAGTACGCTATCAACTAGGCCACCGAGGCGGCTAAAAAGTAAGTACTATGACCGCTTAGCTTTCATTTAATACTGTCAAGCTCATTATTCAGAGCTCATTACATTTTTAAGTTTATAAAATTATATTTTAAATGTTCCTATTTACGTAGAAAACTTTCGTGATAATTATTTAATTTGAGATATTCACTTCTTATAGCTGAACTTCAAATTATCAGTGGAAATGAAGTTAGTATAATTTTTATTAGTGCTACGATTAATTTTCTTTAGTAAATTAGGCATAGAGTTTTCAAGGTAAGAAATAGATTCAGGTATTTAATTGAACTGTGCCCCAACTTTACCTCTAGAACAAGTTTTAATGGTTCATTAATAATGTTAAGTGCAGTACTTTATGTATCACATTTCACAGTACAACCCATACATTTACTTTCTAAAATTTGCAATAATTATTCTACTATATCCTTTTCTCTTGAGAAATTTCTATTAAATAGGCTATAAGCAGTAAATAAAAACTCAACAAATATTAAACTACAAAAAAACCCATAACAACCACAAACATATTAAATAACTTTAATACAACACTCTATTGTGTATTAATATTGTCACACTTATTACAGTTAGTTGTTTTACCTTTAAATAAACACTACAAAGATTCAATCCAATAACAATCACTTTTTTAGCCTTACCTATTCACTCAGTATAGGCAGGAGCGACCAATAATGAAAACAGAAAACCACATTAATTATTTTGAAAAAAACATTAAATAAGTTTTTTCCTGTTACTTGCCGACCACTATTTGTAGAACATTAACTTGTGCTACATTGATACAACATTTTACTTTTAAAGAGAATTTTGTAAACTATTACAACTTTACTTAAAAGCACAAAGGCAATTACGGTACTTAAAAAAACCTCACTCCTTATTAATAAATAGTAGTAGGCAAATAAAATGAAAAAAGTACAAGTAATTAAAACCACAGATATTCAGCAATATTTTTAAATCATACTGACGTACAATACGTTTGTTGAGCACATATGATATATAAAAAACATTTCTGTATATTACAAAAACATGTGGATAATCAGATGTTTTAGTCAGTCTTGTCACTTGTTGAATAACCTAAGTTACTATGTTGTAGTTTGTTGATAACATTACTGTTTGTGTTTGTGCACGTATTTTGTTTTACATAAATATGTATATACTGCCTATAAAAATTTTCAGCAACATTGTTCTTTTTGTTTTCACGATATTTTTGATCCATAATATCGATGCTGAAAGTATGAAATAATTATGCCGACACCTATGCATGACTTTCTCAAAGTTACAAATTCTTGTAGCTCATATATGATGATTTTTTTCTTTATAAATTTATTCAATATATTTATGCTATTATAATATATATAATATATTTTTGTACGTGCGATGCATGTGATGAAATTAAACTGTACACATTTTGTATATTATGGAATTCTGACTTCAATACCAATACTATTTTTTTTTTGTGTGTTTTAACATCCGACTATTGTGCACACTTGGGCTAATGCAGATGATGGGATGATTTATAGCGTATGAAAATGCCAATCCCTGACCGGGAATCGAACCCAGGTCCTCGAGGTGAAAGCTTAGTACGCTATCAACTAGCCACCGAGGCAGCTAATACCAATACTAAGAGTTAAAAAAAAGTTTCTTTTCAATTTTCACTGTTGTCATTTTCTAACTATCAAGTTGACAACAATTAACAATTAACTTTCTGAATATTATATTTCATTATTCTGTAATAAATTATTATATAGCTAAATAAAATGCTATATAATATGTGATATTTCAGCCATTTTTTTTTACAACTGACATTAAAACATGTCTGCGTAATTCCCTAAAACTCCTTCGCACTGTAAAATATTATAGTCAGTGTTAAATAATAATAAATAAATAATAAACTTGAGTGTTAAATAATTTAGCTAAATTTTAAATTATTGCTATTCTTCTCAAAAATTATTTTTCCTCGACCGTAAGGTTTCATTTGATCAGTTTTAATGTTAAATATTAAGGCTGAAACAACTGTAAATATGACATGACATACAACAGAAAGACTGTAAAATTATGTGAATTATTTCATTACCAATGTTAAGTTACTTGACATAACAATACTTACAATTCTATACTTTGAATGTTAGAGCTGGGACATGTATTGTCTGCTTTAATATGACAATGCTTGTGACACTTCAATAAACAATCTCTGCATTCATAGCCTTGCTTGCCAAGCCTTCGAGGTAAAGATTTCCCGCACACTTGACAATGTGTTCCACTAAAAAAAGAAACATTTTTATGACACATTTTCTAACACTACAAAATGGCGAATAAAGCTGAATGAGACAAAATCTGTTCGTGTTACTTTTACTAACAAAAAATTCAATTATCTTCCCGTGGTTATCAATCAACAAGTGATCCCACAATAATGCAAAATATTTGGGCATGACACTGGACGCACAACTGCGCTGGAAGGTACATGTCAAAAAGAAACGTAATGAGCTGAATCTGAAACTAAGGAAAATGCATCGGCTTCTTGGACGACATTCTGAGTTGTCAGTGCACAATAAACTATTACTTTATAAACAAGTCCTAAAACCCATTTGGACATATGGTGTGCAGCTTTGGGGCTGCACGAAAAGAAGCGATATTAAAATTATTCAAACGTTTCAAAATAAAGTACTGAGAGGCATCGTTCTTCTTCATAAGGATTTACAAATTGCTACAGTTCATGAAGAGGTTCGGCGATTTGCTAGGAAGCATGAAGTAAGACTGCATAAGCACCATAACATCGAGATGCTACAAGTTCTCGACAATTCGGTTCAAATTCGGCGGTTGGACAGGATAAAACCGTTTGATTTGTACTAAGACAAGATTGATACAACTGTCACAAGATCAAGTGATTTTTGGATTTTGGAGTGCGTCATAGGATGTGCAACCAACTAACGCTTTCATTTCATAGATATATTGATAGATGGACTAGTTCAGTTTCAATTGTAATAAAAAAAAAAAAATTTCTAATATTTAAAAATGACTATTTATTTGTTTTAATAAATGTTTTATGTTAACGTAAACATAACTTGTTAAACATAAAATAATAACATTAACATAACAATGTTATAACATAAAATAACATTAACAACATTAAACATGTTTTATGTTAAATGCTTGTTGTTTAATAAATTTATTTTGTTATAATATTTTTTTATTTACAAATTAAAGCACAACAATTATTTTATGTAATTGTAAACTTCCAAATACATCTTTTCAAGCCAGTGATAAGTTGTATTTTTGTCTAAGCTTTGAACATTATTGCAATGCTTCTGTTATGGTTTGCAATGGTTTCATTGTTGTCAAAAGTTATTTCATACACTAATTTTAACTAACCATTTAAATTTAACTATTACTGCAGGCAGTGGAAACATTACATGGTAAACTGGTAGCTTAAGAAATACTAAAATGTATCTTTAACTGTTACAATTTTTTTCATAGAAATATTACAAAATATGTTATTTTTTAACGTAGTTTGTGATATACGGCAAACAGAAATATAAACATTAAGTGTTGGCTTCCCAACAGCAGAAAAACATGCGCAAAACATAACGATGGAACACTTAATAAAGTTAAAAATAACACATAATGAATTGACTTACCCTGGTAAATGTTTTGCAATAAATGTATGGTCGTTAAATATATGTAGTTTGGTGCCTTTCTTTTTCCATTTACTCTTTTGAGCCAAGGAAAGTGGAACAAGGTAGTACCTAGAAAAACAGACATAGTACATATGTGGTTATAATACAATTAAACCAATACATGTTGAAAATAGCAAATAAAAGCAAATAAATAAGACATGATAGAAAGAAACGGGAAATACTGTCAAATTAAAGGTAGTTTTTTACAAAAAAAAACCAATAATATTTAGTTTAGCGAACAAATTTTAAATTATTACCATAGCAATTCTTTATTTAGTTTTTATTTTACACTTAACTTACACTTATTTTACACGATATTTATGAATTTTTGTTTGTTCCAATAGAAATTACAAGGTGTGTCCATAAAGTATGTTTCATATATATCTCTTGCTGTGGCAGCACTGATCACACATCGGTGCATGCACTGTAGTTGCTCTGAGTCAAGGAGTAGGGGACGACGACATTTTGGCATTGCTGTTTGTTGTTTACGCTTTGTAGTGATTGTTTAATCCAGCCAATTGTGAGATTAAATGTATAATTTGTTTTCTGAATGCGAAGAACACTAAACCGTCTATGTTCATCGACAGATTTGCAAGTTTATAGAGAAAATGAGATGGGTGATTCAGTGGTATGGAGATGGATCCGATAGTTCACTAAAGTATGTGCATGATGTCAAAGTGGGCGTCCATCATTAGCGAGTGATGAATTGTTTGTGTAATTAAAAAAAAATAAAAAGGAAAATCATGCGTTTATAATTTCTGCTCTTTCTATGGAATTTCTGCCGCCTCGGTGGCCTAGTTGATAGCGTACTGGGCTTTCACCCCGAGGACCCGGGTTCGATTCCTGGCCAGGGCTTGGCATTTTCATATGCTATAAATCATCCCGTCGTCTGCATTAGCCCAAGTGTGCATGAACAATAATCGGACGTTAAACACCAAAAAAAAAATCTATGGAATTTCTGAAAATTTGAAGATTACATTTCATGATATTGGACATTGTTTCTGTGAAATTGTCCAAAACTCTTTCGAGCCAAACAGCGATCAAGGATGAGACTGGAGTTGTTTATGAAATCTTGAATCAAAAAAGACAACAGCAAAGAAATCATGTGCACAATGTTTTGGAAGCAGGAAGCCTCTTTTTTACGTCTATACACACATTAGAATAACGATTCCCACGTTTTATATATCATGATACACGTTTTATGTCTATTAATGACATTTAGAATAATGAGGATGAGAAAAGCAATCATACATACTAGGCCAAGCTTAGGAAATTGCATCAAGCAATAAAGAATAAGTGCCGACGTATACTCACAAGTGGAATTGTTTTGATTTGTGACAATGCCTAACTTCACATTGCAAACATTACATAAAAACTCTTACAGCAGTTTGGCATGGAACCAGTCTGATTACACGTCATACAGCCCTGACCCCTAACGACTTTTTCATCTGAAATCCTTCCTTGGTAGTCAAAACTTCAACAATGATGATGACCTCAAATTACCATACGGTTGATAACGTAGGCAATAACATTTTATGAAGAAGACATACAAAAACTTGCGCTGAAATATATAACAGGTGCCTACAAAATATAAGAAGTTATGTACAAAAGCAGGTTAAGGTTTGTAGATTTTTTCACAATGAGTAAATTTCTGTTTGTACTTTTTTTTAAAAAACAGATCTTGCTTTCTGGATGTGCCTTGTCTATGTTGTTTCAAAGTGTTTTAGTTTTTAATTTTTATTACAACAGTAAATTGTTATTTTGTAAAAATTAAAAAACAAAACATTAACCAATAAATATCATCGTTTATTTATTTCTTACAGTACAGATAGCAAACAATCAAAAAAAGACACAAAATTAAGCCACTGAATTTAAATTTTAGGCCCCCATATGATTAGTGTAGATGCGTTGCAATATGCCTCATACTGCTTTGCCACTCTGGGACGTCTCAACAGCCCAGGAATAAAAACTAAATAAGCAAAAATAATTGTATGCACTAAACGTAATTTACTTACTTTTTAACACCATTCTCAATAGTTTCGAGCACCAATGTGGATGCTTCATTAACATAGGTTCGATTAGAAGCTCCACTCACACCACTAAAGCCTGACGTTTCACTGAGAGATGACCTTGCAGAACCTTCTCTCAGTCCAGGCACTGATAAGTAACCTGATCGAAGAGCAAACACTTATTATTTAAAATTTATAGGCTACAACATGTGCAATTAAAAATAAAATCAACACTTAATGAGAAGATAAAATACAATGCATTATCAAACTGAAGAACAAAATTAAATGAATGTTGTATCCACAGTAACCTACAGGATTTAGATTCTTCAAAGAAATCATTTTTTATGATACAATAATATATCATCAGGCAATGGCAAGGCAATGGAATCCAGGAAAAACAAACTTGAATTGGCCTTCCAATTGACGAAAGAAACATACAATAAGAAATCCCTTTCATGGGGGTCCAAAATTAAACATTATAAAACAGTGATCAAGCCGGAAGCACTGTACGCAGCAGAAACATTAACCATGAATCGCATAGGCCAGATAGAAAAGCTTGAAATAACAGAAAGGAAAATCTTAAGAAAAATTATAGGAACAAAATTTCAGGATAATAAGGTAGTATATATAAGAAATGAAGCTCTCTATAAGAAAATTGAAAAACTGTCAGATACTATGAGAAAAAGAAGAATAAATTTTTACAGCCATCTTCTTAGAATGAACTCCAATAGATTGACGAAACAGGTGTTTGATTTTTTCCATAATCGTAAAACAAAACCGAACTGGTTTAAAGAAATTGAAAAAGACCTAATAGAATTAAAAATTACAGAAAATTCACTGCTTGACCAAACTGCTAAGATAAGTACCAAGGACGAAAGAATAAGATTCCAAGATAAAACCAAAATAAGACCTAAACCTATCATTTCGGAAGAGGAGAGGAAAAGAAGATCGGAAAGAATGAAGAGCTACTGGGAACAAAGAAAAGTACAGCGCGCAAGAAATGATTGATTCAGCGTACCCCAAAGAGGGTGAAACAAAAAGAAGAAGAATATATCATCACCCAGTTACCTTCAATAAGAGATTCCTGGGTTCGATTCCCGGCCAAGGCTTGGCATTTTCATACGCTATAAATCATCCCATCGTCTGCATTAGCTCAAGTGTGCACAATAGTCGGACGTTAAAAAAAAAAAATATATTAATAAGAGATTAACTAATTATTCTAATTAACGTCCGACTATTGTGCACACTTGGGCTAATGCAGACGATGGGATGATTTATAGCGTATGAAAATGCCAAGACCTGGCCGGGAATCGAACCCGGCAGCTATAAACCTTGATAACAACTGTAAATATCAATTTTTAATACACTATAATCTCAATAATTTATTATTGCAACATAGTCACCGGACCACATTAGTAATTAGGATTATGGCCTATTCTTCCCGTCAGTGGTCTATCTACTCATCTCGTAAAGGCTACCGAGGTTTCGAAACTCTTACTGTTTTATCTTCAGGCCGTGATACGAATTATTAAATATCTCTGTCAAGGTCGTCACAAAGTCAAACAAAACATACGTCACAAACACTGAACACAATTACACGATTTACTTACACGATTACAAGTACTGCTTTCATCTTTAGGCCGTAATAGAAAATGTCAAATCCCTCTGTCAAGGTCGTCACAAAGTTAAACAAAACATTGAAAACACTAAACACAATTACACGATTAAAATACACACGATAAAATTTGGTTTGGCCAGACGATAAGTGCAACTCATATGTAGTTACATTCTGGACTGCCTTGCATGTATAATTTGACCAAACCAAATTTTATCGCGTATTTTAATCGTGTAATTGTGTTTAGTGTTTGTGACATATGTTTTGTTTAACTTTGTGACGACTTAGACAGAAGGATTTAACCAGTAAATCCGTGTAAGAAATTTAATATGTTTAATACAATGGACACAGCAATGTAGTTCTATAAAAACAGCCAAAAATCGTAAGTAATATTTAAAAAAAATATATTTTCTATGGGTGAATACATGTTAGATAATAAGGTATAAAATAAAACAAAAACATATTCAAAAATCACTATTTGAAAAAACAACCTACACGGATAAATACTCCTACAGAAATGAACATTGTGCTAGGACAATAACTTTCTTGATATTTCTTAGTTATCTCTTCTCAAATTGCCCACTTTTATTCCTTTTCTGTCATCGTACCTAATTTTACTTGGTGCGTCAACTCGTTTACTGTGTGTTTAATTTGTTAACGTGTTAAAAAATTTAAACAGTTATAATATTATCATGATAAATATTTTTGATTTTTACATAAGAAAACGTTAAGTGTCTTTGTATGCGAGTTTTGAATTGTTGTTTAAACCCTGTTTTCACCTTTCGAACAAATTAAAATGCTTTCCATAAGTTTCTTTTGTAAACACTGGCTTTCACAGCAGTCTGCTCAGATAAGTCTTAGTTCTGGAATGAATTAACATCGTTAACAGGGTATTTCTAAAGCCTATACACATATTTTCTATATTTGAGGATCGGGATCACAGAATGTGATACTATCCCATGCCAAAGAACCTGTGCATCATGTTTTCCAATCTGTTACTTACTATGATCATTGTTTATTACATAAAACATTAATGTACTAATGTACAATACATAACAAACACATATATAGTAAAATCTATGATAAATATTCTTCGTATTCTTTATTCTAACTAAAGTAAAGTAATTAAGCTAAAAAGTAACGTTAAAAAAAACTTATAATACAATTACTTAAAGATGCACAGGTGTCTACTAAATACAATTTTTATAATATATGTAACAAAAAAGAGTTTCTTAAGTTATCAGTTAATACAGGGCTTTTCAAAAGTAAATTACAATTTGAATTCATCTCTTCTTACTTTTATTTCTGAACATTTAACCAACTAGTACAATATTTTTTATCAAAGGTTGTAGAACTTGAAAAATTACAAGTGGATTTAAATTGTTTTAATGTTATTTACTCAAAATTGTAATTCACTTTTGAAAAACTCGGCAAATAACAGAATTATGTTATTAATCAGACTTACCGAAATCGGAAAGGAAGAAAATAGGGCCCAAACAGGTATGCAGATACAGGAAAAAAACAGAAAACAAATAATTAAGTAATAAGGAAAAATACAACAGAGATATTAATAAAAGAATCAATACACAAGCAGTTAAAAGTTAATAGCTATTTTAAAATGAATACTTTAGCTGGTTATATTCTGTTTAGTGTTTTAATTAAGTCTTATATACAGTGCTTACTTTATTACTGTACTAATGAATGATAGATTTAGTGGATATATTTAGTTTTGTAACACATGGAACACATGGACTACATACTAAATACAAAAACCTGCCTGAGATACTGGTAAGTGTTGAAAAAATGTATCAAAAATATTGAATAAAAATAAAATATACTCATTTAGACCATATACAATGAAAGGTTTATTAGATTAGGTTAGATTAGAAACTAACAGAAGGCATTATAAAACCCCAGGCACTGCGATTGATGACCGATGTGTAACTAAACCTTTTAAATACTAGTTCAGCAGATTGGTGCCCTTAGTAAGTTCCAACAATCCACTGACTAGCTCATCCTCCTGGAGGTCCCTAGGGTCCTAAAAAAAAAAAAAAAAAACAGGCTCATGCTAGCAAGAGCCTCACATATGAATTATGTGTCCTGAAGTTTCCTCCTCTTTAATGCATACCATACACAGTTTCTCCGTGGTATATACCTATCCTGTTCATATACATCAGATCACAGTACCCTGTAATGATTCCCGTAATTTTCTTGACTTGTGCTCTACCCCTCAATGAGGAACCTTTCCTAACAGGGCTTGCTGTGGAAATGCCCAAGAAGGTTACCTCATCTTGCCTGGTGTTGCTTGTTAATTCATCTAATGATAGCAGACCAAGCCAATGATAGAGAAATCCCTAAAGCTGGCTCAGGTCCAATAATTGAGTTATCAGATAATACAGATCTGATGCAGATCCCAGTTGGTCTGCCTCCTTCATTACCCTCAACCACCCGGAATCCCTCAAACCTGCCCTGGTTGTCCATGGACAGAGCACTGAGGTTCTCCCGACCAGCTTG
>CM040190.1:95974162-96014162 GCA_022606455.1 Callitettix versicolor
CCTTATTATGTGCACACACATATTTTTAGTCTGACCATTCAAGGATTTGCCCTGTTTTTTTGTTTAGTTTTAGTTTTTAAGTGTTTTAACGTAGGCCTAGGTATCTAGATTAGGTTAGGTTTTTAGTTAGGCTCTTGAGAATGAAAGTTGATCCTTACTTGTTCTATATTGCTTCACAATACACAAATGAAGACAAATGTCTAAATAAACTGTAACAATAACATAAATATTCCATAACAAACAATTTTATAAATAAAACTTGAATTTTTTTTCACTTTGCTCGAACTTTTCTAATGTAGTACAATACGATCAAAAGTAGAATACGATTTAAAAGTAATTTTCATATTTTGACAAAATATATTTCAAAAACAGTAATTAAATCATAAGCTATAAGCAGTTAACTCCGCGCAATGTATTCCGAGTGCTTGGCATGGTCTAGTCTGAGACACAGTAGTACAGACAAGACGTCAAAATCAGCTGATACACTCTTGAATTCTTGATACAGCTTTATAATTCTTAAAAATAAAACACTCATGTTTACATTTTAACAGTCAATACTAATTTACAAGGACAAGAAATGAGGTGCCTACACTCATTGTGCTTTAAAATCATGTGTTTATAACTTTTTAAGTGATCATAATTAACGCATACAGTCTGTAGAAAATTTAGCATTCATATTTAATTTTAACCAATGAAATATAC
This sequence comes from Callitettix versicolor, assembly GCA_022606455.1. NCBI lineage: Eukaryota > Metazoa > Arthropoda > Insecta > Hemiptera > Cercopidae > Callitettix > Callitettix versicolor. The sequence goes on from CM040190.1 coordinate 95,974,865, forward strand.
AATTTACTCACTTAACATAAACAGCTTACATGCAACGCATACATCTTGTAACCCAACATTAATATTAGAAACAGAAGAGGCAGTAGCCGAGATAAGCACTTAAGTAAGAAGTTTGACTTCAGACAGCTGTTAAAATAAATACAAGGCATCACATTTTCAGAGTGTACACACTTCTCGAAATTGCATACAATTAGAAATTAGAATAAACCTGTGTCTCATAAAAAAGGTATTAACATAGCAATAACAGATTACCTCTGGAATCGTTTATTGTTAAACGTTTAATGAAATATATAAGACTGTTTAAGAAGCCTATTCATACCACTTTCTGAACAGCTGTCTGCAGGTATTTTATTTTAGTACAGCCACTTACATGCTCATGCGAAACAAAGTGCCAGTTCACCTGATGTATATACGGGAACAAAAATATGATAACTGTTTTAATTTCTCATTCAAACTAGAGAAACATACAACCAGTCATTTTAAAGCTCCCAACTTCGGCTACTAACTGGATGCCTTAAACTTTGAATCCAAATATACAGGTGTTCTAAAACTTGCAAAACACATTTTACGGGATATTTTACATGTAAAAATACCAATATTTTACTCACATTTTTTTTCTTCTATAGAAGATTAAAATTTCATATTGAGACATTTTTGTTTTTCTACCAGCATAGTGAAAAGATTTACCCCTTATGTTAAAGCTTAGGCTATATGAAGATTCAAAAATTGTATACCACAAAGTGATTCAAAATCAATTGAAGGTTTCGACAATATTTTCAACTGGGATAAACACTGTTTTCATATAATTCTCGTTAGCCCACGTATAGCAATCCTTGAAAACTTTAAATGTTGAACCTATCTGCAAGAGCTCAAATTATAAATTTTTATTCCTTACTGCAAATTGAAAAGCTCAATAATTTGTATCCAAAAAGCATTGCCTTAAAGTCATTGTGTTTGAAATAAATAAGCTTTTATAACTTCGCTTAGTAAACACAATACTCACTTACGGTACAGTAGATTACAATTAGTAAATTAATATAAATAAATTAGTAAAATCAATAGCGCTCATTTAATATGAAATAAGGCTTGGTGGCCACCAAATGCAAAGTGGAGTTACACTGCGCAGAGCAGACTACAAATTCAAAACTGAATTTATTGTTTTAAATGAAAGTACGATCACTGAAAGTGAAGGGAAACCATGTGACACTGCTTGACTTCACTCAGCTCCACTTCAATTCAGCTTTCAGTGGCTAAACTTACACTAAAAACAATAGGTTAGGTTTTGAATATGTAGTCTGCTCTGCTTCACGTTTGGTGGCAACTCAGCATAAAAATTGTTTCAAACATCAATTCAAAAAGCTTTTGAATTTCTGTAAAAAATAATAGTTCTATCATTTCACTAGCTACTGTAGAAAATGAATACTCTAACTGTATTCATATTTTTATACCCATGGCTTCTTGCAATTATGACCCCTGTTATGACTGGTTGCATATTTTTGTAACTTGAGTAGAACCTGAGAAATCAACCATATTTTTACACCACCCTGTATTTAATACATATTTCAATTTTATAATTAAACAGAAACATTTCTCTACGATACTACTTAATCAAGTACAGTTGAGAAAAATAATTTAGTGTGCATTTCCATTAATTATGAAAAGTATTAATTGATGTCATTTCAAATCTCAATAATGCTCTTTGTTTCAATTTGATTTTTAAAAAACTATTTTTTATTAGCCAACTTTCTCTAACCATATTGTCTGCCGTTAGCTCTCAACTCATTCTTGGTTATTTCTAAGTAAAACATATTCCTCCTTTTTGTAGTTAAACTGTGTGGCTTAATTACGGAAAGAAGACCACACAAGCAAATGTGGGTTTAGTTAAAATAGTTTTAGAAAAAAATAACAGTCGCATAAAGGCATATTTTTTTATATTGTACTTCACACATGTGTCAAATTGTAATACCACTGTAATATCTGAGGAAACAGTAAAAAGTTATTGGATAAAATATTAGATGTACATTTCTTCAGAAAACAATAATTGAACCTCCTCTGACAGTATTATAAAAGGCAAGATTTACAATACTGTTTTCTCAAAGAAGAAAAACGATTAGTCAAGTAGGCAATTCATTCGAAACTAATGACCATTTATAATGGCCAAAAGACAGTTTTATTTTTCCAATCTCCTTGTTAATATTCCTTCAAATTTTTAAATACTGAAACTACGCACATCAATCATCACTATTTTAATAATCATACATCACTCTTTCTTCGTCATATTTACACTTTGCGTATGTGGTATTTACTATGTACAATATTACCAGATTGACTTTGTACCTATACGTACAAACCAATGTTTAAAAATACAACTATTAACACTTTTGTGTCTTTCCTTGTTTCTCCCATCCTAACCGAGCTATATATGATGTAAAACATGACTCACTTAAAAAAAGTACTTTCAAAAGTCTTTTTACTCTCTTATAATAAAAATGAAATTGTGTTCTCCAACAATCGTACTTTTCTTAAACTTGCTTTAACATAACAGTGAATTTTAATAATTGTGAAAGCTAGAAGTAGTGTGTTTTTGTCTAACACTCATACAAAAATACATACATATATACAGTGTTCAGAAAGTAGGTTCCGTTTAAGGTTAACAAAATTCTCGATATATTTACAGACTTTTCATTATATACATTTGACAGAGCATATCTTAAACTATTTTTCAACATATTTATTACCTACATTTATGCGCTTATCTTACTTATGAACAAGCTTTTCAATGCCCAATGAATAAAATTCCACTGACTGTACACATTGCCACCTGTTGTGAAGACTCGTTATTGTGCACAAACTTTTTCATGTTGGTGAACAAATGGAAATAATTTCAAGTTAAATCAGGGCTGTAGGGTGGTCAAAAATATCCCATCCACAACTGTCCAGAAGCTTATGAGTTTGTGCTACAGAGTGAGGCCATGCGTTGACTTGAATCAAAAGAATGCCAGAGGTCAACATTCCTCGCTTTGTTTCTCCTCAGTTTCTTTAAAGCTTCTGTGTATACTGTAGCATTAATCATTGTGCCCTATCCCATGATCTCTAACTAAAGGGGTTGCCTCGGTGATAGTGTACTGGGCTTTCACCCCGAGGACCCGGGTTCGATTCCCGGTCAGGGCTTGGCATATTCATATGCTATAAATCATCTCATTGTCTGCATTAGCCCAAGTGTGCACAATAGTCGGACGTTAAACACAAAACAAAAAAAATCTAACTAAAGGGTCCCTTTCCTATCCAAAAAACCCATTGCCATTAGTTTTTTTGTTGAAAAAGTTTGGTGGCCTTTGACAGTTTTATCTGATAATGCAATGTGACCCCACTCCTTCAAATATTTTTTTTACACATTCATATATGACACCCACATTTCATTGTCTATTACTATGTGATCAAGAAGTTCATAACCTTCTTTTCGGTGGCCTAATTGGTAGCGTACTAGGATTTCAACCCGAGGACCCGGGTTCGATTCCTGGCTAGGGCTTGGCATTTTCATACGCTATAAATCATCCCATCGTCTGCATTAGCCTAGGTGTGCACAATAGTTGGACGTTAAACACCAAAAAAAAATCATACCAACTTAGGAAGGTTAAGGCAGATCTCAATCTGTTCATTTTGGGTGCATCAGTCAGAAATTTTGTGTGCATCAGCCCGAGTTTCTGAGCTACAACTTCACAAAGAACAGCCTATGATACCTGACGGAAATACTCTGAGAGCTCTGTAATAGTGAACTTCTGATTTTCCCTAACCTTATTGATATTCTCAACAAGTTTATCGGATACCACCAGGAGACGGTCACTTCTGTCATCAGGAACATTAATACATTATTCCCAAAACAACATCATTTCTGACTCCATTGTCACTCATAATGTTTTTCCATACATTGAACACAGTTCCCGATAGATATCTATAAGTTTCACATTTTTTTGCCCACAGAAATGAAATTATGCGATGAACTTCAGTCGGCAGAGCTATCAATTGTGGCAGCACGACTATTGCTCGCAGTGGCCATTTTGATTGCAGGTTTGGAGTGAATGAAATGGTGTAGCAACCTTCACAGTGCCAAAGCCAAATGCAAACTGAGCCAAGCTATCGAACACCACTGAGAACTTGCCTCCATCCTCACTCCTTCACCCTATACACTGAACATAAATTACTTTCCAAACAGCTTCGTATATGTATCCTTAATGTACATATTTCAGTGCCAGCGGATTACATTCGTATGTTGGTGCGTATTTATATAAACTCTAACCTAACCTACACAAACTGGTAAAAAATAAAGATTATCAGTAATTTAAAAGTTATATTTAAGTATATATACAAATGTATAAAGAAATAGAAAATGAATAGCAATATTTGTGTTCTAGTAGAAAACAAATTATATCTGCAAACATTATATGCTAGCTAGCACAAATAAGTACCCATTCACCGATATACATTGAGTAAGCCTATGTGCAACCATTGAGCCCTGTAAGTTAAATAACAAACTACCTGATTGTCAGAAACTTCGTGCCAGCTGCCTGCCTGTGTTTGTTCCACCTGTCAACAAGCATTCATACAGTACAGCCTAACAATTCCAGGCTGCTTAATATAACTGGTTTAAGTAGGATAGAAAAAGTGTTTCATACAGTTATTAATGTACATTTGTTTTTGGTTACCAAACAATAAAGTATAAATTAATTTTACTTTATTCAAGTACTTTTGTTTTTATTTTGCAGAACTCGTTAAATAATACAGTCAAAGTTATTAACGATACATTGCTGTGTTGCATTACTTTATATATTTTCCTCTATTCATTTTTTTAAAAAACAACTTTTGTTTCCAATACGGAAAAATTTCCAAAATAATGGAATAACGCTTTTTTTTCAAATTACAATTAATTCTAAAACCAAAAATTATTCAACCAATTTTGCATGTACATCCTAACTTAATCTTAGATTCGAAGTTATATAGAATCAAAAATTGTTTAACCACCCAGCAATGATAACCTTGACGGTTTTTTGCTGAAAAAAATTGTTTAACCACCCAGCAATGATAACCTTAACAGTTTTTCGCCGGAAAAAAAAATTGTTTAACCACCCGGCAATGATAACCTTAACAGTTTTTCGCCGGAAAAAAAAATTGTTTAACCACCACTACTGCATTAATTTGTACATAGACTGACTAGACAATAGACACAGCATAGTGTGTGTTGGCTATACTAAAACCCCGTTTAACCCATTGCGATCTAAAAGCCATCATAGTTGGCCACCATATTTTGCACATCAGGTCAAAGTTAATACCTACCTTGCTATCCTTTCTGATCGGCTTTCTTGATCAGTTAACAATCATCTTGACTACATTGTTTCGCTACATAGGAACTGCTTTTAGAAACAGCTAATGTTTATAAAATTAAAAACTGACACTTTCATTTATTAAAGCATGACACTTATAAAATATTATTAAAAATGGCTAATAACTTTATAACTTTATTTCTATAACTTTATAAAAGTATTAAAACTTAAGTATAATTTATAGATGTTGAATACATAAAATAAAAAATAAGAAATTAAGGTGTGTTTTTTTTTTTTGTTAGTACACAACACATACGAAATAAAAATATAATTTTAATAATGGCTAATATTATTATTTAGTCTATAAAAGTATGAAACATAGGATAGTTTAATAATATTTATAGGGATAGTGTATCATAACATTTAAATTTAACACAAACCATACCTAATACTCTTAGAACCTGTATTATAGATTTGAAGGCAGTACAGTACAATTTATTACCAGTGGCGTGCGTAGGATTTTGACTTTGTGGGTGCCAACTTCGAAAATGGCACCTATTTTGTTTCGCTAGATAACCCCCCATCCAAATCCCACATATTTTTTTTGAAAATTACCAGAGTTCTATGACCATAGGTTTTTTTATTTATTTTTTCTCTATGTCTCAGTAAATTACGTTAAATTATGAATATTTTAATTTGTGCATGGCTTTCTTAATGATGAAATAATAGTATGAACTATTTTTTTAAGATCCAAAAATTTTGAGTACTTGTTCAATTAATATTTCAACTAATATTTGAAACATGTTGTTGTTGTTTCCTATGGCTAGTCCGGACTCCAGTCCATCAGCCTCCTTGCCTCCAAATATAGCCGAGCGAAGCTCTTCTGTCATCTCGAATCAGCATTCAATCCAGGGCATGTCAGCAGGTGTTCCTTGTTCATATTTGAGTTCGTCTCTTGGCACAGAGGGCACATTTCAGAGGAGTAGACTCCAATGTGCTTCAAGTGGGCGGCGAGGCAGTCATGATCCGTGTCAAGACGGAACTGTGCCACTGACTGTCTCCTTGATTTTTCCTTCAGTCCGTCCCATTCCTCGTCTATATTTTCCCAGCATTTGCCTTATTTGGATAGGGCAAATGTTTGTGTTGGGGTAGGAGTGAACCTTTCTTTGCCAGCTCATCTGCAGCCTCATTTCCTGGCACACCAACATGAGAAAAGATCCATTGGAACACTATAATTCTGCTTAATTTTTGAAGCGTTTGTAACATTTGATGTATTTCTTTAAAAATGTTGTCCGCTGATGATGATAGGGCCTGCACTGCTGCCTTGGAATCTGTCAGTATTACACAGTTTTGGTGTTTATGCGAAGTGTTCAGCAGAAGGAGAAGAGCCTTAGATTTTGCCTCCATCTCGGCGCCAAAATTCGACCTGTTCAGCCCAACCGAGTAGTGGAGGAAGAAATGGGATATGTACACTCCCACTCTGGTGCTTCCGTCCTCATACTTGGATCCATCTGTGTAGATTCTCAACCATTGGTCAGAGGGGTATCTTTCTTCTATTGTGGAGATGGCCAGTTGTCAGAAACATTATTTGAAACCTTTCATCAAGGAAAATTTAAGGGTGGATATCAGTTTTAAACAGATTAAGCCATGGTAGTAAGTGCTCGGCAATAGCAACTAGCACAGAATTACAATTTTTATTATTACAAAAGCAAAAATTTTTAAAAACTCAAATAACTGAGGCAATATTTTTCTATTTTTTTCTCATTTCCCTCCTCTTTTTTTTGGCACCCTTTTCGGGGCATTTGGGGGTGCCACGGCAACCACGCTGCGCACGCCACTGTTTATTACTGTACACACTCATTCTTAATGAGCAGTAGAACTGGTCTATTGACCTTAAAGAGCCTTCTCTCTCATTTGACAAAGCATTGTCAAGCTGGATAAGAAAAAACAGTGGCCGATGGCATTTACAAAATATTGTATCTGACTGCAAAAGACTAAGATCCATACTATACTACAGAACCAACTAACATTAATAAACAATTACACCGAAAGACAATCGAAGTTAATCAAATGGTTGCGCTGATTAAAATGTTCAGACGATGTATGTAATGTAGATAAATACAAATATTGTTTACACAAAAATATACTGAAGACCAAAATACATTTCACACAACACCTAATTGACTTGAACTGCACTGAAACTATTTTTATAAGCCAAATTTCATCGAAATTTATCAATGCATTTAGTAAAGTGCACAAACACACAGACATTCAGATAAAAAACTCGCCAATTAGTGAAAATCTGAAGATTTTACTTGGAATAGTGAGAAGGGAACAATATGTTTGTTAACAGCTATATCTTTCCTACGATTAGGAACAAACACAGCAAAAAGTATTAAGTTTGGCTTTCAATTTAGGGGCAATCAACAAACAGTTGGACAAATAGTGATACTCATTAAAAATATATGGTTTCTTGGTGTACCCGTAAATGTACAATATTCTTGACAAAATTGAGAAGTAAGAAGAATAATTCACTAATATTAAAATCTGTTGTAATTTTGGCACGGATTTGATATTACGATTTTAAAAGATGATATCCTTGAATATAGGTAATACTAAATGCAATCATGCACATATGGTACAGACCATTAAAAACTGTGATGCCATGAAAAGTGGAAAACACTTTACTTAATCGCCTTTAAAAAGGTTGTTACATCGCTTATATTGGCCATTTGTTAGTGATTATTGGTTTTTAACTCAAATCTCTAATTAAAACATGAATAATTACTATCATGCTGTTAGAAGAAATCAATATTTCAGTTTAAAATATCTGACAATATTCTCATCATGTGAATGAATAAAGTACTAACTACAATCACGACAGCCTTATTAAAAAAATAATCAAAATCAATCAGTCTACAACCCACAAAAATCCACATGAAACTATTATCTATCGCAATACCTTACTGTATCATTTCCACAATATAATATTTCAGAAATATGACAAAAATTACGTTTAGTTCAGAAAATAAGACCGACTGATTTATTAATCTACTGGATTAGACTAAATCCAAGAAAATTTATTTATCTTTTGTAGGACATTTTTTTTGTAAAATTATTCTACAAATTATTTAGTATGAAGTGTCACCTATAGTTCTTCTAACAATAGTGTTCTTTGTAATACTTACTTAGTCCTATTTAAAAAGTACCTCAATGAACTATAAATACACAATAAAATTATTGACTAAATAATATTCACATTGCAACATGACCATGACTATATATTTTCCTGTTAAGTTTTTTTAAAGTTCAATGAAATGTTTAAGGAATTATTTAAAATTTCAAACCGTCTTTAGAGGTTGACTACACAATCCTATAATTAGATGCCAACAAGAATCATTAAAGTAATGATTCTGTTGAATACATTAATTTGCCATTACTAGATTTGACAATTTCCTGTTTGTTGGCACATTTCCGATTACCTACATAACAAAACTTAATGCTGTACTCCCAAGTTTTAATAATGGAGGCAATGTAGAACAAATGAAATATTGACAAAGCTAGCGGGAGAATGTATACAACAAAATAAACGCCAATCTCAGTAGAAATAAAGAAGATTATAAGAATTATATTTAATAATATTAAATACTGTATTTAATATTATTTTTAACCTTCTTAAGAAATCAAAACAAAGGTTTTAAAACATCCCAGTGAACTTTGAAAGTTATGATTTTTTGTTTTAATTAAGCAAATAAAATCAAATAAATCTTACTAATTAATAACTGTATAGATTTTTTACCTTCAGGAGTTGGCGCTGAGGTGGCTGCTAACGGGCACAATCCAACCAAAGGAAAAACACAATTAAAATCAATATGCAGGAACAGAACACAGTAAATGCATTGAATAGGTTCAACCACAATAAAAACATATTTACATTAGCGTTAAATATAACAACAGTGCATCACTGTCAAACAACACATTCATTAATTTTGTTCTAATTGAAATATTTAATAATGTATTACTTTATTTTATATTTAAAATAAATTAAGAAAATTCATTGGATCTTCAACAACAATAATCAGTTATATATTAATGAGGGACATTTTCTCAGGGCCTAACTAGACTACCTGTGATTTAAAATAAATCAATACTGCAAAAACACTATCCGAACAAGTTACAAATAAATAGGATTATTAGTCGAATGAGACATAACGTTGTTAAACACAATGTGAAATTAAAAAGTAAAACTTGTTTTTGATTGGTTCTTGCAAAAACCTGGCAGGCTGTGGAGGCCTAAAGTACTTTTTTGCTTATAAAAGGGATTGGGGCACAGATAGTATGGTTTTATTGTTACAGGTCATCTCTTGAAATACATTTCAGAACATATGAGGTTTGTCCAATAAATACGCGAACTGGTCAAATATGGTGGCCATTACGGAGAGTTAAGCCACGCTCACTGGCCTCACGTGTTGTCTGGGACCCAATGAGCCGTCAGTGCTTGGCAGAACGTTACGCCAGCGGATCTTGCAGTAGAGTTATTTTTAGTTTTGCATTATTTTTTTGTTTGTCGATATGGAAATTGACCAATTCACTGAACAACGAATTAACATCAAGTTTTTGGTAAAGCTTGGTAAAAATTACCAAGAAATTGCTGAAATGAGTGTTGTTTATGGTGATAATGCTATGAAGAAAACAGCCATTTTCAAGTGGATTAAGCGCTTTAAAGAAGGTCGAGAAGACGCCACGGATGATGCAAGAATTGGACGACCTTCAACCTCTTGTGTGCATGAAAACATTGATCGTGTGCGCGTCTTGTCCTTACTGATCGCCGAAACTGTCCGAATGATAGCTGAAGAACTAAATTTAGGAAAATCAACAGTGCACACAATCTTAACCGAGCATTTGGGCTTAAGAAAGGTTTGTGCTAAAATCGTGCCAAAACTGCTGACTCCGCATCAAAAGTTGAGAAGAGTCGAATGTGTTACTGACTGGAAAAATTCCATGGAAAATGATTCTTAAATAGGGTTATCACTGGTGATGAATCGTGGTTTTTCGAGTATGACCCGAATCAAAATCGCAAAGCATGGAGTGGAAAGCAACAGGTGAAGCTCGAACAAAAAAATCAAGGAAAAGCCGATCAAAAATCAAAGTCATGCTCCTGGTTTTCTTTGATATCAAAGGTGTTGTTCATCATGAATTCCTTCCTGAGGAAAAACGGTAAATTCTGAGTTCTACCTTAACGTTCTCAAGCGCTTGAGAGATCGAGTGCGTCCGTGTGCGACCACATTTGACTCAAAACGATGGATGGATTCTTCATCAAGACAATGCACCCGCACATTCGGCTTTGATTGTTCGCCAGTTTCTGGCTAAAAATTCAATCACTATCCTTGATCATCCCCTTATTCACGGACCTCGCCCCTGCGACTTTTTTCTATTCCCTAAATGCAAAAATGTGATGAGGGGACAGCATTGGGAAGATGTGGACACAATAAAACAAGAAACGACGAGGAGACTGAAAAGCCTGACTTCCGAGGACTTCAAGGGTGCTTTGAAGAGTGGAAAAGAAGATGGGATAAGTGCATAGCAGTGAATGGAGAGTATTTTGAAGGGGACAAAATCAATGTAGATGAAATTTTGTAAAATAAAGTTTTTATGACCTTAGTTCGCGTATTTATTGGACAAACCTCGTATGTATGATTTATTTATTTAACTGGAATATGTTCTGTTTTTTACCATTTTCTTTGTTTTTTAGGAAAATTTAACAATCATACTGCATGTGTAAGGCTAGTATTATAAAATAATTTTCAAAAAAAATATTAAAGGAATACTATTTTATATTTAAAAAAATGTTTTATAATACAGGGTAGCCTTAAAATCTACAATGAAAGTTGATTTTTTTTTAATTTCCTGTTTTCCTGTAAGTATATGGTTTAACAGAATGAGCTACTGGTAAAAGGAATATTTAGAAAAGAAATACTTATTACTTTATAATAAATTAAAAAATAAGGAGCGCAGAGTATCAATAAAAATTAATGTTTGAGGATCAATTTAAGAAAAACACAAACAAATCATTGTTTTGATGGAATCATATTACTGTAGATAGCCAAAACCAAATTTTTACAAATTATATACCCAACTTATTGTATAAATTTGTGCGATTAAAAAACAAACTACAAATTTAATTAATATTACATATTTTTACATAACGGACCAGCTACGCACACTTACAAAATGGAGTTGTCAAGTAAAATGAATTTCTGAAGGGTCATGCCATGCCTTTTCAATCATTCATTTATATATCTCTATTATAATAGGATATAAATTTGGTAAATACACTGAATACACAACTTAAATAGAGAGAGTACTGTGTAAGAGTAATTATTATACAAGTAACAAAGTAATACGAAAAAGGCATTACGATTTTGAAAATGAAATACAGTAAGACCTCTGATATCTGGGCTATGTGGTACAGGATTATTCTGAAAATAGAAAATCCCGGATATCAGATAGAAAATCAATCAAAACAGTTACAACTAAAGTCGATACATTTTTGTCACAAATCACCTGCAGCACAAGACTGAAGATGATTATTAAAACGTAATATAATATAATAGGGGTATAAACAAAGCAAAATTGGACTTCCCCAGGGTGCTGTCTCAAACACAACCCTCTTTAATGTCTACATAAATGACTTGCCGAAGACAATTAAGAGCTTGAAAGGTGTTAATATCGGCATGTTTGCAGATGACGTGATCATTTGGACAAAGGAAAAGAACAACTCTAACCAGCAAAATTTATTAGAGGATAAAATGAATAGAGCACTACAGATACTGAGCAACTGGGCAACAGACAATCATATGCAAATAAACAATGCAAAGACGAAGTACCAGTTCTTCTCACTGAAACATCAGAATCTGGTACTCAACCTTACTTACAATAACAACATGTTACCCAAAAGCGAGGTAACAAAATACCTTGGTATAGTCATGGATAATAAGTTGAGTTGCAAAGAACACACCAGACACATCACAGATAAGGTGAATAAAAGAATGAGTCTGCTGAAACGACTCGCCGGAGTAAAGTGGGGAAGTACTCAAGATACACTGAACAAAACCTATAATACATATATAAAACCAGTCATAACATACGGAAGCGAAGTACTGATCACTGCCGGTAAGTCAGCCCTACGACAACTGGAAAGATGCCAAAACAATGCTCTGAGACTTATTTGTGGAGCTGTTAAAAGCACTCCTATAACAGCAATGCAGATGTACACGCGGAACAAACCTATAGAAGAAGAAGTCAAACAACTTGCGGCAGTTACATACTTGGGGCTGCAAGGACTGCCTCAGACATCATGGACCAAATCCGCCTCCAGAAACCACACATTAAAAAACCATAAAAATCCCATTTCCTTTACATCAGAATACCTCAATGGCAAATACCCCTCCGACCAATGGTTGAGAATCTATACAGATGAATCCAAGTATGAGGACGGAAGCACTGGAGTAGGAGTGTACACACCTCATTTCTCCCTCCACTACCCGGTTGGGCTGAACAGGTCGAATTTTGATGCCAAGATGGAGGCCATAGCTAAGGCTCTTCTCCATCTGCTGAACACTACAACTGAACTCCAAAACTGTGTAATACTGACAGATTCCAAGGCAGCCTTGCAGGCCCTATCATCATCAGCGGGCAACAATCTTAAAGAAATAAATCAAATGTTACGAATGCTTCAAAAATTAAGCAGAAATATAGTGTTCCAATGGATCCCTTCTCATGTAGGTGTGCCAGGAAATGAGGCTGCAGAAGAGCTGGCAAAGAAAGGTTCACTCCTACCCCAACCCAAATATTTGCCCAATCCAAATAAGGCAAAAGCCATGCTCAAAAGTATAATGAAGAAACTGCAGATGGAAAAATGAAGAGCATAGAAAAAGGCAAACGCTGGGAAAATATAGACGAGGAATGAGACGGACTGAAGGAAAAACCAAGGAGACAGTCATGGCACAGTTCCGTCTTGACACGGGTCATCACTGTCAAACAACACATTCATTAATTTTGTTCTAATTGAAATATTTAATAATGTATTACTTTATTTTATATTTAAAATAAATTAAGAAAATTCATTGGATCTTCAACAACAATAATCAGTTATATATTAATGAGGGACATTTTCTCAGAGCCTAACCTGTCTGTGATTTAAAATAAATCAATACTGCAAAAACACTATCCGAACAAGTTACAAATAAATAGGATTATTAGTCGAATGAGACATAACGTTGTTAAATACAATGTGAAATTAAAAAGTAAAACTTGTTTTTGATTGGTTCTTGCAAAAACCTGGCAGGCTGTGAAGGCCTAAAGTACTTTTTTGCTTATAAAAGGGATTGGGGCACAGATAGTATGGTTTTATTGTTACAGGTCATCTCTTGAAATACATTTCAGAACATATGTATGGTTTATTTATTTAACTGGAATATGTTCTGTTTTTTTCCCATTTTCTTTGTTTTTTAGGAACATTTTACAATCATACTGCATGTGTAAGGCTAGTGTTATAAAATAATTTTCAAAAAAAATATTAAAGGAATACTATTTTATATTTAAAAAAAATGTTTTATAATACAGGGTAGCATTAAAATCTACAATGAAAGTTAATTTCCTGTTTTCCTGTAAGTATATGGTTTAACGGAATGAGCTACTGGTAAAAGGAATATTTAGAAAAGAAATATTTATTACTTTATAATAAATTTAAAAAATAAGTAGTGCAGAATATCAATAAAAATTAATGTTTGAGGATCAATTTAAGAAAAACACAAACAAATCATTGTTTTGATGGAATTTTTACAAATTATATATCCAACTTATTGTATAAATTTGTGCGATTAAAAAACAAACTACAAATTTAATTAATATTACATATTTTTACATAACGGACCAGCTACGCACACTTACAAAATGGAATTGTCAAGTAAAATGAATTTCTGAAGGGTCATGCCATGCCTTTTCAATCATTCATTTATATATCTCTATTATAATAGGATATAAATTTGGTAAATACACTGAACTTAAGTAGAGAGAGTACTGTGTAAGAGTAATTATTATACACGTAACAAAGTAATATGAAAAAGGCTTTACAATTTTGAGAATGAAATACAGTAAGACCTCTGATATCTGTGCTATGTGGTACTGGATTATTCTGGAAATAGAAAATCCCGGATTTCAGATAGAAAATCAATCAAAACAGTTACAACTAAGGTCGATACATTTTCGTCACAAATCACCTGCAGCACCAGACTGAAGATGATTGTTAAAACTTAATGTAGTGTGGGTGTTTGGAAACAATAAAGTAAAAATAATATTGTTGACACATTTTTTTAGTGTGGTTTTGACTTATTTTGATATGCAAACATCACAACAAACTAAATTTAATAAAACTGTACAGTATAAGTTTTAGTCAGGAAAAAGCAGAAAATGTAAATAATACTATGCTACTACTGAACTTAAAAACATAGTGTGCTATTATCTGGCTTAAAAATAAAAAAACATGAAAACTTCAACATAATAACATCCCATCGAGCGGGATAACAGAGGTTTCGAATATCAGATATAAGAGGGTTTACTGTACTTCAAAAAAAAAAAATTTTGATTTCTCTAATATTGCCCCTGCGCTTTGAGTACTACGTCATTTGTGACAAAAAGTACATACAATGCCAGTGTTGCTATTTGTGTAATTTTTAATATAATTTGTAGTTGCACTGAATGAAAAGCCTATCTATGACAGTCCAGTTTCAGGCTATTGATTGATCTCTTTGTCTATCAAGGTTGTTTATCTCTTTGTAATCATAACGTTTATTTCATCTATGACAGCAACTGTTGAATAATCAGCTGTATTATTTTCAAACATATTTTATGGCTCAAAATTTAGTTTAAAGTTGGTTTTTAGTTCTAAATGTTCACAAAACCCCATTTTTATATTTGTATTACATTCTTTGATTCATTGCCAAAACAATAAATTGTTGAATAGATATTTTACACATTTTCTCCCAACTGCTTGTAAACTGCAGCAAAACCGACCAGCAGTTTATGCATATGACTTGGAAAAACGAATGCAGCACTCAAAGGGTTCATCGATCATTGTGAAACTTGTAAATGAATAAACTGAATTGCAAGAGCAAAGGTATATGATAAAAAACACTCACCCTTTGGACACTGTGGATGATTAGCGTACTTTTGCTAGTCTGTGAAGGTATATTCTTATTTCTCATTTCTAATTCCTTGAGTGCCGAATCTGTGACATCATCTCCACCGTTTGTAATTCTTTCAGCTGGAAATCAAAGCAAAAATTTTAAACTAATTCATATACATATATTTTACCTAGTAACCATATCAATTTGACCAAACACCTATTTCAATATGCCTCTTTTAATAAAAAAGTAAATATTTAAGTTCTCAGTATGTTATAAATTATTACTGACGCGGACGTCAGGTTTTATTTCAGATTTTTTTGATTTACTCTTCAACCATACATTTATTTTACATAAAATTTGGAAAATCACTTTATTTGGGTCAACAATTTTTTAACAAACCTGACAAATTTTGAATAATTGATTTTAAAAAATTAGGCAAACATTTTAATTTTTTTTTTTTTTGGTCAAAAGATCCCAAACCAAATATTTTGTAGATAGTGACCTATATATTTTGTTTGACTACTTACAGATAAGATGGATCAAAACTGTTTAAGCAAATTTTATCATATTGAGATTTTTGTTAAATTTTAATATTTTTTTATCGAAAGAAGGCATGAAACCAATTTTTTTTGGAAAATGGTCCCAAAATGGCAATAATTTGGGCATTTTAGTTTCTACGAATATTCGAAAAACAGATGGAGAGATACCAGAGTAAAAATTACTTTTTGAATTCAAGTGACCTGAAAATGGATATGGCCATTAAAATCTAAAGATTTTTTTTAACAATCTTAACACAGCATGACCCATCAGTCAGTTTTCAAAAATGTATTACGAGCAATAATATTAAACAAATAAAAAAACCAGTTTATTATTGCAAACAGAAATTAAAAGTAATATATGAGATATTACATCCTAACAGTGTTTAACAAATCTTTAAAAAAATGCTTAAGTGATTTACAAGCTTTTCTGTGCAAACATATATTTTCAATACTGAAACACAAATGCTGCCAGAAATGTTCGGGATTGGGGCTCAACATCACATATCTTCACAAAAAAAATTATTTTTTAGTATACCTCAAACTGAAAAATTCAAGGCTGTCATTTGTATTTCAGTTTGAATTTCAGTCCACAAAAAAAAAAACAGAGCTGGGTGTTTGTGGAATACTTGTCTGCCAATCCATTCATCAAAGTTTGCATTTAGAAAGTTTCTTACAATTAGTTCATAATACAAAGGTGTTCCACTTTAATATACAAGTGGAAAGTTAATAGTTTTTCTTAATTGGCTGTAGGTGTTTAAAAAAATGCAATCTTTCAAATTCTAACAATACTTCTTGAAACAAATTTCGGTAATTTTCAAAACTGACAGTCATTAAAAAACTAAAATCTTAATGTTGCATTATAACATTAATATTTTCTTCTGTAGTAAATGATTTAGTCCTACCGAACAACAAAGTTTCAACACCAACCCAATCTGTTCAAAATTTGTATTCAATTTGCCTTGTCAAGATAGAGGTTCGATGTTTAGAAAAATATTCCACAAAATAATCGAAAACATCACTGTAATTATGATCACGTTTCCACCACATTTGCAAAACAAATATGTGCTAGTCTATAGCTACGTTTGTATTCACTGTTTCTCAACAACATAACCTCAAACAAGTCTAATAATTGCTATTATCTATGGACTTATGGGTACTATGGACCTAGTCAAATTACTCAGTTGATTACTACTATACTAGTCAAAACAAAGTTTAACAATTACTAACAACTTATGGGTTAGCCTGAATATCGCAGTTTCTTTCTACATACTTCAAATAGTGACAAAAGTACAAACAGTTTCAAATTTTGAAAAGGAATTTTTCATGAATTGTCATTCTTTTATTTTCAAAAAAATGGTGAAAATTTAACAAAATTGTAATCTATATAAAAAAACATACACATGTGCACTCAACATTCATAATTATTTTATGTACACTGTATAAATGTTATATGAAACTTGAATAAATATTTAATTTTTTACGTTCTAGTGTATTACTACCATAAAGGTAGTATAACTTATTAAAAATATAATTCTAAAAATTATATCTTAACATAAAAGCAATATATTATTTGCCTTCCTTTTAATTACTATTATATTAATGTACAGTTAATGTAATAGTTATTACAGTAGAACCTCACGATACGATGTGTTCAAGATACGAAGTGGAATATCGCAAATATTCGTGCTCGCGAAACGATACGTTTTTCGCGATACGATCCCAATATCTCTTGCCGCTTGAAATTGTTTTGAAGTTGGCACGCTACGGGCACACCTCACACGTCACTAAGCAAGCCTCAATACGTCATTATTCAAGCTTTTATATGTCACGAGGCTTTTATTTGTTGAGTGGGTTAATTGCTGCTTCGGACCTGCAGTGAAAAAATATTTAGAGGAGAATGGTCTTCCTCTAAAATGCCTCCTTGTGCTCGACAATGCGCCTGCTCATCCACCTGGCCTAGAAGAACAGATACATCCCGACTTCGACTTCATCAAAGTGCTCTATCTGCCACCGAACACCACTTCCATCCTCCAGCCTATGGACCAGCAAGTCATTGCTAATTTTAAGAAGCTTTACATGAAGCACCTTTTCAAACGATGCTTCAAAATGACAGAGAGCACGCAACTCACACTCCGTGAGTTTTGGAAGAGTCACTACGACATTGTCCATTGCTTAAAAATCATAGAAAAGGCGCACCTAAAAATCATAGGTGAGGTCTCAAGGCGCACCTTGAACTCAGCATGGAGGAAATTCTGGGCAGCTGTGGTTGCAGAACGAGACTTTGAGGGTTTCGAAATCCCTACTGAAGAAGAAGCTGTGGATGATCCTGCTCCATTGGAGGAGATTATTTCTCTGTCAAAGTCTTTGGGGCTTGTTGTCGATGAGGCTGACATTGACAACCTACTCGACGAGCACAGGAGGAGCTCAACACTGACGACGTGAAGGCATTGGAGGCGATGCAAATCAGCAATCTTCAAGATACGATTTTTTTACGATACGATTCCGGTCCAGGAACGGATTAAGATCGTATCGCGAGGTACCACTGTATTTTGAAATCTGCAGTGTATTGAAAACCATTAAACTGCTTTTAAACAAACTCCAACATAATCATTAGAATGACTTTAAGCTTTATTCCACAGAGATGTGTGTATACACGAGTAATAAATATGCACACATTGAGTTCAATTCTTGCAATTACACTTTTTTTATATTTCAAGTAACTAGATAAATGTTGCTTCACTTATAAAATCGGTAGGCTTACTGCACAATTTACGATTCAGTAATTTATTACAATGATTTTACTTCACAAAATAACCACTCACTCTTCTTCTCTTTATTTGTTTCACCCAACTTTGGGTCACTTTTTAATGTTCTGTGCCTTCCTCGTAGCCCAGTATTGCTTCATTTGTTGTGATCTTGCTTTTCTTTCTTCATCAGAGATTTGGATCATTCGCTTGGATTTGACTTTGCCTTGGAACCGTTGCTTCTTGTCCTTGGTTATTGTTTTGGCTGTTTTGTCCATGTGCATAGTGTCAGTGATTTGTAGTTCTGTTATGTCTTTCTCTAAACCAAAGTGTTTGGCTCTTTTATTGTGAAAGTAGTCATATACTTTTTTGGTTAGTCTATTTTTGTCCATTCGGAGGATGTGCCCATAAAAATCAATTCTCCTTTTTCTTATTGTGTTTGATAGTGTTTTTAGTTTTTTGGTAAAGAGTTTCATTCCTGATGTGGAGTACTTGGTTGTTACGGAATTTGGGGCCTAAGATTTTTCGTAATATCTTTCTTTGATCTTCAGCCTTTCAAGTGGGCCCTAGGTTGTGAGAGATAATGTTTCAGCTGCATATAAGGCTTCTGGTTTAATTACCGTATGATAATGCCTTATCTTTGTATTCCAGGAGAGGGACTTCTTGTTGTATGAGTCTTTGGTAAGTTGGAAGGATTTAACATTTTGTATCACGGCCTAAAGATGAAACAATAGTTTCGAAACCGCGGTAGCCTTTACGAGGTGAGTAGCTAGACCACTGACGGAAAGAATAGGTCATAATACTAATTACTTAAATATGTGGTCCGGTGGCTATGTTGCAATAATGAAATTAACGTAATAGCCGCCGACTTCATAAATTAAGCACAATTCTGCTTGTTAACGATACAATAATTTCATTTCTCTGCAATTTCAATTTCACTAGGAGTGAGTGAATATTCCTAAAATTTTTACTCGATATAAAAAAATAAAATACTCTTTTCCTACAAGAGGGAGAACAAACATAAATAATTACATTCATTTTGTATCTACTAGAACGTAAGTAAAAACATTGGTTTGCTGCTTTTTAAATTAAATTTTTTCAACATTAACATTTCAATTTTCAATTTGAAAGAAGGGGAAGATTTTCTCAAAAAGCCATGTAACTCTAACGTGGTTATAAATATTGTATCACATATTTCCTATCATTTAAACAGTATTTACTGCACAAACAATTTTATATTATGATACAAAGTAAGTTGTATTATAAAAAGTATACTTCTGGGTAAAATAATAAATCTAAGCACACAATGGATACAAATTTGTATTGTAAATATTTATACAACCCTTGTTGTAGTTTGTAGAATGGTTGTTTCTTTTCACAGTTCTCCATCGTTTCACATGACCTCGATCTACAAAATTATCTTCTGACAACGTGTAACCAAGTGAGTGAACAATATACAAGACGTGTTCAGAAAGTTAGTACTGTTTTGAAAAAAAATTGTCATTTTTTAAAAAATTATTTTTACATGAAAGTGGATAACCTTAAAGTACTTTTCTACACAATTTCCACCAATGTTCAGACACTTATCATAGCAGTCGACCAACTTATACAATCCTTCCTCAAAAAACGATCCTGCCAAAGATGACAGCTATAGTTGTACAGAATGTTTCATGTTGTCATCACTTTCATACGACCAAGCTCACACTTCATGTGAAAGAACAGTGTAGTCGGTTGGTGTCAGGTCTGGGCTGCATGGTGGGTGTTACTGAAACTGCTCCCTACAGAATTGTTGAATAAGTGTCACTAGCTGCATAGGGCTGCGCAATGTCACGAAGCTACACAATTCCTTGGCTCAGCATCCCTCTCCTTTTGTTTTGAAAATTGCATGCTGAAGGTTTCTCAAGGGCTTACAATATCATGATGCATTAAAGGTTTGATCTCTGGGAAGAAATCAAAAATCAGAACCCATTTTCTGTTCCAGAACACGGTATACGTAATTTTCTGGGCTGACAATGTCATTTTGAATTTTTTTTTTTTTTTTTTTTTTTTTTTTTTTTTGATAATGAGTGTGAAACATTGACTGCTGTTTCAACTATTCCATTGGCTGGCAAAAGTTCTTTATGTACAAAAACCAAATAACAGAACAAATCTCAGTCGACGGATTCATGAATTGTCTTAAACATTTTAAATACACACATAAAATAAAACACTACACAAATCAATCGTAATGGTGTCAGTGAAGAGGCAACGAACGAGGAAGACTAGTGTGCATGCACAGAGCACCGATAGCAACACTGTGGTGGTGACAGAACAAAATAGTACTTACTTTTTTGGATGTGCCTTATATTTTTGAAAACAGATGAATTTGGTGCATTTCAAGACTTGAGTAATCATTTTAAAACCACAAAGATTTCTTTACGTGTATCAAATTAATAACTTTTCCACTTCCATTGTAACTGTTTGCACAATATAATTTGCAAAATATATCTACACAAAATAGGATAGCAATAGAAGTTGTAATTATATAAAAAATAATTTGTGCACAGTTTACGAGCTCCCTATGTGTAAAATCGTATTCAAAATGCACAGCCTAAATGAAGTGTAGATAAAAACAAAAAGAATAACGTTTTTGCCTTTTAAAATAACAAGATGTCTGTGCACAAAAAAATTATTGAAGAACAGTTTTATTAATGAAATTTTAATTTTTTTTTACTGAAAGCATATTAGCTAAGTCGACAATAATTCATTCTTTTTATTGATTCAGGCACGGTGAGATGACGAAAATAAAAGTCTCCACCCTTTTAATTACAACTTATGTAATAACATCCCCATAAGTATAATACAAAAGACAGGGAGGAGAGAGAAAGAAAGACAATAAGCCTAAGGGAGAAAATCCCAAGCACTTTTACCTGTAAGGATTCAACCAAACAAGTGTTTGGATGATGCTTCAATGAATGGGACGGAAATAAGAATTCACTTACTTGACAGACATCTGCTTCAATACAACAGCCTACACAAAGTACAACATATGTCACAGATTGTATTCCTATAACCTCATGAACTTCAGTTTAAGGAAGTGAACAAGTTATTTAAAGTGGTAACTTATGTATATTAAACTTACGAGGTCTGACAATTAAGTTCAAAACTTATACTCATTTTGGCAGTGAGTTTAGCATTAAACCATAACTTGACATGGCAGTGACTTTAGCAGTATTCATTTGTCAAATAGAATACATTGTAATTAATAATATATGATTAATAATTTATTATTATTTTCAAATAATTTTTTAAAAATATAACAATAAAAAATCATTTGCTTCAGCTAAAGGTAAATTAATATACATTAAAGTCAGTCTTTATTTTTTTCAAATTTTCTTTATTTTGTATAAATAAATTATAATTCTCAATATAATTTAGTTGTAATATTCCAACTATCGAAGAGCTGTATGCAGCCAAGTGTGTTATGTTCCACTATAAATACTTAAGTGCTACTTTTTGTGACTCTACCAGCAGATCGAGAAATAAGGACATTGCATATCATAAATATAAAAAAACCATATATGAACAAAATTGTATATACGCTGCAATAAAATATTTTAATTTATTACCGAATGATCTAAAAGATCTGAAAGTGTCTGACAAGACAAAAAAGAAAATAATTTTTGAAATACTTTAAGCATAATCCATAAGCAAACCATGACCACATTTAAATTGTAAATCAGGCTTTTATTACAGTATACATGTATTCAAATCTTTGTTTTATTTTTTTCTTAAGTTTTAGTGTTTAATTCTTAGTTTTAAGGTATGGCTCCTGACGACAGAGGCACTTCCTCTCTCTTCAGGATATACGTAACTCCTTATGTAGAAATATGTATATATAAAGCCAGTAAATAAATGTGAGTCCTGAGACTTTATTTATTTATTTATAAATATTAATAACTGAATATTAAATATAAACCATTTATGACTGTGTATAAAGTCTAAAAAAGCTGAAACATAATGTGTATTTAAATTAAAAAAAAATTTAATACAGTGTAACAATTCAATAATGTTAAACAAACCAATGGATGTAGTACGGTATAAATGAATGAGTCGATAATGGTGGCTTGAACGATTGTTATCATTAGGCCTACAGCTAAATTTGGAATTACAATAACCTGATTGAATGTACAATGGGAATATATAAAAACTGTACAGATGGACATATGTAGCACTAAAGCTATATAGTTTGTACAACTCAGATTAATGGAAAGAAGTTTGAATACTTTACATTTTAAAATGATTATTGATGGTCAACCATATTTAATTTAATTCAGTGCAAACAAACATGACGTAAACAAAGGACGGGATAATGTCATGTCATAGTAACAAAACAGAGCTGATTGGAAAAACCAACGAATTATACACAGACATTTAATTTAAATACGAGGGTTGATCAAATATAAACGAGACTGATTTTTTAAAAAATTTATTGCTTACTTACAAATTATTCTTGATACAACTTATTTTTCTACATAGTCTCCCGCACGAGTAACACATTTTTCCCACCGGATTGGAAGTTTTTTAATTCCATCTTCGTAAAAAGTTCTCGGGCATTCATTGAGCCATTGGAGCACGAAGGTCTCCACCGCAGAATCGTCTTGAAACGCTGGCCTCCAAGCGCCTCTTTGAGTGGCCCAAACAGGTGATAGTCGCAGGGTAATAAGTCTGGACTGTATGGGGATGTTCCATTGGTTCCCAGCCAATTTGATCGAGTTTAAGCCTCGTAGCGTTCGGCGAATGTGGTCGGGCATTATCGTGAAGAAGAATGACGTTTCTCACCAGTTTAGATTTCCTTTTCCTCACGAAAAAGACTGTTTTATGGCCTCTAAAACATCGCAATAATATTGTGCATTTATTGTGCATCGTTGATGGAGGAAATCGACGTGAAAGGCGATTTTGATTGTCGAAAAATGTTTTCGTCCGTGACGGAAGTGGTCGGGCGATGATCATGGCTGAGGTTTTCTACTGCTTCCCGCCCTTCGCGAATTCCTTGTGCCAAGCAAAACGCGAGCTCTTGACAGGGTCCTGTCCCGTATTGAGCCGTCAATCTACGAAAATATTTCAGTCGGATTGACCCCTCCTTGGCCAAAAACTTAATAATAATTCTCTGCTCCACGGAAACGCACTTCACTCTCACTCATTGTATAGTTTTATACTGAAGGGTCCGAACGGAAATGTTGCCCGCCTCACGCCCCCCAAACCTCCCAGGCTACCTGAAACCCCACCCTTTAGAGTTCAATGTCCAACGGAAAAGTTTTTAGAAAGTCAGTCTCGTTTATATTTGATCAACCCTCGTAGTATATGTTTCAAAATAGATAAAGAAGTTATTCTACAGTTTTAAAAATTTACTAACAATATTTTATCATGAAACAAATTCTAATAAATTAAATCTTCATTAGATGTAGGACTTTTCAAAATCTAGCCAAGTATTGTTAAAATTTGAACTTTTAGTAGCCTACAATTTAAGATATAAATTTCATACTAATAAACAGAAATTAAAGGACCAGCTTGACATAATTTTCTAAGAGATACAAATTTGATTTTACAGATTTATAATTTATATGAACAGTGATTAATTTACTGAAATGATATGTGCTCATCGAACCCCTAGCCTGAGCCATTGTAAAAATAAAAATTAATTTATTGCATTAAAAGTGAAGTTTAATTGTAGACCTAGTAAACAAGTGAAAGATTTTAAAATATTTTTCTCATTTTTTATGTGAATTAATTTTGATTCAGCATAATTTGATTAATTGAGTATTATTTGGAAGTAAGTCATAATTTCAGTTTATTTGCATTTGAATTGAATTTCACTAAAAAAAAATAATAAAAAAGTGATCTCTTATTGTACTGTTTAAATATCAGTTATTCATTTTATTTTGTAATATTAGTATTATTTTAGGCTTTAGACTTAAGTATTATTTGAGTAAGTAACAAAATCCAACAGACGCACCGTAACTGATAACAATTACGAGGGCACTACTAATGATGGAGACTCCGCAGTCCGGAATATAACGACATACGAGTCGCATGTGTAGCTTGGCCAAGCCGAATTTCATGATGAATATTTTAAACGTGTAATTGTGCTCAGTGTTTGTGATGTATGTTTTAATGTTTTGTTTGACTTTGTGACGACCTCGATAGAGGGATTTAACATTTTGTATAACAGCCTGAAGATGAAACGATAGAGTTTCAAAACAGCGTTAGCCTTTTAGGAGGTGAGTGGATAGACCACTGACGGGAAGAATAGGTCATAATTCTAATTCGAACGAGTATTATTTTGTTGTAATACCAACTCTCTTCTTCCCAGAGTATATTTGATTTACCAAACGTTCCTTGACTTTTACCAAAATATTGCTTAAATTATTACTGTTTGTGTTTATGACCATTCAACTGATTTGTAATAGTTTTTAATTATGTGTATAAGTGTTTGTGTTTGTATGGGCAATAATCATAGCAACACAAGCTTAGATAAATATTTTGTGCCATACACATTTATAATGAGTGCAATAGTGTAATTTGTAATAAGTGTATTAATGCAATTTAGGAATATGAAATATATGAAGTATTAATAAAAATTCAAATTACGTACCGAGTGACAACCTTAGTTTCCGGTAAAATTCATTATACGATAATGTCATTAAAGTCCAAGGTAACAAAATCACCATCTAAAATGAGTATACAGTAAACAAAATTACCGTTCTTTTTTGTTCTTCAAAAGAACACAAATTAATTAATTTTTGTTTTGAGTTAATTAGGTCTTCAAAAGGTGTACAAGCTTATTTGTTTTTGGATAGTTATTTGTAAATTTTTAAATTGTATATGTCCATTCGTGTTAGTGTTAATGTTTACCAATGACCACTTTTTGAGTGAAGTACTATTATGAAGATGAGAATTATTTGCGAAAAGCATTATTATTTAAATTAAGACAAATGAAAGAGAGTAAGTCTTGAAAAACACTGTTTATAATTATTACTATAGTATACTAATTCCAAACAGTCCATACCTGATCCAGGTTTTTTAAAAACAGTTTTAGTGGTTGTAATAGTGGCTCCTGATGGTGAAAGTGACCTAATGGTCTCTTTTAGTTTGAACGGTTTGTCACCAAAAGCTGGTAAGTCTGCCCCTTCAATAAACAGGAACTGTAAAAAAAAGTATAAGAAATTAAAAGAAAACCATGCTTATTTTAAACTCCTGAAGTATAGATACATAAGAGTTTTGTATGTACATGGAGCTATGTACTAAACA
Organism: Callitettix versicolor; assembly: GCA_022606455.1. Classification (NCBI taxonomy): domain Eukaryota; kingdom Metazoa; phylum Arthropoda; class Insecta; order Hemiptera; family Cercopidae; genus Callitettix; species Callitettix versicolor. Next base: position 96,000,943 of record CM040190.1, read on the forward strand.
TAGTTGGACACTAACAACCTAAACTAGATATGCAATATTTATTATTGTTATTTATCAGTTATTTTTTTTAAGTATACTCCAAACAGAAAAAAATTATTATAAACTTTATTTGTGTATCTTTATTGTTTGTACACAAGAATCTAAACTGCAAATTTATTTCAGTGAATTTTAAAACCCTAAAAATACTTTAAAATATCTTAAAACATCCAAATATCAAACACGTCCCCAGCCAAATTCCTGTAGGAGGTTTTTCGTCACATTTTCAGTGTGTGGTCATGCGTTGTCGTGAAGAAAAACAACACCTTTTGACAGCAATCCTTAGCGCTTTATTCTGTATTGTGCGGCGCAATTTCCTAAGTGTCTCGCAATAAACATCTGCTTTGATTGTTTGACCACGCGGTAAGAAATCAATGAGTAAGATGCCTTTCCAGTCCCAGAACACTGTGCACATATTTTTCGAGGTGTCAAGATTTGTTTCAGCTTAACCTTTGCTGGGGACGAAGTGTGCCTCCATTCCATTGATTGTTGCTTACTTTCAGGAGTGTCGTAAGAAACCCAAGTTTCATCTCCTGTGACTATCTGTGTCAGAAATTCTTCGCCACCTTCATCATAACGGGTCAAAAACTGAAGTGTGCTACCCATCCGGTTTGTTTTGTGTTGCTCAGTAAGAATCTTTGGTACCCAATGTGAGCAAAATTTACGAAATTTCAGTTTTTCGGTAACAATTTCATGAATTAGTGATCGTAAGATTTGGGGAAATTCCATAGCGAGAGCACTAATTGTAAACTTGCAGTTTTCCTGAATCTTGTCATCAATCGCGTGAACCAGTTCTTCTGTAACCAAAGATGGACGCCCACTTCGTTCTTTATCGAACATTTCACTACGTCCTTCATTGAACTGTCGGACCCATCTTCTCACCATTGAATCACTCATTGCATTTTTTCCGTAAACTTTGCAAATTTGCCGATAAATTTCAATTGGTTTCACTTTCCTAGCATTCAGAAAATGAATCACAGATCTGATTTCACAAGCGGCGGGATTTTCAATCAACACCGACAATGTAAACAAGCACAACAAAGCGTATATGGCTGACAGCGATCTCAAAATGGCACACGTTTCTTCTCCTTGATACAGAGCGTCTACCGCGCATGTGCGGAACTACGATTGCAGCGCTGCAGCATAGAGAAATTGAAACGGAACTTACTTTCTGGACATACCTCGTAGTTTTAATAATTAATTATAATTAATTTACTCTCTATTTAAAAATTGTTTTTAACCACTATATTTTTTCTAGGTGTATATTTAGACAAAACAAAACTGCAGTTTCAGGATTTTCAGTTATTATTGATGGCAGATAGAAACACATTACCAGCTGACTGGCAGACATTAAAAACATAACTGGAACCCTTAATTATACAAGTCACTTAATTAATTTATCCATACTTTATTATTTTACTTATACTAAAAAAGTAAAAGTTTAATTACAATAACTAAACAAACTAATTCAGAATTCAATATTAAGGGTTAGTCAAGGCTCATTAAAATCCACTTTGTACGTATCACTAAAGCATAGCCGCTGTTCCGTGTGGAACCTTCTGGTATAAGGGGTCAGACGTGCAGTAAGGAAGCGGGCTAAGAAAAAAGAATGTCAAACAATGGAGGCAACTGAACGCATGGCCAGTAACTAGAAAAACGTCTTCCCTCAGGACGAAATCCTGCACTGACAGGTAGCTGAAACAAGTCATCATGATTACTGAAAAGCCACATCCGGAATCACCTTAATAAAATCGGATCACCACAAGTCTGTCATTTTGTAGACAGAAATCTGAAATTGCAGCACACATACTCTGAGTGCAAGGCCCAAGAGTCCAAAAGAATGAAACTATGGATTTCAGCAACCAGACGATGATTTTCATAAGGACACTCTACACAAGATTCAATAGCTTCTTAATGGAACTGGAATCGGGTTAAGGTAAGGTAGAGGAACACAAGCTGATGTGTCAAAGGTCAGTGGAATCTCAGCAAAATTCCCAATAATTTTTAAAAACCTCGAGTATAACACCAGGTAGTATTAAAGTAACAAATATTCATTTAAACATAAAAGCAGACACATTTGAAAACTTTGTCAATTTCTCCGTAATATTTTATCATCAGACACACAGAAATATACACAAGGAACTATACTTGACATTGTCCTTCAGAGTCTATGACAAAATACTTTTAGAGAAAACTGACCTGAAAATGCAACTTCAACCAAAATACACTCTAAGAAATTTTAAACTTTTAAAAAACTAACCACATTTGCAAACACTGCGTGTACAAATGCCGTACATGAACAAAAAGTAGTAGCTATTTATGATTTGTGTGAATACACTCATACCTCAACTGTAAGTGTTCCGGAAACAGTATCTTCTTGATAAGGGCGAGACTGTAAAGCTATTGTCTGTCTTTGACTAGGGTTGATAAGCAACTCCTCCACTCCCACTATAGCGAGACCAAGGAACTGATGATGGTCTTGTGATATTTTGTCATAAACTTCAAACAGAATCTCTGCAGTATGTGGACTGACATCACTGTAAAACAAAAACTATTGTGAATTTTTGTAGTACGCATATTAAAATGACTGTAAAAAAACAAAAAATATCACTGGGCATTTTGTAGTATGCAAATTAATATTAAAAAATATATATACTTAAGTTGAAAATTTCTAAAGCAAGCGTTACTATAATTGAATATTGTTGAAACTATTTTTTTATTCTAATTCTAAACTCTTTGATCACATTGTTTCCTGCATTACAACATTGAAATTTATCTTTAGTCAAGTATAAAATCTTATTACAATACTAATTTTAGCTAAGCCCATAATGTACAATGACATTAAGAACCAAACAATTGTTACCAAATGCACATATAAAATACTGAATCTATTTTTAGATAGGCTGTAGCTTTGCAAGCAAAAGTCATTTCAGTTTGTGTAGACATATTAAACAACCTTTGAAAGCCTACTTAACAACTATATAATTTTGTTTGTGAACTATAACATCTATTTATTCCAAATTTTGAAACATGAAAAACTGATTTTTATGTACAATTTAAATATCAGTAAAATTTGCAGGCAGTTTAGGGAAATTATATTTTAACTTTTCTCCTTTTCTATTTACAGCCATCCTTTTCTATTTTTTCCTTTTACAAGCCATTCAATTTTCCACACAATTTTATTGTTATTTTGCTGGTAATTTGCAGACATGTTTTATATTCAAGTATTCCAGGACTTTTGTTTAACCCAGACGACCTTGATAAAACGTACAAACATATCATAAAAAATAAACATTCGAGAGATTGATATCAAAAATGATAATCATACAAATACTATGATCACTAGTTTACACAATAAGACTGTGCACGTATCTCTTTAAAAGCAGGAATGAATATATTACTTTGCCTAACCCAAAGTTTACTTACAATAGAAAATGTTCATCCCATACAGGATTTGCAGTATCCTTCTTGATGGATGTTTGGTTCTTCTGCGGTGGATCATCAAGTTCTACCACACAGAATGGTTCATGGCAGCCTATACAAACACACGCATATTCACAATCTCACACTCAAGACTGTTTTATTAAATCTAGAATTTAAATATAAAGAATGCTGTGCAACTTATCAATACTGATTAACTATAACAATAGAAACTAGCGAAGTGTAAAGTTGTAAAGTTGGTAAAACTGGTAAAGTACACGAAAAAAACTGTGACTTTGGTAAATTGTGCTTATCAAGAAAAGCACAATATTGTTTATAGATATTTATACATCTAGATAGATCATAGATTATAATCTAGTATAATAGATTATAGATGTTTATATTGTTTATGTATATATATTGTTTATAGTAAAAAAAACTGTTAAACATCCTTTATACTACCTTATAGCTAAATATTACTTTTAGTCTTTTAGTGTATAAGGATAATTTTGATGTTATTGGCATTCATTCAATTCATTTGGCAATTTTTTAGTTTGGCTAAAGTCTGGCCTCAAAAAACCTAACTATAGGGATTCTATATTTGTTTTTGAAAGGCAATACGCCTATGCAAATTAAAGATGAGTTGGATTCTGTGTATGGGGTCTCTGCACCATCATTTACCACAGTGAAATTTTGGGCAGCTGAATTTAAACGTGGTCGTAAGAGCTTGGGAGACGATGAATGTTCGGGACGTCCAAAAACAGCAACTACCGATGAAAACATCGCCAAAGTTCACCAAATAGTGCTAGATGACCGCCGAATTAAAGTGAGAGAGATAGCAGACGTTATGAACATGTCAAAAGAACGTGTTTGTCACATATTAAATCAACATTTAGACATGAGAAAGCTGTCCGCTGCGTTGGGTGCGCGTTTGCTCACGTTAGACCAAAAACGATATTGAATGAACATTTCCAATGCTCTGTTGGCGCAGTTTAGGCGCAATAAATCCCAGTTTTGGCGCCGATTAATTACTGTAGATGAAACTTGGATACACCATTATAAGCCAGAAACAAAAATACAGTCCAAACAGTGGACCTATTGTAACTGTTTAAGCAAAAGAGGAGTCTTACAATAAAAATCAGAACAATTTCAATAAAACTGTACTAGGTATCTTGTTTTATATCTTTCATTAGAAATTAATTTATTTGATAAGTTTCAGGTAAATATCAAAGGATTTATTTGAAATTTGAAATCTAAATATTGAGAAGATTCTTTCCATTTGAATAGTTGAAATTATTTGTATTAATATTTTACTTTTAGTAAAGGTGTACATTTGTACTAAGGAGTATGTGATTATTACCCCCAAAGGCAGGTCTGGTGGGTAACTACACAAGAAACACCTGGCCCAAAGAGATTATTCCGCATCCCAGAGCAAACCTCACTTAAGCATGTTCAGTGCGCCCACTAAAGCCTGCTCACTAAATTCTGTGATAGTGGGTTTATAGTTGCCAATAAGCCCACTAACACAAATTTTTTTTTACTTTGAAACCCTTTTCAGGATGGAAACTTTAGTGAATACAGTATTATGTATTTAATATACCTTGTCTGGCTCCAATTCCGGAAGCTTTAATTATCTTAACAAGCAGTCTCTTGTCAGCAGTCTTTGATGGAATGAACTGTGATGACAGCTGTATCGGAAAAACAGAACCATTTGAACTCTCACAAAACAATTAAAATTATATAACAGCTAAGTATATATAGCATGGCCAAACAATATCAGAACACTTTAGTAACTTAAGAAAAACAGGCAAACTTGAAAATCTGATGATATTGTTCAGATAAAAAAGTCATTACTACTGTACGCAATTACATACAAGCCGCCTCGGTGGCCTAGTTGATAGCGTACTAGGCTTTCACCCCGAGGACCCGGGTTCGATTCCCGGCAAGGGCTTGGGATTTTCATACGCTATAAATCATCCAATCGTCTGCATTAGCCAAAGTGTGCACAATGGTCAGACGTTAAACAAAACAAAAAAAAAAAAACATAATTATATGCCCCTTCCATAATTATAAGAAGTTAGTTAAAAATTTTCAAATAAAGTATAACCTCATTTATCCAGACTAAGTGTGACCACAAGCGATACCGAACATCCTGAACATAAAATCGGAATGTAACAAGTCAGTAATGCAGAGTACTGTAAAGTAAATGCAGAGTTTTACAGTTTTTAGCATTTTTTGCAACTTTTAGCACCTTTTTTTCTTACGAAAAAATGATACCACAATGTACACAAAACTTTTAATACTGCCAGTCTGATCTTTACCTGTTCACCGTCTTCGATATTAACATCTGTGTAGCTTCTGAAATGACCTGCACTACAACTTTTTTCTCAATGTCAGAATGCTAAAGCGATGCTCATACAATCACAATGTCTGTCATTTTTCTCAGCAATAAGAAGGGAACAAAAATGTAATTAGTATGTAACTAGAATGTATCAGTTACTTTACGTTTTTGCCCGGTGTTCTTTACCTGTTCACCGTCTTCGATATTAACATCTGTGTAGCTTCTGAAATGACCTGCACTACAACTTTTAATGTCAGACGCCAAACGATGCTCATACAATCACAATGTCTGTCATTTTTCTCAGCAATAAGAAGGGAACAAAATGTAACTACTGTATCAGTTACTTTACGTTTTTGCCCGGTGTTCTTTACCTGTTCACCGTCTTCGATATTAACATCTGTATAGCTTCTGAAATGACCTGCACTACAACTTTTAATGTCAGGCGCCAAACGATGCTCATACAATCACAATGTCTGTCATTTTTCTCAGCAATAAGAAGGAACAAAATGTAATTAGAATGTAACTACTGTATCAGTTACTTTACGTTTTTTGCCCGGGTGTTCTTTACCTGTTCACCGTCTTCGATATTAACATCTGTATAGCTTCTGAAATGACCTGCACTACAACTTTTAATGTCAGACGCCAAACGATGCTCATACAATCACAATGTCTGTCATTTTTCACAGCAATAAGAAGGGAACAAATGTAATTAGAATGTAACTACTGTATCAGTTACTTTACGTTTTTTGCCCGGGTGTTCTTTACCTGTTCACCGTCTTCGATATTAACATCTGTATAGCTTCTGAAATGACCTGCACTACAACTTTTAATGTCAGACGCCAAACGATGCTCATACAATCACAATGTCTGTCATTTTTCTCAGCAATAAGAAGGGAACAAAATGTAATTAGAATGTAACTACTGTATCAGTTACTTTACGTTTTTTGCCCGGGTGTTCTTTACCTGTTCACCGTCTTCGATATTAACATCTGTATAGCTTCTGAAATGACCTGCACTACAACTTTTAATGTCAGACGCCAAACGATGCTCATACAATCACAATGTCTGTCATTTTTCTCAGCAATAAGAAGGGAACAAAATGTAATTAGTATGTAACTACTGTATCAGTTACTTTACGTTTTTTGCCCGGGTGTTCTTTACCTGTTCACCGTCTTCGATATTAACATCTGTATAGCTTCTGAAATGACCTGCACTACAACTTTTAATGTCAGACGCCAAACGATGCTCATACAATCACAATGTCTGTCATTTTTCTCAGCAATAAGAAGGGAACAAAATGTAATTAGAATGTAACTACTGTATCAGTTACTTTACGTTTTTTGCCCGGGTGTTCTTTACCTGTTCACCGTCTTCGATATTAACATCTGTATAGCTTCTGAAATGACCTGCACTACAACTTTTAATGTCAGACGCCAAACGATGCTCATACAATCACAATGTCTGTCATTTTTCACAGCAATAAGGGAACAAAATGTAATTAGTATGTAACTACTGTATTAGTTACTTTACGTTTTTTGCATGCAAGTAGGAAAAATAACAGCAGTACCTTTTGTTTCTGCAGGATAAATTTGATCAGTCGATTAGTTTTATAGTGTAGTTTGTTGTGAGTATTATAAGTTTTGTGTCCTTAGATATTTAGCACTACAGCAAAAACATAATGTATGACCGAACGTAATCTAACTGAAAGTGAAAGTAACAGAACAGTTAGATAACGGAAAATCAGTGAAACTTGTAAATATTTAGCTCAGTGTTGGTATAACAATACGTAACTTATTTAACGTCAGTTGTCTTTTTTAAGAAATAATAAATATTGTATCACAGCATTTACTACAGGTTCCATTTAGTTTTTCCTTACCGCCAAACTTATTCTTTTTTTAAATATGATGATTATTTTTAGGCAAAATCAATCTGTATAAACTGGATAACCAGTTAACTGGAAGCTGGATAAACGAGGTTGCAATGTAGTTACTTAAGTGACACATTTTAAAGAACTTATTACAAAGAAAATAATTGCAAATTTTTATTTTTAACTTAATAAGTCTTAGAAAACCAAGATCTCATCACATACATTTCAATGCTTCCTACTCTAACTTTCACCTTACAAGTATCAAATTTAACTGTTGTTGTTTCCTATGGCTAGCCCGGACTCCAGTCCATCAGCATCCTCGCTTCCCAATACAGTCGAGTGAAGCTCTACTGTCGTATCGAATCAGCATTCAATCCAGAGCATGTCAGCAGGTGTTCCTTGTTCATATTTGAGTTCATCTCTTGGCACAGAGGGCACATTTCAGAAAAGTAGGTGGGCGGCGAGGCAGTCATGACCCGTATTGACGGAACTGTGCCACTGACTATCTCCTTGGTTTTTCCTTCAGTCCGTCCCTCGTCTATATTTCCCCAGCGTTTGCCTTTTGCTATGCTCTTCATTTTTTCCATCTGCTGTACAAAGTTTTTTCCATGGGGGACAAAGTTATTCGCGTCCGCAGCAAACCTTAAGCTGTACGTGTCCCCTGGGTGATGCTAAATGAGTAACAGTGCTGGCATCAGCCATCCCAATACACAAAACATGAACAATTGTTTTTTTTTTTTTTTTTTTTTTTTTTTTTTTGGTGTTTAACGTCCGACTATTGTGCACACTTGGGCTAATGCAGGCGATACATGGATAACAAATCAGCCCTTATTAGAACTAAGTTAAATATTATACAATGGAACGCAGGTAGTCTCTCACGAAAGAAAATGACTGAACTAAGGAAAATTATGTCTGATAGACACATAGATGTATTACTAGTCAACGAAGCCAATATCAAATTTAACTTTCATGAGGTTTTTTTTATTGCGTCTAATTTTATTTAGCTCACTATACTGACACACTTTAATGCCAAGTTGTATTTTAATATGAAGTGTCATATGTCATTTTTAAGATTTAAAAATTTGGAAGCGTTTGCTTGGCCATGAAAAGAAAAACATAAAACAAAGTACTGTAAAGAGTAAAAGAATGTATTGGATATACAACTTCTAAATGAAATTCTTAATAAGTTAATAGTTTTTTAATAACAAAATAAATATAACTTTTATATTATAATATAGCAAACACTGTTAGCTGGAATATTAAAATGTAACACTTAATAGTAAAATATGCAACTCTCTGACGTAAAAGTAATGAAGGAACAATCTGTACATTAGCAACTATGAGCAGTCTAATTTCAACTGAATACTGGAGCTACTGCAACTTGATTATAGTTCAGTACAACAATTAAAAACCACAAAATGCACACTGATCTTTAGTGCACATTTTGAAGGAGTCTTTAAACTTTATTATATTTAAAATTATATAAGATGGGATTTTTTTTTTTTTTTTTTTTCATTAATTACAACTGAGGCGTGCCCCATCTTTAAATTTTTCTTTATCATTGTGTTCACTGTGTGCTGGGGTGCAGTCCGACGGCTGGTCCCAATGTGTTTACGGCCTGGAGATGTCAATTGGCTTGGTCCTCTTTAGCCTTCTTGTGATGTTGTCACTGCGGCATAGTAGTTGGACAATCTCTGTATTATTATACTGTTCTAACCTGCAATAATGCTTAACCGAGAGCTTTTTAATGACTTCCTGAACAGATTCAACACCTAGGTCCTTATGTATGTTTTCATTTCTCACATACCAAGGGGCATTGACAATCGTTCTCAATACCATATTTTGAAAAACTTGAATAATTTTACTATTGCTTTTTCTTGTACATCCCCAGAGTGGTGCACCATAGGTCCATATTGGTCTTAGAACTTGCTTGTATAGCAGTATCTTGTTGGCTATCGAAAGTTCTGAATTTCTTCCAATAAGCCAAAACATTTTATTGAATTTGAGCTGTAGCTCCTCTTTTTTCTTTTTTACATGCACCTTCCATCGGAGCTTTGCATCGAGTGTCATTCCTAGATATTTAGCACTGTTTGCATATGTTATACTCCTTTCGTTTAATATTATTGGTAATGGTTCATATTTTCTATTCGTAAAATTAATGTGTACAGTTTTTGCTTCATTAAGCTTTACTCTCCATTTTTTTGTCCATTGACTTACTGCATTGGTGGCATTCTGTAATTTCTCTGTGACTTCTAAAATATTGTCCCCAACTGTTAAAATTGCTGTGTCGTCTGCAAAAGTTGCTACTGTGGAGTTCCCAGTAACTGGTATGTCTCTAGTGTACAGAAGGTACAGTACAGGGCCAAGAACACTTCCCTGAGGTACTCCTGCATTAATTGTTTTAATTTGTGAGTATTCGAGTTCATATCTAACCCGAAAATGTCTCTCACAAAGGTATGATTTTAAAATTCTGAAGAATTGCTCTGGTAAGTCCCGTTGTAGTTTATGACCCAGCCAAGATGGGAATGTAATAATAATTAACTTCATAACAGCTTAGACAAATTAATTACCTAACAAAATGATTTATTAATTTAAAATGGCAGCCATTAAAAAAATTTAAAACATTTAACTGCTTTACTTTACACTTCTTTGAAAAAAAAGATTTTGCACTTATATTTCATGATTTTGATTAATAATTACAATAAATATTAAACGATTTTGCACTATTAATTAATGGTTAATTAATTAATTAATTAATTAATGGCAATCAATAACAGTTTTTAAATATTTTCAAACAAATTTTAAATGCCAATTCTAACAATGAATATGATGGTAAAATCAGATTTAAAAAAAAAAGAAAATAAGGTACAAAATTTGTAATTAAAAAAAAAAAAATTACCGCCATTTTTGCAATGATTAAAAATATTCTGCTAATTAACAAATTTGTCTAATTAATAAATTTGCTAAATAACAAACAAATGTTGTTCCAACTTTAATATTTCTTACATAAAATATTCATGTCCATTACGTCTTTAAAACAGCTGTGCTACTGAGCTTACCAATTATCTTCAATTTAACTCTGTGTTACTTGTTATAATAAAGAGATAATATAAATACTAGAAACACTCACAACTTACCAGGCTGTCATAATGCAAAGGTAATGGATGGCCCTGTGAAGCAACATGTCTGCTAAGTCTAGGGCATGTAGGATATTGACCGAGATTTAAATGTACTTCACTATTTCTTAGAGCTGTAGTTACGATTTCACTAATAACGTCCTGCAGCTGTGTTTCGTCTAAGTTATTCTTGATAGCACCGACTTGGGCCAGTAATACTTTGATCTAAACACGTACATTTTTGTTAGAAATAATATTTATTTTGGCTGTTTAATTGAAGGTAAAATATAAACAGTTAAAGTCAAAATATCTTTATCTACCTGTATGTTTATAATAAAACTTGTACTATAAGAACTTTATATTGTTTACAATAAAAATGAACTTTTAAGAGCAAGAATGAATTGCAAAAGATTACTAATTTTTCAGTAGTCCTAGAATACTATCACACACGATAAACAAGCAAGTGTTTCTTATGAACACCAAATCTAAACATTATGTCGGAGGGTGTATCAAGTATAAACAGGATTATTGTTTTTGAGCATCTACGGTTGGTAGGAAAAGGCCTACGCTTCCAGTATACTTGGATGGAGTCATTATGACAGACGACCATTCTTAACTTAAACAGTCTAAACTCATTTTATTGGAGCAACAGGTGCACTCCTCTCATTAAAGCAATACATAATTATACAATTTTTACTTGTCAAGGAGTTCAAGCAACGAAAATTTTCCGGACAATGACCACATAGGTCAGGGACCAAACACTGTCAAGGACTCGTTTGTTTGCCAGGCATAAAGAGTTCAAGGTAGGATGAAAACAAATGGAAAATCAGGAACATAATTGCCGTCCTTAGACCAGCATTACAGACATTTGCACGGTTCAAGAACATTTACATTATTCAAGACAATCGATGGCTGAGTGTATGTGAAACAACTCACACCTCCTCCTGCAAGACAGGATGGAATAAGTTATAACAGCTGTTCCATTTTTTTCTTAAATAAAGTCCCGTTTATATTTGATCCAACCGTATATTTTAAAATATGTTCTGTATTCTTCATGATGTTTTATGAAAAAATACTATATCACTAAATATGTGTCAATTAAACAACAACAAAAATAAATAAAAATAAAAATCAATGCAACTATAACGAAATTAGTAAATACATTTTAATCATAATACAAAATAAAAATCATATAGACTAAACATAAAGAACTTAGATTTTAGACAAAATGGTTTTAATATTTTGTTATTTTTGTGTGCTCACATTCAAGTAAAACAAACAACACTAGCGCTAACCTATGACTAAATTTTTGTTTAAAAAAATTTACAATTACTATCGCTAGTTGGAACCGAGCCATGGGAACTTGCCAACACACAGCAGACACTAGCCAGCTCTAAACATTTTCGTGTTTTGCAAACATTCTCATGATGTATAATAAACAATGAGAGGTTAATTAGATATTTACAAATATTAAGAAGCAGTTACGTATACCAGCTGTTGTTCAGGTCAAAGTTTGTTTGGGTAAGTATTCAGTGAATACTGACCAGTACCTAGCTATAAATAAAATATTGCTAAGCAAAAACTAGGAAGCAGGTTTACTTCTACCGGCTTCTTAAACACCAGAGACGTATTGTCAGACTTGTAGGCCTTATAGTCTGACAAGGCCCAGAACTTCAGCAAAATATTTTTGTTTATTACAAATAAATATTTATATAAAACATATAAAACAAATATAAAACAATAACCAAGGACAAAAAACAACGGTTCCAAGGCAAAGTCAAATCCAAGCGAATGATCCAAATCTCTGACGGAGAAAGAAAAGCAAGATCACAACGAATGAAGCAATACTGGGCTACGAGGAAGGCACAGAACATTAAAAAATGATTGATTTGGTGTACCCTAAAGTTGGGTGAAACAAATAAAGAGAGAAAACAAATACAAAAAAACTTGTCGAGATATTTCATGAAAATGACTTCACTTCTTCAGTCAGATTTCAACATATTACTCTTCTTGCTTGAATGAACTCAGGTAAAATACTCTATTAAAAAAAAATATTTTATTTTATTAAAAACGGGAGTCTCCCACTAAAATCTGTAGTGTAGAATGACATTATTAAATATTATAAAACAATTATTATTATTGATAAAAAATAAATATTATTATTCTACTGTTGCCTTCCTCGACAAATAAAGATTTGTGAGGCAGTGTAACCAAATCTCCATAAATTTTCAATGCTTCTGAAGAAGATTGAATGATTAAAATTTTTAATTTTAGAGTGGAGTTTATTATTCAACAGTCAAGGTGCTTCCTGAATGCAGATAGTCTTCATATTTTTTTTGCCATTTCCTTTTTTGAGTTCAAGGATCTTGAAAAAAATTATATTATTGGTTCCATTTATCTGAATCATGGCAGGACTGCTTACTAAGAGCAATGATACATG
>CM040190.1:96019162-96036662 GCA_022606455.1 Callitettix versicolor
CAAGTACTGGGTATTCGTTTTTAATCCATGCTATTTTAATACGAAAATTCTTGACGAAAAATTTGTAGTCGGGAATATGAATTACAGTAGTTAATTGCATATAATTACATGAAAATGAAAGGGCTACAGGCTTAATGACTGTCCTGAAAACATCAGTGAATGTTGAAACACTAAACTTACCTGTGCAAGTTGTGACATAACATCACCCAAGATTTCACCTGGGCTGATTCCCACAAACACTAGGCCTACTTAATGTGACAACAGTTAAATTCAATTTGTTTTGTACAAATTTTTGTTAAGAAATCCATGGGTTCTTGTTTGTTATAATGTTATTTAAAATAATTTTACTTGGGAAGAATTTAAGTGATTATGGAAATCGTTTAATATTTTCCAAATTTACTTCCTTGCAGTTAAACATGATGGTTTTGAATATTTGAAAATGTCATAGAAAATGTAGGGCACATGTATTGTTAATGTTAAATGTTGCGATAAATTGAACAAACAATACATAACAAAATGATCTATGAATAGCACAGATCGATCAAAATATAATAATTCAGAGACACACAAATGGTACTGAACTAAGCTTCTGCCCGTATGCAACTGCACTGGAATAATGAATGCAATAATTATGCAGTTATTATCCTGATCCATCCTATAAAAAAACCTAATTATCCTGATAATGCAAAAAAACCTGATCCAGTATCTATAAACTATATGTATGCAAAATTTCACAACAATCCAAGCAGTTGTTTAAATGTCTATTCCATATATATATATATATATATATATATATATATATATATATAATTTTTTTTTTTTTTTTTAAGGCGAAAAGCACATTGAGGCTATTATCGCCTCCCTAAATGTAAGTGTGAGTGTAACATATTAAAGTTGTACAGTCGTAAGTGTATTGTTGTAAGTGTTTTAGACTCGGATACCATGAGGGATGTCTAAATCCTCTCAATAGATGCAGCTAGTCTTTTAGGTGCACCCCTGCACCTATATACATATATACTACATATGTATATATATATATATATATATATATATATATATATATATATATATATATATATATATATATACTTTTGATTTTATAGACACTGATAGTTAAGTTCAGTTTTGCTTTCCCACTTTTCACAATAAGACTGAAAAAATGACTGTAAAAAGTCTATTAAAACAGGTTACAGTATGTAATATTTATTTTGAAGCTATTTAAAAGTAAACTAACCAATAGCACTTTTAAATAAAAAAATTAATGTTTTAAAAAAATATTTTACAATCAATATTTCATGTGTTGTGTAAGAAGCTAATTTCAACAATTGTTTAATATACTCATATGCATAATTAACAAAATTATCAGCACAATGCACACTCTTATTGGATAGAATAAACAGTAAATAAAATTCTGTTTTTCTTCAATTAAAGTTTAAAGTGATGCAAATCAATCCTCTCGCCATTAATAAAGTTATTGTGAATAAAACGAATGTTGTCTTACAACAAGAACACGTAGGTATACTTACTACTATATCTTACTACTTTGGGAAAAAATCTTATATTTTCACATTTTTTTATAATGAAAAAAAACATTTTAAGTGCAAATAAAAAAATCACTTTTAATGTTCTGTGCCTTCCTCGTAGCCCAGTATTGCTTCATTCGTTTTGATCTTGTTGTTTCCTACTATTTATGACATATATTAACTTAGTTTGAAAGAAAATAATTAAAAATCATTCTATTGTATTAACATTAATATTTTTAAGATTTATGTATGCTGTATTACGTAAATATATACATAATGTCAAGCATGTTTTGGCTATAAAGTATTCATCTATCATACACAAATCTTTAAACTTTGTAAGACTTAAACTTTGAACTTTAAACTTTGAATATCGTAAGTTTGGAAACTTTGGAAGTGGATTTGTTTTAAGAAACTTACTGAGTATTAAATAACCACGACACATAGGTTGCTCACTGACAAGATTGAAGCGAATTTTCAAGACTATATTTCTTTATCAAACCCTTTTTGAAATTCTGATTTCACTATCACAATCGACATTAAAATCTATATAAATCAGGATTAAATTTTCAAATTACATTGAACATACCAAAATGAACCCTAACTGCTGTCAAAATATTTCTTAATTTCAACAGATTTAAAAAAAAAAATTATGACAAAAAATTTGTAAATTTGTAATAATTTGAAATGGCCGCCATTTTGAAACTGTTAAACAAATTTGTTCTATCTATTATCATTATCCACTTTTGTGCCACGTTTAACTCAAATAGGACTCAAATTGTGAATGTGAGCAACACACACACACACACACACACACACACACACACACAAAAGAATTTAACAACTTCCTCAAAAATTATCTAGTGTCCATTTTAAGGTCCCTTACCATGATGGCTACTCCAAAAGCTCATTTTCCAGTGGAAATTTGCTAATAAAAAAGTTGCAAATAGAAGACAATAAGAATTTTATTCAACAAAGTTAAAATTAACACAGCCTCAATTATTGCACACATGCCTAGTTTAACTACTTCACTCTGCTATATAGGACAATATATATATATATATATATATATATATATATATATATATATATATATATATATATATATATATATGAGCAGTTGTAATAAACAACTCTATTTGTACAGGTTATTTAAATATACCAACAGACTATGAACCATTCTCATGTGGTTTCAGAATATCATTGACATATTCTCTACACAATTATAAAACTTTTTTTTTAGATTAATTTTTAACAATGGTTCTTATTCTACAATAAGCCAACACTTAAAAAGTACGAAAGTCAAATAACAATACTGCCGAGTCATTTGTGATATCACAAACCTTTGAACCTAGACATGTATATACATGTTGTCACAAATACTATTGTTATCTCCCTAATATGGTATTCATTTCCCTGAAATGACATAATTACCCGTTAATTAGGCAAGGTAAAATGCTGTAAAACAATAAGAGATAAAGTTAGTTGTCAATTTCCAGCCTTAAAATATGTTTAATATCTTTGCTTCTGTACATACTAACTTTGTATAAATAATTATGCTAATAACAATTATCTTGTAGACTGCTGTCTAATTGATACAACAGCAGTTAAATGACAAAATGTAACTAAATCTATTCATCTATACAAATAAAAATGTAAATCTTCATTTGTTCAACATTTTAAATCTCCAAAAATTCTTCACCAACTGCTTTGAAATTTTGAAACAACGCTGTATTCGAATGCATGCATGTTTTATACACCTACTATAGTATAGGGGTGTGACAGTAAAAATGTGCTTTTTTTACAACCATGTGCATTGTTAAATTGAACCAGACTCGGCCACAACAATCGTGTCCAAATACAGGTAGTTTTCTTAATAAAATCACAAAAAAAAAACATACGCACATATTTCTCTATTTTAATCATAACAGCTATAAAATTCAGAACCATATATTAAATGTGTTTGGAAATCTCATTTCACAACCATTATAAGCACTATAATCTTTAATAAATGGTGTTTTAAGTTTTCATAGTACATTGAAAATACAAAAACTAACCCAGTTCACCATCAGGTTATCAAATGTTGATGACTTAATTTTCAAAATTATAAAGTCAGGTTATACTAACTTTGGTTAATATCTTTGCTTGGTACTAAATTATAGTTTAGATAAACTGAAAATACTAGAAAGGAGAACCATGAGAAAAATTTTAGGCCCAGTGAAAACTAAAGAAACATGGAAACTAAGATCTAATGATGAAATATACAGGAACATAGAGGACATGACAGAGACGATAAGGAAGAGAAGACTGCAATTTTTTGGACATATGTACAGGATGAAAGATTCAAGAATAGCGAAAAGGATACTCAAGTACCTATGGGATAAAGTCAACAACTAGTTGGATTCAAGAGGTAAGGAAAGATTTAGAAAGAAATAATATAAATAATAAAACAGAGAAATTTTTAGAAAGAGGATATTGAGTATGGAGGGATTCCAAGGAAGGTTGCAGAGGAAATCTGGTGCGAAGTGTTCCGAAGACAGAAAGAAGCTGCATAGTGAAAGGATGAGGGAATATTGAAGGGAACGGAAGAGAAAACAGCTAAGTGTGAATTGAAATTGTCACGTGGTCCCTAGCAGGCCTCATCGAAAGAAGAAGAAGAAAGTCAGGTTATTATGTAACGCACTAAACTTGATTTACTTTCTTCAAACTTATTTTGGCTCCCTCCTTCCTAAATTTTTTGTTTTTCTAAATTAACACAGAAACTACCAAATTCTATAAATGACTAAATGTTTCAATTGCTAGAGGAACTGACAAAAAATGTTTAAGCAAATACACACGAGTTTTTCAGTACCCTAAAAATAGTGGTTCACGCTTTAGTAAATAATTGAGTATGAAATTTAGACAACATTTGGCTCGAACAGGGATGCCAAGAAATGCGGGAGGTTTGCCAACACGCAGCATAGCTACATCACCTTTGCAGTGACTAACGCAAGCAATTAAAGAGCCGAACATTGTTACGGGTCAATACATAGGAACCGGTCATTCTGCTGTGAATCCGTGACTCAAAGATAAAAGTTGGACAGAATGCTCTACAAGCAGCCTATGCCAATAAAATCTAAAATTTTTACAAACCACATTACATTGTCAATGACACAACTGAACAATGGCAAAATCGTCCTCTTTGGAGAAATTTAAATTGGTTACTGTTTAAATTTTTTTTACTTTCATACTTAAATTCCAGATTATTTTTGAAACCAGTTTAAATATTATGTGAAACAAAAAATATAAACACAAACATTGCATTACAAACCAATACAAATGTGTTTTGTAAAAAGTTTAAATATAGAGTGATATTACCCAAACAGCTGATTTCAGTAGCAGTTAGGTTTATTTATTTTGCAACAGTTCTGTTGGTTGTTGTTGAAAAATAATCTATCCTTAAAGTACAAGTCCCAAGTACTTAATTAAGTACTTGACAACATTACAAGCATTAAATCTGCCTATTTCAATTAAATTTATTAAATACACATTGAATACCACTACTGTATTTTAATATGTAGGCCTACCATTAATGTTAATAAGAAATGTTGAGGTTATGTTAAATCGAACAAAAATTACGTAATCAAATAATCTCTGAATACATAGATTGATCAATAATATACAAGCAATCCATAAACATACAGTAAGCCTTTATCAGCCTACCCATTTACAGTTGTACTGCTGTAGTTTTAGAACTGCCATTATAGAACTAATGCAACTATTATTTCACTTTGATGAACAAAATTTCAAAAATCCTGCTTCAGTATCTAAAGTGTACATCATGACAATCCACATAGCAGTTTATTGAATTTCTATCCTGAACAAGCGTATATACTTTAGATTTTTTAGATATAGATAATAATAAAAGAAGTAATTTGACCCTAAATTTTTTGATCGTGATGATACATGAATAAAGTTCTCATACTTCTAGTACTGTCCTTTAACAGTTTAACAATAAAGACAAGAAGACAAGACCCATATATCATTGACTAACCACACCTCTTTTATAATGGAAAAGAGAGGCCAGATGGAGCTATTGTTTTGTTAATTCCCCTCCCTCTATTCCCAATGCTGAAATGTCACTTAAATCAATAGTGTTGCTCTATGGCAGAAAATCTGTAAACTTGCCTGAACATATTTTCCTCTCCATCTTTAAATACTTTCAGAAAACATACATTAAAATGCTGCAATTAATTTGAAACACAGCTATAAAATTAATAAATATAGGCCTATTATTTGGATTTTATAAATCCAAACAATACTTTCGGTTACAAAAAATGCAAATTTTGTATTTCAATTACATCTACAAACTTTATTTACAAAAATGTTCAATATCAGTTTATAGAGTTCAAAAGGTTAAATATCTTTATAAATCTATGAACAGAGTGATAACATAAAATTTTAACAAAAACACTTACCACATCATCATTGGGCGCACATTCACAGAAAACATTTGTTATGGAAGGTGACTGCGTTTCTCCCAAAACACGAACAAATTCCACACCTACTCCATGCTGGAAAAGGCAAAAAAATTAAATATTAAAAATATTTTATGTACTTATATTATGATTTACAAATATATGCAGAGCAATGTGGTGCAGTGTTTTACCACAAACAGTAAAACAACTATTTAATATGAAAATATTTATGTTACTACATCTTTGTGAATATTTCAGTAACAAAACTGTCATCTTCATAGAAATATTACAGTATTCTTCTTACTTCATTTCTGAATAGCTTTAAACTGTTGTATCCCTCTGAAGATCTTGTATTACTGAAATCTCACACATAACTATTCAATAATAAAATAATAACTAATTCGTTATTTAGTGATTTTACATTGTTAAAATCTTTCTGAAGAACATAAATATTTTACTGAAAAAACTAAAGTAACAAAACTAGTATCACGTTATTTTTATATTAGGTTAAAAATTTTAGAAGTGCCTAGAGACAATGCTTTTTGAAAATTTAACACAGATTTTTTTAAAGGTAAAATTCATTATCATCAGCTTTCAAAGGATCAAACCTGTATTTAATTAGGTGCTATGTCATGTAAGCTTTATTTTTTTAAACAATATTTTGGTTTTCCAAATTCAAAAATAATTTTAATCAACTGTATTTCTTTAAATATACTCTGATTTCAAGTATACATATTCAACTAATTAACCAAAACTCATTATTACACAAGCCACCTAAAAAACAAAAGAAATACCATACTAATCTCTATGGGTCAAAACTTAATTATTGATAATTACTAATTAAAAATCAAGTTTAGACACAATTCACAGCTGAAAAAACGACTGATGTTTGATCACAGATAATTTAAATAAGATTTTTACTGAAACCAAACACTGTGGAATATATTGAAACCTCACATATATTTACTCCAAAAAAAACCAGATCATTAACAAAATGCGGATTTTTTCAAAAATACGTTTCTATACTAGCCTAGAAACATCAGCTACTGTCATTTCCTGGAACACTTAAAAAAGAAAATCTATAGATTCTACAAAAACTTGTACACTAATTTTAAAATCTGTTTTTAGCATATCTGATTACTATTTTAACATAAATAGGCAGAACATAACTATTATACCCGCAATGAAAGTCATTTCTAACAATTAAAAAACTTATGTATTTCCGAATATGGTTTAAATTTAAAAAAACTAATTTACGATGTGGCCTAATTCAATTTTAACAAAAATATTTTAAAATTCTTGCATATGGTTAACGCCAAAATAAAAGGCAAATATTGTGACAAACTAAACAGTATTTTTAAAACATGACATCACGTGCACCCATTTAGGTGTATTCAGTATTTACATAACACGAGATATTCAAGGTTAACGGTTTGACTAATACCAACACACAGACATGTCTCCACAGCTACATCTGTACTGATGTACTTCGTGCATATTGGCACTGGTAATGAACGTCGATGCCATAAAATGCTGACGGCAGGATGAGCAAAAACTGCTGACTACTGAATACGTACTACTTAGCACTGTTATAACCGAATATACAGAAAAACTAATCAATTAAATTTGTAGTTAAGATTATTGTTAATGAACTAGTGATCTGTTTAAAATGAAATTTTAATAACTCAATACAGTCATCTAGTTAGGTTAGGTCTCTTTCACAAGATTCGATTTTTTGCCGTGAACCATGCATTCCTGAATTAACGTCGTGGTCCACGACCTTTCTTCATGGCGTGAATGTATACAGTTGTGCGAGGTGCATGATCATGATTATTACATTCAAAAAAGCAAAAAGCTCCAAAAAGAATAAAATGGGTACATTCACTTCAATTCACTATTCAAGTGGGCGCATTCAAAAGACCAACTGTCGGTGCATTTGCGTTGTTTTTAAGAAACTGACATTTTCAGTTGTCTGTAGCATCATTAACATCTTGTGAACTGTTTTGCGAAGCGGAAGAAGATTTAGTAACTTATTAAGAACAAAGTACAAATGATGCACCATCCAAAGATGGATTTGCCCTTAAGAGAGACTCTTTCTTAAAATTTCGGTAAAATAAACGAGTGTGTATTTCTCGACGGAAGTTTCAAGTTTTGATTTGTAGGCTTCTAGAATTTAATCACCAAGTACAGCTATTTCTTCAATTATTGTTAGTACAAATTGCCTAGATAACTGTAAAAAATTCACTAAAATTTAAAAGAGTTGCTAAATTTAAAAGAGTACTAATTTTGCATAAAATATTCAAAATAAAAAACTATAGCATGTAATTAACACATTTTTATTAGAAAATTAATTATTGGAACGACCATCGCAAAAGATCCTGCAATCGCGGGACTTTGAAATGAGCGCCGATTCTGACTTGTTTTTTTGATCACTTTTTAAGAAGTTTTAAAATTTTTTAAATATACAGTAGAGTCTCGATTAACCGTCACCAATCTAACCGCCAGTTTCTATTAACCGTCAGGATAATTTTGTTATCTAAACAGTCTTCCGTAATAAATAATAAAAGTAACCTCCTAGACAAAACAAAACACTGCAACTGGACACGACTTATTTATAGCATAGGCGGGCAGGTGACACTAATTGCTACCCTAATCAATCATTGACAATCGAAAAATAAACCATCCCAACATCTAGCGGAATGAAACACTTCAAATAGCGTCAACAAATTCGGAAAGAGAACATGAATATTTCTATAGAAAGATAAACATTCTCACACTATTTGCGATAATACCATTCAGCGTATAAGTCGGTCACGCAACTGTCACGTGAGTACGCGAATACTAGTCAAAAGGTTAAATACGAATAATTCACTGTATTAAAGATCTATGTATATAAAATTTGTATATGATACATAGAGTTAAATAGAAAATTTAAAAGAGTTTTACTACATTTTGCACAATAATAATAATAATAAAACATGCTGTGCTATAAACAGAGTATAGTATGTTATTTTTATCGAACGCCTCACGTCTATTCTGTCATCCGTTACCCCAACGGACCTGATAATGACGGTTAATCGAGACTCTACCGTATAAAAATGTTAACGATCATCATTAAAAATCTGACGTATTTATAATGTTTAACGACTCTTCAAAAAGTAATCTATAAGTACAGGATCGATACTCATTTCAAGGTTTCGAATTTGGGTCTTACCATAATGGTTCCAACAGCTCATTTTCCAAAGGAAATTCACTAAAAAGTTTATACCACGCTTATGATCATTATATCGTTAAAATATACTCATCAATCGATTTATTAAGTTGTGTAAAGAAACTGCTGACGATAATAAAATTCTGACTAACGTACTTCCGGCGATAAATGAACAAATGATTGATAATATTAATACCAGACTATAAAACTACAAGGAAAAAGAACAGAATGTACTAAAAAATACTTTATTATAAAATTATTTTTGTTGTCTGACAATTCCTTAGAATTTCACTGTAAAAATCGCTAGATTAGCAATTAGTCGCTTTTTCATTTTTTTTTACTATGTACATAGATTAGCTAGATGTAGCGAGAAAATCGCTAAAACGGCAACACTGTTGGTAACCATATCTGAGCATGCGCAAAGCTAACACGAGCCAGCTCCACGTCGATCTGTCTGAACACGCTCACAGCACACAATGGTAATCAACGTGCCGTGGACGCAACGGCGCCGTTACGTACAGACGTTGTGGACGGCGGTTTGTGTGACCGGGTCCGTGTACGCGGATCACACAAATCAAAAGGCACGGGCCACGCGCATGACTCATGTGAAAGCTGACTTATATGATTTATTTACAGTTAAACAGTTTGAAGAAATCATTTAAGATTTGCTTTTAATAAATATGATTTCCATAATCGTAAAACAAAACCGAACTGGTTTACAGTCGTCTGAAAAAACCTGTCATTTCGGAAGACGAGAGGAAAAGAAGATCGGAAAGAATGATTTAACCATATAATAAAAATCTGGATAATTTATTATTTTACTTATTTTCCTTGTTATTCAAGACAATTTTTCAAAATTGTAAAATTCAATGCTCTTCCTATGTAATCAAAAAATTTTGGTTTTAGAATGAAAAATTAAAGGTTTAAAAACATTAAATTTTCTTACAGTTAATTAAATTAGAACATTATTTTAAAAAAAAAGATTAATCATTTAACCATATAAAAAAATGTATTTTAAGAAAATATCAACTCGAGGTATAAAAGAAACTATGGATAAAGTAATTTCCTTTTTTTTCTTTAATTTAATCTTAAACAATAATAGTTTAATTTTAAATTTGGTGCACTGATTCAAGTTAAGAATCTTCACAACTGAAATTTGAGCAAACAAATACTTAGCAAATCAAATCTAGAATAAAAAGAGATGGCCTGATTTTGAGAGATTTGTCATATCACGTAATTTTTGTCCTACTGATACAGTGAGATTTTTTGTTTGATTACTTAAGGACTTAAAATAGACAAAAATCGTATGAGCTGATTACAAGAAAAACTTATTTTTATTAAAGTTATTTGACCGTTTTTTTAAGAATTAAAACGTTTTGAAATATTAATAAGCTATAAAGGCCAATTAATCTTATAAGCTTATGCCAAATTTTTAAAACTTTGGCTATTTGTTTTGGAAAACACACTTATTTGTATAGGGAACATGAAAATGGATATACTGTAACACAACAGGCCTAACCATAATTTTCATAATTCAAATACGATGGGAAGTAAAATTAGCAATTTTTACGGATGTTTCGCAATTTTTGTAGGTTTACAAAGGAAGTGAAGTCTAAGTTTGTTATGTTGACTTCCAGCTTTGAATGAGCTAAGAACGAAAACTGGCTTCAATTTTGAAAATCTGATATTATAAAAATATCATTTTTTCTCAACTCGAAATTAAACAACGAAATACGAAGCATTAAAATTGTGCTGATCAAATACGATTTACAAATTACCTAGCAACATTCACTGTTGTATCTATGATTAACCGAGCAAATATGTAAAAATATTCATATAATGTAATAGCCTACACACAGTAAATGATCAAGTAAAAACTAGGCCTGTTCAAAAGTTAAACCGAATTCCTGAAATAACAGCTAAGATTGTACGTCAATCACAGATGTCTGGGAGTTGATAGAGCAATTAGAACAGTGAAGGACGGAACAGAGATCAAGTCATAGGTCAGCCTACGTAATCGCACACATGTAACTAACTTTAACCATGATTTAATGACTAAACACTTTTAGAATCAGAAACCGATAGCCACTACCAGTGCCATCTGGATCTATAGCTAATTTTGTAAAATTATCTAATGGTAGAGAACTATTTACCTATAGCTAGAAGGGAACTAATTACAATATCGATTGTAGAAGGGTGGAAAACTAAAGAGGGTCGAATGGAGAAAGTTTACAAGTTAATCAGTTAAAGTAGTAGGTACATGTTTACTACTGTTATTTTGAAGCGAAGCTTTTAATACTACCTTTGACGAAAGTGAATAGAAAAATCCTGTCGAACGAAAGAACAGTAACGGAAACATGGAACGAACGATCATGGTTTCAGTTTTTTTTACGTGCACGTTGTAACAGTTTATAATACATTCGAAATTAATACAAACATTTATAATAATTGTTGTTAATATTGCTAACTTTTAACAACATAACCTGAAACTTATTATAGCCTATCAGCTGTTCAATGAAAACAGCTGATCGTTAAGAATTATTATAAAACAGCTGATCTTTTACTATAACTACAGTAAATATCTACGCTAGGTTCACGTATTTATTTAAACAAAACAAGATATTGTAAACATATCTTCAAACTAATTAATATATTCAACAAAGATATCATTAACAAAAGCTTCGCTTCTGTCGGTGACTCCCCCAGTTCCACACGTGTACCTTTTTTTACTATTATATTTTTCCCTCGTACATAACCTAAAAGTCACGTAACTCTTTCGATGATTTTGGGACTTTTTAAAAAGTATTTTAAAATAACTACTGTAAGTAATCAATTTACTGTACAGAACGACTGGGTAGGCAAATCAAAGCAGAGTGAAAGTGAATGTAGCCTGTACAGCAAAGGTCAAGTCATGGGTTCAAAGAACTATAAAACTAGTTACAAGGTAATAAACAAATGCCCTAAAGAGTAAAGAACATTTTTATAATAATACGACAAGAAAAATGCGCAAAACCTTATTATATCTGAGGGTAGGCTTTATTAAAAATTTACTTATTAAAAAGGAAAATTCAACCAACTAGTCTGCAAGTGAATATCGTACTGACATGCAAAATTCAAGCTAGGCTATAAAAATTCGAGGCAGGTGATGCAGAAAATACTTTCTACATATAGATTCAAGCAAACTATTTAATAATTATTCCATACGGTTAATGATATTTTGGTCATTAATAAATCAGTACTAAAGTCAGTGTACCAGACTTAAATAAAAAAAAAAAAATATATATATATATATATATATATATATATATATATATATATATATATATATATAGAGAGAGAGAGAGAGAGAGAGAGAGAGATTTGTTTTTTTTTTTTTTTTTGGGTGTTTAACGTCCGACTATTGTGCACACTTGGGCTAATGCAGACGGTGGGATGATTTATAGCGTATGAAAATGCCAAGCCCTCGCCGGGAATCGAACCCGGATCCTCGGGGTGAAAGCCTAGTACGCTATCCACTAGACCACCGAGGCGGCTGAGAGAGAGAGAGAGGAAGGAAAGGAGATGGGAGGGAGGGGAGAGGAAGCGAGAGGGAGAGGGAGAGGGGGAGAGCTAGAGAGAGAGAGTCGGTACGGTAATTTGTGTGGTGTAGTAAAATCGATTTGAGAGTAATGTAACGAGAATACGGCAACGAAAAATTGACAAATCAGTATTTAAGTCAGTAAAATTAAGAAAGAAAGAAAGAAAAACAATGCAAACCGTAGGGTTTCCAAGTTACCACAAAACCGATTTTATTTTCATTTCAAATTTGCTACGCTGACTTCAGTTACGGATCTGCATACAACATATGAGCAAAACATGATAAACAGATTTTAAGAAATTTGGCCGATTTTCAGTTTTCGAAATGAATACTTTTTTTACAGCAAATTTTGTGGTGCAGTGAAATCGAACTGAGTGTCACGTAACGAAAAAGTGAAGAATTCATGGATAGGAAAGTGCACGAGAGTGAGCTGAGTACATATAAAAGTACTAGAATGATAACCCACATGAGATAAGTGAGCGCTAGTTGCTAGCCGCATCTTGTAGCAAAGTGTTCAACTACAGTTAAACAGATAATAGTAATATCTGTTAGTATGCCACAAATCGCACTTAAATATAATGTAATCTGTCTAAATTAATATATAAATATATATATATATATATATATATATAGAGAGAGAGAGAGAGAGAGAGAGAGAGAGCGAGAGAGCGAGAGAGCGAGAGCGAGAGAGAGAGAAAGAAGAGGGGAAGGGGAGGGGAAGAGAGAGGGAGAGAAGAGGGAGAGGGGGAGCTAGAGAGAGAGAGAGAGTCGGTACGGCAATTTGTGTGGTGTAGTAAAATCGTTTTGAGAGTAATGTAACGAGAATACGGCAACGAAAAATTGACAGAGAAGGGTCATCATCATATCTTAGAGAAGATATGTCATCAATCTTAATTAGAATCGATCCCGGATATACAGGTGTAAATAGGGTAATTAACAAGTTTTCACTTCGAAAGCGCGTAGTCTCTACGTACTATTTAAATTTGTTTATAGTTTCTGAATTTAATTTGTATGTATGTTTGTGTATATATATGGGCTCGATGGTCGATGTGGCTAAAGCACCGGTCAGTCTGCTGCGTCTCTGAACTGCGCATCGAAAGGTTGTTAGTTCGAGCCGCAGTCACTCCCGTTGCTTTTCCTTTACCGTTAAGGCTGATCCATCATCCTTACACACACACACACACACACACACACACACACACACACACACACACACACACACACACACACACACACACACACACACACACACACACACACACACACACACACACACACACACACACACACACACACACACACGGACACACAGACACACACACACAGACACACAGACACACAGACACACACACACAGACACACACACACACACACACACACACACACACACACACACACACACACACACACACACACACACACACACACACACACACACACACACACACACACACACACACACACACACACACACACACACACACACACACACACACACACACACACACACACACACACACACACACACACACACACACACACACACAAACACCAATTGATAGGTTACTGTTCATATGGACAAACCAGATCTATGTGCCAAATACAAATCTGTCAATAACTTTAGTCCCTATATTGCCATGATGGCCGCTTTAACAGCTCATTTTCCAACAAATTCGATAAAAAAAACGAAAAAAATATTTTAATCAACCCAAAACGATCCCCTATAAGAAATATTTTCCAAAGTTTAATCGTACCTGATAATCGCTAACCCTTCGCGGGAACGAACCCAGAATCTTTTACTTACGAAACAAGTAGAACCACCTTAAAATACAGCTCTAGTTGTACGTAACCTGCTAGTTTCAAAAGTAACGTAAATCTACACTTAAAATGGAGGCTAACGACAAAGCAACCTTGAACATTTTATTACAGCTCTGAGATCAGCGGTATAATGATTCACCGCATAGTGGATCAGACCTAAAGAGGCCAGGGTTATATTGTAAGCCTATTTAAAATTGTAGTGTTGTACAATCTACAATTTCACTAGAATATATTTAACTAGAATAATATGAAATAATAATAACAAGAAGAAAAACCAGAAGCAACGCCTACAGCACTTGACGTAAAAGTGAATAAAGAAGAAAAAAATACGTAGTTATTACTGAGGAAATTATCATCAATTGATAGAATATTTAAAGCGGTTCTATAAAAGCTAATTTGATTATTAAATGGGTTTTTTAATGAATATTTTGCAATATTAACGGCTTAATATATTTAATATCTTAGCAGATACAAATTTTAAATTTTACGCAGTGTTACTTACACTTTGCAATTAAAGTTTTTCTGATATTAACAACCCACGCTAGTACAGGGTCGATCCCGCTGAGAGTGTGCGAAACTTTTAATGCAATTCCGGGTCCTGCTTGCAAATGTCTCCCATTAGTATGCCACAAACTGCACTTCAAAAGGTTGATCCAATCAGAAATTGTGGTCGTTCAGAAAAAAACCTATTACGTATTACAAAAAACACATTCTGAAAACCATGATTTTGACTATCACCATGTTTTAAAAATAAAACAACACTGTGCGTGATGTTAAAGAAACCATTTAAACGTTTTTAAATGAATTACGTTGTTTTCATCAAATAAATGTTGCAGTCTTTTGTAATTCAGCAGCCTTTGAACGTCAGCCATTTAGTTTATCTTGTTAATGGCATTCCTTTTCTTATGTGCAAATCCAATTACTATAGTCCAGCCACTTAGTAAAACGGCCTACGTGAGAATTTCTCACGCATGTAGGAGACAAGACACAGAGGCTACCAATATGAGTCTATAAACTATTAATACTCTGCGACAGTGAAAGAGAAGGAGGAACTGTGGTGGGAGAGTCGGGCTACGACCTTTCACTCACAAATTTTTCTCTCTGTTCCTATGGTGTTCTTAGCAGGCCGTTTTCTAACCGGCTCACCTATAACGACTGACTTTATCTGGTATTCCTAATCATTTAGATTTGTTACCACTCAGGATTCAATGTCCAATCAGAAGAGCTTCGTTTACCTGTTGTGCTTTAAATAGATGCGAAAAAAACGTGTGATAGGAAACCAAGATTTCCAAAAGTTTATATTGTTTTTGCAATGAACCTATGCATTTTGTGATTGCGAAGTCTCTCGATGAAATTCAAAGAAAATACTACTTACTGCGTTGATGGGATATGGCCCGAATGCGATCATTTCAAGAAGCTGCTTGTTTATTTAACGATAGATTTTCCTTCCGATATTGCCGTCTACTGCATCAAAAACAGAACGTTTCGGGGAACCGGTACTGTTCAAGACCGTGAAACTCAATTCGCTAAATGAAGCTTTTAGATTTATTATAAAGTTCATCTATAGTCCAACCACTTAGTAAACGGCCCTCGCGAGCCTTTCTCACGCATGTAGGAGAATTTCCCTCCAGCTCCCTCCAACAGTCCAGTAACATAGTCTGCCAATGTGAGTCTACTAGGCAGCGATAGTGAAGGAAAATAAGGGAACTATGAATGGGGACTCGACCTCTCACTCGCATATTTTTTCTCTCTGTCCCACTGTTGTGTAGAAAAAAATGTCCTTTTTCTAAGCGGCTGACCTATAGGAGCCTACATACTTTACATCACGATGCAAACCCTTTTCTGTTTTAAAGAAGAACTGCTATTGCCCGTAAAATTGGTACGAGCTTTCAGAATTTTCATCGATATAAGTCCTTTTCTACTTTAAAGAAAAACGAATTGTTATACTTTTGCTTTAATATACTTTTACGAATTGTTATTAAATTTTATTCATTGTTATTTAGTTCTTAAGTATTCGTTATTGTAATATAGTTATACCTGTTATTTAAATGTTTGTTTAATTTATTTTTACTATTATAGTTTGTTGTTTTTTTTCTTATTTAAGTAAATTTTGTTAATTTTTTTTTATACTCTCATTTTGCATGACGGCAATGATAACTTTAACGGTTTTTCGCCAAAAAAAATAAATAAATAAATAATGAACAACTGCTATTTCCAACAATAAGAAATCCCTTTCATGGGGGTCCAAAATTAAACATTATAAAACAGTGATCAAGCCGGAAGCACTGTACGCAGCAGAAACATTAACCATGAATCGCATAGGCCAGATGGAAAAGCTTGAAATAACGGAAAGGAAAATCTTAAGAAAAATTATAGGAACAAAATTTCAGGATAATAAGATAGTATATATAAGAAATGAAGCTCTCTATAAGAAAATTGAAAAACTGTCAGATACTATGAGAAAAAGGAGAATAAATTTTTACGGCCATCTTCCTAGAATGAATTCCAATAGATTGACGAAACAGGTGTTTGATTTTTTCCATAATCGTAAAACAAAACCGAACTGGTTTAAAGAAATTGAAAAAGACCTAATAGAATTAAAAATTACAGAAAATTCACTGCTTGACCAAACTGCTAAGATAAGTACCAAGGACGAAAGAATAAGATTCCAAGATAAAACCAAAATAAGACCTAAACCTATCATTTCGGAAGAGGAGAGGAAGAGAAGATCGGAAAGAATGAAGAACTACTGGGAACAAAGAAAAGTACAGCGCGCAAGAAATGATTGATTCAGCGTACCCCAAAGAGGGTGAAACAAAAAGAAGAAGAAGAAGAAAGAACAACTGCTAGTGCCCGTTAAATTGATATCTGATATTGATTCAAGCATCAGCATTTTCACTGCTGAGTTGATTTTTGT